>BPLQ01014781.1:0-21865 GCA_021605075.1 Caerostris darwini
TGTCGAAAATGATGTCGAACTAGAACTTTTGATTTGTATGTCACGTGAACACTTTTCCTCTCTTAACTGTAAACTCTCAACCGTACTTCGAAAAAGAACTGTGTACTTGCTGGTAGCCAGCCGCGCCGGAAGATGCGGTTTCTCTCTGCCAAAAGTGTCTGTTTGTAAATTTTTAGTATCATCTCGTCATTGACATGTTGAATAAAAGCAATATAGAAGGAATATTGGAATTAATTGGCTGCTTCCCGCCCCTTTCTTTGCAGATACCTCCTTTCTTATCAACTTTGAACTGAAGGGTAAAGAGAAATTTTATATGAACCTTTCTTCTATTTTAATTTGAGGATTCCAATGTTTTGGTGAGGTAAATTTGGCATCCTTGCCGGGATTGTAGTCAGTTAATATTTAGATGAGATACTTTTAATTTGAAATGGCGGTGACGAAAATAAAAGAGAAATTATATTGTTAAAAAGAAACGGGGGTGTTTTCTGGGTGAACATCCGTTACAAAAATTCTAACAAAAATTAGAACTGGGAACTATCGAACATTGAAGAAATAGATATTGATAAATTAGAAGAAATCTTAGTTGAAAAATGCTAACTTCTAAACATGACTCGTTGGAAAGAAAACAGATAACAAAAATTGAACCCTTTATGAAGTAAGAAGATATTGAAAAACTGAAATTGAAAATACAGACGAATATGATGAAAAAGTTTGCCTGTGGAAATTTCGTTGCAAATAAAAAAATTCAGTTTGTTAAAAAAGAATTGAGTGAAAATAAAAATGCGAAACACGTTTCGGAATTGAAAAATAAAGAGGTAAAATGGGTTTTAGAAACAAAATTTGGATAGTGTAAGAGTAAAATTGCCGAAATTAAATATTTCAAAATTTACATGGTGATATCAATCAATGGCTAACGTTTTGAATAGTTTTGAATCTGCCATTCACAATAATGATTTATTAAATAAAAGTAGATAAATTTAATTACCTTAAAGCACATTTACTTTAAATGAGATGGTGCATGTTATTGACATCCTGCCGATTGTATGAAAGGGCCTCTGAATGCTTATATTTTTGTGAATTGAATAAATTGGGTGCGAATACTGTGTATTGTACGGAAAATGGTAGTTGCTAGTAAGTATGAATGTCAAAGTTGCAGTTCTGATATGAACTTGGTTGATTGTCTTAATGTTTGTGATGGAAAAGTATGGGCGTGTCGAAAGAAATGAATGAATGCTCATCAGATTAGAAGGTCAGTGAGAAAGGGTACTTGGTTTGACCGAAGTAATTTGAGTAGGGGTCTAATTTTAATGTTAACGTATTCTAAGGTGAATGAAATTAGCAAAGGTGCTTTGAATGATTTATTGGTTGCGAATCAAACGATGACAGATGGGCATGAATTTTGTAGAGAAGTGTGAATGGACGAGTGTTTTTAATTTTAAAGGATGAGAGGTTTGGAGATGTTGAAATAGATGAATCAAAATTTGTAAAAAGGCAGTATAATAGAAGTGAGCCTGTTGAGGGTAAATGGGTGTTTGGAAGAATATTGAGATATTCTGGATGAATGCTTTTTTAAAGTAGTAATAAATTGAAATGCGAATGTTTTGTTAGAAATAATAAAAAGAAAAATACTTCCTGGGTACTACTATAATGTCAGGCTGTTGGTTGTCGTACAATTGCTTTTACCATAAGGGTTTTGTACATTTGACGGCCAACTACTATATAGTATGGCATTTAAAGACACGCCCATACAAATGCAATGGAGGGTACTGGTGCACGCTTCATGAAATCCGCAATGTGTCAGGAACATCATTTTAAACCGTAGGTCCCGGGGTCAAATATGGCTGTAGAGCGTTGGGCGTCGGATGGACAAGCCCACCCAGTAAAAAGAAAACATCTCCTGTCTAGAAATCTGCCAACAGGCAGACGGCTTTAGCCCACCTTGGGACTGTTATGCCCCAGATGATGAAGACGATATATTAATTTGTCAAGTTTGCTCTTTTTTCTTCATTTTTGTGAAGTATAATTTACCTGATGTCATTGTATATTTTGATTAATAAATATATGTATATTAATTCAAAATGTTTTAACTGTCTCTTAGAATGCTTGAGGAAAAAAAACCAAGCCGCGATGAAGCGCCAAGCATAGCACGAAATGACGAGAGCACTGGATTCACAATTGTGTTCCTTCGAAATACTAGAGTATTTTTTATTGTACTTTTCGGTTCTTATTCTTTGTAACATTAATAATAATAAAATGTATATGCATAATTTGAAGTATCTACCTTCTATTGATCGTTCATTCGAGATATTGCGAGATTTTTCTTCTTTTTTTTTTTTTTTTTTAAAGCTCGTTGACAAGAGACCTGAAAAGCCCATTAAAAAATAATCAAATTGTTACCAATTGAGATTTATTCAATGATGGCTTATATTGAACGCGATATGAAATAAAAAAGAGGGGGAAGGGGCACTTTTTTTTTTTACTTGCAAAAAAAATGAATGGTTAATGTTAAATTTGTTATTAAAATGTTCACTTTGTGCGAAAGGTTTCATCTGAAAACTTTCTTCCCTCTGATTTGGCATGGCTGCTTGCCGCTATCTTCTATCTTGTTTCTGTACAAAGTCGATGAAGAAATGCTTTGCGATAAAAGAACGGTAGAGACTATTAGGAAGCTTGCTGAAATAGATTTAAAAAGAAAAAGCAAGAAATTATGATACAATAATGGTTTAACATAAAAAATAATAATAGCGATAATAATGGTAATAAAGAAAAATGCGAAATAAATAATTGCTTAGTTAGGCGAAATGGATGCGAAAAACGAGTTTGGCGTAGGCAGTCTGCAGTGGAACAAAGTACTAGGTCAGAAATTCCTTCATCTTTGAAAGTTTAGTATTATATTTATCATTCTTTGTAAATTTATAGTGATATTACAATGTTTTACAGTTTAAAAGAATTGTGCATATGTTTTAATGTCAGTTTATTTATTTATAAATAGAATGAATGAGTATTATTTATTTTTGACAGATAAGTAACTTAAGTTTTCTTAGTGCAGTGATTCTTAATGTAAAAATCGAGAATTTTTTTTTTTAATTTGCAAAAAATAAATAAAATACTCACTTTTTTTTTATATACTTTAAAAAATTAATGTTTTAAATTTTTTTTATTAATATTGTTTTTTTAAGTTGTTTTAAATACTAAATTTGGCGCTCGGGGCCACAGGTTTTGGGTTCGAATCCCGGCTGAGTCATGGATGTTTATAGGGGTTCGAAATCCACTTTAAACCGTAGGTCACAGTATATGACTGTAGAGCGTTGGGCGAAGGATTGACAACCCGATCCCATATTCGACTCCTGATATAAATTTCATTTATAATTCAGGAAACAATAATTATAATTTTATTTAAATTAAATTAAACTTCATTATACTGATAACAAATGTATACAAATTTGAAATTACATTGGCAATTATATATGGATGAGCAATTTTTGTGATAAGTTATTTAATAATATCAAAGATATAAGAAGATATTAAGATACTGGAACATATAAAATCACGAATTTATACAAGGTATATCTACATAATTTCTGAATACATTTATGTATCTTTGTTTTCAGGTATGCATGCTTATATATCTATGCTGTGGTAGCATGTGAGTAGGCATACGTATTTGTATGAGTATTTATATATTTCTGACTTATTTAAATTTATTTGTATAAATATACTTCTTTCCTTTTCCAAAAGTTGATATATCTGTGTTCGTTTATGTATGCCTGTCCATGCCTCAGTTTTCTTTATGTGTATGTATAAGCACTGCCGTAAAAATTAGTGTAATAAGAAGAGTTTGTCGAACTACTATGAAAATTTGCATGCAAATTTGCGTTATTCAGATGTGTAAATTATTAACACAAATTCATCATGATATATTGCTTAAGTAGGGGCCTGAATGGGCGAGTGGCTAGAGCTCTGGCGCTCGGTACCGCAGGTTTCGGGTTCGAGTCCCGGCGGTGCCATAGATGTTTGTAGTGGTTCGAAATCCACTTTAAACCGTAGGTCCCGGTCTAATAGGATCGTAGAGCGCTGCGGGGGTATTGTTACTCCGCGTTCGTGGCTTATCTTCAAGATACACGCGCCCCCTGGGTAATGCAAAGTGAGTACGTCTGTGCAGCGCTTGCCTTAAGGCATTCAAGACCAAGCTGTCTAAGTGTTTGCCAGCTGCATTAGAAAGGAGAAAAAAAAATATTGCTGAAGTCTATAAGAGCTAATTGATTATGGTTCGCTCTAGCTATTAAAAATCGCCCTAAATTACTCAGTGTGAAGTCAAATAATATCTAACGACTCTATGAGATTTTCCTGCTTTTTGCTTTCCGTCACTACTGTAAGAAAAGTATCAGGACTAATAGATGAGTTGTGATTGCGAGTTTACAAGCAGATGATACTTTGGCTCAGGACGCCATTGACAACCAGCAAACAGGGTGCTTCCTCGTTCGATAAGAGAACGCACACAGTCTGCGTCCTAATCTGACATCCACATACAATTAGCACAACCTAGAAGAGAGCCTGCATCTATTTTTAGTATAAAAGACGCTTTCTAACCATTAGTTATAAACTTTAGTGAAGGAAAGAGAATATGTAATTGTTCTGTTAAGAGGTATGTACTTTTTTGAGAAGCCTTCAATGTACACCCAAGGACTTCACATCTGAGTGATAATTAGGGATATCACTGTAAACGGCACTTGTAACTTAGCATGCAGGTTGTAAATTCCTGATCGGTAAATTCCACATTTTCCAACAACCATAGTTTAACATGCGAAATTTCTGATGTCCGTGCAGACAATGTACCAGTTATCCTTGTTTTATTCAATTTAAGATTTTTTTGTGCAGGTATCTAGTTGAGTGGAATACATGGAATGTTCAAAAGCACATTCGATCACAATCTTTCATTTGTTTAATTGTGTTTCCTTTATGTCCTCAAATGAATTATTCCAGATCCTTTCAAGTAAAAGTATTTTCATTCAAAACCAAATTTCTCGAAACCAGCTTGTCAATTATTTATCAAGAGATAGTTCTTGCGGCATTAAGCTGAAGGCCCGTAGTCATTAAGCTGTTGTAACTTTAATATAAGTCTTCAGTAATTTCGTGTTTGTTGACGCGTTTGTGGCCCTAAATGGAATTGGCTCATCCTTTTGAAACTCCAACATCATCAGCGGTTTGTGAGCACCAAATATTTAATTTTTATTGGACGTCAGCGTTGACGGTTGAGGTGAATGGTCGACCGGAGGGCTCTTCGTCTTCAATGCGTTCTCTGCCTTCTTTGAAATGTTTATACCACTTCTAAACTTTCGGTTATAGGAATACTCACCGAATGCCTTCTGCAACATTCCATACGTTTCCGCAAACAAAATTTAATGCAAGTTCTCTGGTCAATTAATTCAGACATTTCAAAAATCACCGAAACCAGTTTTAGCGTCTCACAAAGCCAAGCATAACTCAAAGACTGATGAATATTTTGCTATCAGTTTTCCCACAGATGTCAAGGACAGTGCCACCAAACAAAAAAAAAAAAAAAAAAAAAAAAATTGAAATTCCATAAGCTCCGGGAATTTTTAATAGAAAATTTGTCTTCCCTTTGGACACAAAATAAAGGAAAGAATCTTAGGTTCAATCCATTGTTAGCATACAAACGGATTTTAGGTTTCGTCACCATATATCAGCTTCTTAACCCAGCTCAACATATTAGAATGGCCCATCTCAGTAGCAATCAAACAATTCATTTCAATCTTTCCCAACCATTTTATACGCAATATTTAAAACTGTATGTTGAACTATTTTTTATTTTTAAAATTAATCATCTTTTATGATGGTACATTTTAATACCTCTGTGAAACAACAAAGTAAAAAAAAATTTTTGAAAAATGATTAACGTAGCATTTGTAATATTGGTGGAAACGTAAAAGAAAGAAGGAATTACTTAAATTTTCTAAGTTTTCCTACATGGTGTTTTTGATAGATTCGCAGGAAATATAAAATATTCTTTTCTCGCTTTTAAACCAATATTTTTTTTCATATTGTAAAAACTGAGTTTGTTTACGAAATGGTATGTGAAATTCTATTTCGCGAGTAAACAAATGTAATAAATCAAGCTAAGACATAACAACACTCGACAAATAAACAGATTACTTCAAACAAAATTATGATTTACGAATACGTATGCAATATCTTTAAAAGTTACCTTCAGTTAACTTGCTGTTCATGATTAATTACTTAACTCAATTTGTTTATTTTAAATAAATATTTATTGTTGGAGACGTAAAAAATTGTCGTGCTGCATTACGAAAGTAATGTTATATTCTATAAAAATAGTGCTAAATATTATTGATTAGTTATGAACAAATAATTTTTAGCATCTTAAAGTGAGCCTATAAAAGAAATATGCATTCAGCCGCAACTAATGTTACGTAATTTAATACGTGAGGTTATATACTAGCATGCTGGTAATATGTAATGCATAATTAACGATGGTGTTTATGTTTAAATAAATGGCATAACGATATGGTCAAAAGTGTCTCTTCATAGAACATAAAAACCTTCAGGTACAGTTGTAAGTAAAATTGGTGGTGAACAGCCAAGAAAAACAATAACAGCTGATATCATATAAAGGGTGAATAAATGTTAATGGGAAAAATTTAAAAGGTGGTACAAGTTTACTAAATCTTACATTATTTTGTATAGAGGCGTATGATCAAAAAGTGGCTCTTTTGATGTGATATATGAATTATGAGAAGGTTTCCAGCATGGAATTTGCCAACAGTTCACATATTTCTTTTAAAACACTAATTTTATTTGTTCATATGATCTTGAAATGTACTGGTTTTATCTACGAAATTTATTAAAAACAGAGTAGACCCTTCTAATTTTGCATTATAATAATTATTATCTATTATATATTGAGAGAGGCCAATCGCTATGAATGGATTGTGATTTAATTTTAACATAGAATTTTTTGTTAATTTTTTGAATTTCCTTGTTCCATTTATTGCATTCGTAGTCTGTGGGTTTATAGGGTCCCTCTTATAATAATTTTTTGACTGGCAGGAATAAACCAAATTTTAATTAGATAAATATAAAGCCCGCAATTGAAGAAGATATCAGTCAACCGAAAACGCAAATCAAGGTTGAATGTATATTGGTTGAATTAGTCTATTTTCTCCAAAAATTATTTTCTATTGCCAGTTTCAAAAAGGTTTCCTTTGCTGAAAGTAACGTAATATAGGGAGTATTTTAACTTACACAACATCCAACTGGTTCTAGTTTACAATGCGTTGATTTAATAAATGAGATCGGGGAGAAAACTCGATCGTACGAAGCTGAAACAATAACTGCCTTTTCTATGCCCGTAATGGGCTCGATAAATATGAAGACATCAAAAAACTTTTCCATTGGGGTTGAGGAGTTTTAATACTTGAATTTCCAGACACCCTGACTCGAAATGGGAGTTGAAAATTGCTGCATTACATCCAAGATGCGCTGAGGTTCGAGTCTCCCTAAAAAGTGCCCCTTGGGAAAAGCTTAATCGGCTATACGTCTTACTTACGACGATCGACATCATGTCAATGCGCTTCTCGAATTGAAATTAATATGAATGTACTGCATTTTTAATATCAATTGCAATTGAAAGTTTTTATATAAACAAACATTTATTTTATACTAGATGAGAAACTCATACCTTAATTAGAAATGATGTCTGATAAAGGCAGACTTTCATTTAGTACTATTGTGACAAGATAGTTCTTGTAAGACAGTTTATTCAGCAAATATAATTTAATTTATGTTTATTTCTAAAGGTGCTTTATCTTGTAATGTTTCATTTGACGTCAAAAACTAAATGCAAATGTGTCTATATAAACGACGTCTACAGAAAACACATATATTCCTGAAAGTACAATGAATGTCAATTAAATAAATATATTATTAAATTTTGCTGAAATTTTTACAACGATATTTTTGCATTTTTAAAATTTTAGTGAATTGTTTTTAAAATATTTTATTAACAAGTATGGAACGAACAAAATGTGAATATTGTAACACTTATGTTACAAATTTTGAACTTCATAATTGCGTGCAATTTGGGGGCCAACATCATCGAAATTACGCAACTCTTCCTCAAAATAGTTATGGAAACTTGCCTGAAGAAATTGATTTGGGAACAGCAGAACAAATGTACTATGCAACACGAAGATCACCTATGAATCAAATAAATATTTCAAGGCAGCAAAGCATTCTTTCAAACGTGAATCAAAAAATCTACTGTAAAGAAACGGCAGCTACTGAAATGGTTTCCCGGTATGGAGTTGCGAACCAGCATGGATATAATCCTGAAACTTCGGATTTTTTGTCTCCTAGCATGCATCCTTTTCAAGGTAATGAGCCCAATTCAACACAATTGCAACTGCCATCTGAAGAGAGTAAAGTATTTATAAACCAAAACCTGCAGAATTTTCAACCCTCGAATTCAGCACACCCTCCAAACATTTCCTTGTCAATAGCTGAACTAATTTCTTTGTCTGGGTTTCAACAGACATTTGATCAAAGGAATTCAACGATAAATCCAAGAGCTCAGCCTTCTCATGCATCTACACAAATGCAATCTTCTGAAATATCTCGCACAAGTGAAATGTCGTCCCATTTTTCATCCGCCTGCTTTAATTTCCCTGAAAGTGACCTTACGTTGACAAATCGGTTATCGCAATATTCTGAAACCTCTGTAGAAATACCAATTTTGGCCATACAAAATTCACAATATAATACTATGAACCAGACAAACTAATTACATTTATCGCACAGAATCTTTCCCTTTTACCCCATTAAGTTGAGATATCAATTCAAAAAGTCGTTCAACTTCCAGCGACAGTCTCTGCAGAAATAGAGAAGATGGAATTTTCAACCTTTATGAAACTGAAAATCCCGGTTATTTTAGTCACCATATTTCGCTACCAAGCACTTCGCTTATTTCCGTGCAGAACAGAGAATCCCATGCAGTAAAATTCTGTGTAATGAAATTCGATGAAGGTAAAAATAAGCAGTGTACAGATTTTAGAGATGGTATAGCTGATAGTGTATCCTATTCATTCAAGTTAAACAGCGTAATTTAGGAAGTGGAATAATTAACAGCAGCTCCGAAACTTGTGCATGGGAATATTCGAGTCCAGTTACTAACTCATCAGAAACCTATGACGCCCTTAACATATCCACCACAACTACTGCAAAGGAGAGCAATGTAGATTGCAATGAACATTCGCCAGACAAAATATTTAATAGAAATTCTAGTGTATTTAAACAAAACATGGATACGCCTGTTGAAAAACCGAAGAAAAAATTATATACATGCAGTAAATGTTCAAGGCCATTCTTTCGAAAAGATTATCTTGAATCACATGAACGTCATCATGATGTGGAGAGACCATATGTGTGGCATTTTTGTGACAGAACATTCACTCAAAGTTATCACCTGGGCAGTCACATCCGCACTCACACTGGCGAAAAACCACATGAATGTATGCGTTGCGGTAAACGCTTTACTCGCATTTCTGGCTTGAATAAACACGCCCGCGTTAGCCACACTGCCGATAAAACAGATCCGTGAAATGAATGCAGTGAAACCTATGTAAGCGATTGCTACCCCAAACATCACATAATTAAATACGCTGATGAAGTGCGATTCTTGCGGCCATGAATTCTCTTCTGAAGAATCGCTTGGAATTCACAACTGAAGGGAAGAATAAACAAAATAGTTCTTCATGGAATGCCTTCGGAAAAAGTAGTTCTTTAATTTTGGAGAACATACCTCGAAATAAAAACGTTTATTTATAATTCAATGAGCTTTTCTGTGTTTAATTTAAAATTTTGTAACATGCTTTTTCCACTCGCATCATTCCCTGATAATACTTCATTCTTGGGTAAGAAACTTTTAGAAATTAAATATTTTTGAAGGTATTCTGTTATTATTGTATGCTGTAGTGTCATCTGTAAGCAGGTGTTCTATGCAACATGATTGTTTCAATAATGTTTTACAATGTTTAATGTAGATTCGTTTAATATTTTTTGTGATAACTATCTACAATAATTATAGATTAAACTTGGAAAGTAGCATTTTCTACGGTCCTATTAGATATTTTTAATTAATAATTTTACCTTTTATGGCAATATATATTTTAATGTTCTAACAAATTTTTATAGATTTCAATGCATTTTAAATTATTTTTAATGTAATATGTCTAGAAAGCAATTTTAAATATTAGCTTTTGCTTATGATTACATTTCTATTAAATTAAATTATACCAGTGCCAATTTAATATCCTTGAATTTTACTACATTAAATTTTCCACATTTTGTTTTTTGAGTAATTTATATGAATGCAACCTGTTCAGATTATAGGAGACAATTTCAATATTTTTATGAATATATTTATATTTGAAAAAATGTAGTTTACTGTAATTGATATTCTCCTGTTTTACTAATAATAAATGAGTATTAAATATTGCTTTCTTGATTTTCTGATTAATGTTTGTAAAATTTTTAGCCTTTTAGTTTTTTTTAGCATTTCAGTAAATTGACTGCTGATGTCAGTGTATTTTGAAAATTATTTCTGTGGTAAATTAAATCAGGGTTGTGTTTCATCATTTTCTCGTATACGAAACTTTGCGACATACTTTTAACGTTATTCTCTTAAACAATTCTGTTGCCATAGTAATATTGCGTGGCTTTCGTTAGTTATTTGCCCTCCTTTACTCTTAATAATATTGCCACTTACATTAGCACAGCCAGAAGAATAGTTGAGTGTTTCTTATGTTTAAACATGTTCATCCCTATTTTCATGCCATTACATTGAAAGAACGAATGCATTGAAAATCATTTTCAACTCGTTTATTACAGTTATCTGGGATTTAATTCTGTGAACAATATGACGTCACACTTTTAGGAACTTTTTTTTTTGTTCTAATGCAGCTTACAAACACGTAGACAGCTTGGTCTTGGATGCCTTAAGGCAAGCGCTGCACAGACGTTACTCACTTTGCATTACCCAGCGGGCGCGTGTAACTTGAATATAAGCCACGGGCGTGGAGTAACAATGCCCCCGCAAAGTCTACGATCCTATTAGGACCGGGACCAACGGTTTAAAGGGGATTCCAAACCCCAACAAACATCCATGGCACCGCCGGGACTCGAACCCGAAACCTGTGGTACCGAGCGCCAGAGCGCTAGCCACTCGGCCAATCAGGCCCACTTTTAGGAACTTTAATGACTGAAAAATTTAGTTTAATCTTAAAGCCGTAATAGCAATATTTTATCGTGTATGGGATAGTTATTAAATCTTGATTGGAAATATTGTAGTCACTTTCATCTTTTTAATACTTAATTTGTGAAATCTCTACAAGATTTGCCATAGAAAATGGGTTGCAAAAAAGAATCTTATTAAATGCGTTGGAAACAATATTAGCGAGGACTGACTTTTAAATATAAGCTACATTATTAGAATTTTTTTTTATTTGAACGAGCGATTGTTGATCTGCATTAATTAGACTTCAGAATTAGTTCACTGATTGTCACAATATGCATGACCATTGGCATGTACCAAAGACCGTTAGAACCGAATTGTAATTTTAATTGACAATTGTATGAGCAAAAGAATAGCGAGTACTTAAAATTCCAGGAAATTGATGTTTCGTTAAAAGGTTTTGTCGGTATTATTTGTCTTGCTGAATGGGACGAAAAACACAGCGATGTAAAACAGTTTGAATAGACTTGCATTCAATTAGCGAATTCATTCTGCCATGCTTAAACTGCAGTGCTTCGAAAAAACTTTTGTATCCTTAATTTTTGCTCATCTGACGTGCTGTAGGAAAGGTGTTGTGAAGTATAACATTATAGCATATTATGAACGCAAATTTGAAAATAAATGAACTATATTTTTATGTATTATGCATATATATCATTATTTATATAAATAAGTAAGGAGATATAAAGCTGTTTTTAAATTGTAAAATTTCTTCTAGTATTAGAATTAAAACCCGAAAATAAAATAAAATATCTCAAGACTAATATTCAGAGGGATATATTTTTTTCATCACCTTTATCTATGAAATAATACTTTTAAACTTTATAATTTGATCTGTATTTTGCTTATAAATAATTTGTTACAGAATAAAATAAAATTCTTAATAAGATAAAATAGAACCTGTAATTAATTTTATTTATTTAAAATTCGCTTAGTATATGAATTTGAATTAAATTAATAAATTTATAATGTATGTTTTTAATGCAAATGATTTACTGCGATTATTATTTTTCCCAACTTCTCTTTCTTGAGTTTTAATTAACCATCTTGCAAAATTTCGTGCTGTTACATTTGTTAAAATTGAGCTGCAGTTGGCTTCAAATAATGAGCGTTTAATTTGTATCACACATTTTCTAATTTGCATAAATTAACATTCAAAATATAGATTTAAAAATTTACGAGTCTCAAAAAAATTGATATAATTTCGTCACAATATAATGAACCATGTGTTCATTTACAAAAAATTCGGAATCAACTTTAAACTATAGGTCCCTGTCTAATTAGCCCAAAGTGTGCACAAAATGACCGTAGAACGACAAGCTAAACCATTAACAAGAAAAACATTCTTAAGTTTACGTTCGTGATGGCGAGAAAGAAGAGTAAATATAGCTTTTAAAAGACAAGGGTTCGAATCCATTTGAAATTTTGCACATTATCATTGACTAGAAGTCGTAATTGAAATTCAATGTAAAATTACATTATAATTCTTTTTCAGTTTTAATAGCATAATATCTAGAAATTTTTAAGTGTGGAATTTTTATTAAAGGGCGAAAGAAAAAATTGGTTATACCTTATTTTGTTAAATTTATTTGGACTCGTATTTTAAAACCAAACAAAATGGCATTAAAATCTATCACAATATAGGTTATGGCCATAATTTTGTAAGCAAAATTCTTTTTAATTTAACCACGAAACTTACAATGTAGAACAACATCAAAATACAAAAATAAATTTAAAATGTCCAGTAAAAAAAAGGAAAAAAAATCATAATAAGAAAAGAAAAGAAAATTGGATTTAAAAAAAGGAACACAAACAGATGAAATTATAAACATGAATTTTGATTAAGAAAAAATATAAGGATTAATTCCATTTGGTTTTTCTAATTTGCCCATGCGTGAAATATGTTCATGTCCTTCTGATTTTTAGAAAGTAAACAGTTTATTTCGTGCTTGAAATATTTGGTGTTTTTATAGAAATTAAATGTATCACTTGTATTTCGACAGTTTTATAAAGGCAAGTGTTTGAATCTTGATGTTACGCCACGCAACTGTAGATAAATGTGTTATTTCACGTAGAAGTATGAAATATTTTTTTCCCAAATGTACAATATCAAACAGACAACCCTCATATTTTTAAATAATCATGTGTAATGCTGTTCTTTGCTGCATTTATTCGTGACTTTTCAATCTCAAAAACGTATCAAGTGGGGTCTTATTCTAAATTAATAAAGTTATTCTTTTCACTTCTAGCCACGCTTAAAATTGTGCTAGATAGGAATCTAAGAACATCTCAGAAGCAACATACTTTATAAGCAGTAAGAAATACCACAGAAATAATATCGATACAAATGGGAAAAATTTCTATTTGCGCATGTAGTTCGATATTTTATTTTCATTCTCATAAATAGCTTTAAAATATTTTCATCATATTTTTTATTATAATATAATAACATTTAATTTTTTAGGTGGTTAAAAGTATTTTAATATAATTATTAAATAAATTACAACTTTATTTTTATTGAAATATCTTTTATTAATGTTAATTTCCTTTTAATTTATCAATCATTTGAGAAATGATTGAGAAAGAATTGCCATTGCATTGAAACCCAACATGTATATTAATCATGTTTCTGAAATTTTTATTTGTAAAATTTTAATTAATTGTTGATACATGCGTAAATTTACTTTTAGAATTTTAATGAAAATATTTTTGTTCAAACTTTTAAGGTTTTTTTTTGTATATTATGAAATTAATATTCTATTTCTACTATTTCAAACAGCTTATAAACTTATCGTTTTAGACTTGTGTCTTTTATGAATCACTTTTCTCAAAAAATAAGTTTTGTTTAGATGTGGACGGCTGTCACGATATCTTGGCGACAAAGGGGATCTTTTCCTTCGTACTTTATTGCTTTTTATTTTTCTTTACATCGTCGAGGACAGACCACATCATTTTCGTATTAGATTATTCCAACTCGTTATCTTCATGCGTTTTGTATTTCTTTTTCTGTTTATCTGATTGTATCTGTCTTATTTCTTTTCATTTGTTTCGATTTTGAAAATGTTTTGATTTGATTAACAATATCCAACTTTTTCCCCTTTATACATCTTTAATTCATCAACAACGTCAATGAACCACACGTTTGCCATGCCTGGCAACCCGTGTTCCAAGAAAAAGAGGATCCTGGTGATTGAATCCAAAATGTGTCATGGCTCTTTTATGATTAACACATTTTTTTTACCTCCACTTCTGGTATGCGGGCAGCTATAATACTGCCTTTCGGATCTGGTATTGCTTTGCGTTCAAGCGAGGGTTCACTTCCTTGGGGTGAAGTCTCACTGAGGGTGGAGTTCTTATCAGGAATCAGTTGTCCCCGTATAGGTCTTGTTCAGAACTAAAGCAATAATTTGCTTTCTCTTGTTGGCATCCTTGATTGCAGAGGCGATGCGAACACGAATTTTCTCTTTCAATTCATGAATTCACAATCACCAAAATATTGAAGAACCGACGAAGGCCTAAATACGTCGGCTTAATTTGGGGATATAACATGTTAGGACTCTAGTACAGAAGATTACAGTGAAAGAGAAATTGAATGGGTAACTGTATTTACAAATCCCCTTAGAGCTATTCTAAGCCTTATTAGCAAAGACTTATGAGTTTCAGTACATAATAATGGAAAAGCAGCGATCAACATTTTAGAATACATTGGATTAAAAAAAAAACGCAACGACAGCGCATGATGGCAAATCTTATTCCCAATACTATAGAATATTTCAGGCATTCGATTTGCAAAAAAGTATTTTTTTTTTATTCTTTGAGTCGCAAAGCAAAGCAGGCCTTTTATTTACTTTTGCAGTGAGATTTCAGACTATGCTCCCTAATTCAATATAATCTTAGCTATCAGCTCAAAAACTCCGCTCAAAAACTCCGTAGATCGAATGCCCTTCAACTGGAATATTGGATGTAGGTACAAATTCACCTAATATCAACCCTGATCATGCTTATTCAAAATTGTGGTAAGAAAACTCGGATGCACTAAAGCTGGAGTTTCCTTAATCGACTCAGATTCAAATTGCTACCTGCTAACAGTTCTAATAAGGACCGGATATCGGGTCTGGAAATTAACGCTGTTTCTTGCTGCTCAATCATAATTTGGCTCTTAAAATATGGGCAGTGAATTAGTGTGATTTATCGATGTTTATTTTTCACCTCTTCCTTACATATCTTCACTTGTCGTCTACAAAGGTATTAACTTACATCGTCTTCGTTAAACTTGCATGGTAGTTTTGCTTTTGTATCGCATAGTTTAGACCATTTCTCTTGGAGAAAGCCTTTCAGAAGACAACCTATCATTTTGAACAATTCCATTCTCTGCGAACATCGTGGCTTGGTGAAAAGGAAATAATTCTTCCAAAATAATTCATTGGTAATAAAACAAAATTATAAAAATATATAATATTATAAATCTGAGATCACTTAAACTATATTAACATTACAAAGACAACAAATTTAACATTTACCAGAGAGCCCCGAGAAAGATCTGCTACCATCTCCACGTAAGATCTTTGCAGCCTAGAAATTAACAGTGCTTATGCATGAACACGGAAGCCTTTGATTCGACTTTTCTTGAGGGGTTTTGAGTAAGCCAAATCCTTCTTTGCTCTGGCCGTTGGTACCACAGTCTTCAGGATCGAATCATGGCTGTAGCATGCATATTTGTTAGTGGTTCGGAATTCCTTTTAAACTGTAGGTCACTGTCTAATTAGCCCAAAATGTATAGAAAACACACGTGCAGAGAAAAAACAAAAAAAGCCCAATTATTCGAATACAAAGAATGGGATATTTACGCTAGGGATTTAGCATCTCAATTTCCTGCACAAAACGTGATTTTATATTTTGTCTCCATTTGTCAAATTCTGAATTCAGCTTCCATTATAAAGAAAGCCTAATGCAGTAACCACAAAACCCTCCTTCGGCCCTTATTGAAGATATTTTATTCCGCATAGTTAAGACTTCATTTGCATTAAATTATATTTGAAAAACTTTGGATTTGTGATCTTTATCGGTTATCAATTTTAAAAAAATCATGCAACAATAAAATAAATGAATAAATTATTGAAAATTGTTTATTGAAAGATTTGTAATATTGGCCACAAAGGTAAAAAGAAAAGCGGAAAAAATTGAGTTCATTTTAAAAAATTCATAAATTTTTTTACTTTTTTTACAGTTGGCAAATTCACAGACAAAACAAAATATTTGTTCTTGTATTTAAAACGAGTCATTTTTTTTAATTTTATAAATCTGAGTATGACTACGAAATGAAATTTGAAATCTTTTTTTTTCTTGTAAATTAACTTAATAATGTAATCTAACTAAAAACAGCATTCTACATATTAACAAATTGTTCCCAACAAAATCACGAATTCAGAATACATAAACAATACCTTTAAGAAGTTATTTTCAATTAAATAATTATGAAATTCCATTTTTTTTTAATTTTCAGTAATAATTCCAGTGCGTTTCTTTGTTGTTGAAAACAATACAATATTAGTGTTTCATTCTGTATTTAATGTTATATTCAGTCAAAATAGTGACAATTAGGAAGTATATTATTGATTAATTACGAACACATATTTTTCCAATATCTTAAAGGTATCCTGAAAAAAAAATTATATTTCGATTCAACTATTTTAAATTTATTTAATATATGACGTAACATAATTTATTGTTAATATGTAATACATAATTTGGAATAGTATTTATTTTTAAATAAATACAGATTTCACATGAATATTTAAAACTTCAACACAGTTTACTTTAATAAAAAATAAATAGCTTACTCTGAAAAAGCTAAACAAATAAAAATAATTATGATCGGCTGGAACGATGTACTGCTTTAACATAAAATTTAGAATATAATGTAAGTACAAAGCGCATAATTACAAAATAAATAATTATAGACTAACAAAATATTTTCTATTAGTGAAAAATATCATTTTCATTTTGTAAGAAAATTATCTTCGCTTTTACCAGACGATCTTTTAAAAATATTTGCCCAAAACAATGTCCATAAGTTTAGGTTAAATAATAATCTTTGTGGAACATACAATTACGTACAAAATTTAAGAAGTGATTTAATTCGTTAACGAACAGCCATGACTTTATTGAAAAGAGCTTGTTACTGTAAAGACCTAATTAAAAAAAAGAATTTATATGCCCAGAAAAGGAAACGTGAGTGCACAAAAAAAACGTGGATTGAAGACTGCTATGATAAAGATGAGTTGGTATGAAGTAGGTGAACGAAATCCTCTGGATAGCTTCAAAATGTGATTGAATAATCAGCAATCCTGATGAGGGGCATCGAGTATGAGACGAAATCATGGAAAGTGTCGCGTCACAAGAGCGCTCTTTCAAATACTAATGCAATTAAGTTTGGCAACGATAGGCCGACAAAAATAATGCCAACAGATGACATTACTAAAACATAATTTCTTATACAGGAATGCATGGTGGCAAGTAAAGCATAAGTTTTATAAAAAATCCCTGAGTGGATTTTGCCTTCACTTCACATATTTCTTTAAAACAATATTTTTTTCTCCATTTGATCTTAAAATGTAGCTGTTATTTTACTCTAATAAAATCGGAAGAACTACAATTGGACCGTTGAGCTTTTGCAGAGTTAAAATTGTAATTTATTACAGCATAGAGATGTTAAGTTTCTATGAATGCGAATTGATTGAAGTTTAAAAATGTGGATTTCTTAAATCAGTGCATTCCTTTTATTATTTTTATAGACTTTAGTTTGACGCCACCCTACTCACTGTTATATGAAAATGCAGGACAAATCAAATTATATCATTATAAAAAATAAAAGGAAAATCACTAATAGTAAATAGTAAAAAATAAAAGACCGCAATTAAATAAGATACCAGCAATGAAACGAAATCAATGTTTGATGTCTCTAATTAATTCACTTTATTCAAAAATTACTTTCCTTTAACAATAGAAAAAAATAATACCTTTGTTAAAAGTAAAATCTATATAGAATATTTTATATCCCATTGTTTCCAGCGTAGTCAGATTTACAGAACATTGAATTTCGAATCATAGTTCCGGTCCAAAATTCGACATGTGAACCTGAATCTAAAATTACCATTTCACTTGAAGCGATTGGCACGATAAATTTGAAGAACTATAAATATTAACTGTTGAACTGTAGGATTATGTGAATCTTCATAAAACAATACTCGAAGTGCGCGTTAAAAATTACTGTACTGTGATGAGTATGCACTTAATTTTGACCCTCTAAAAGAGCACCTTGGGTAAAGTAGAATCTGCTACAGATATGCCCTTCATGATAAACAACAGTTGTTTAATTTCCCAAAAAATTGATAAGAAGATATTTATGGTTAGAATTTTTAATACAAATTGCAAATGAAATATATATCCTTAAAAAATTTATTTCACACTAGATGAGAATGGCAGGTCTTAATTAGGGACAATTTCTTGCATAAGGTAGATTTTCATGTTGAACTAGTGTGACAAAATTGTTCTTGTAAGACAATTTATTTATCAAATAAAAATTAATTTCTAATTTGTTTTTTGATGCTTTAACTTGTGGTCTTTCGTATGACACCAAAGAACGTATAGTAATAAAAAGGGCGTGTAGAGAAATTTAATTATTGTTATGTAAGTAATTGAAGATATATAATAGTTGATGTATATTTATTTTAGCTGAAGTTTTTAATTAGTTTCTTTGCGTTTTTATCAGGATTTTAGTAAGTTAATATTTAAAATTTGTTTAACTAGTATGGAAATCGGCAAATGTGAATTTTGTAAAGCTTATATTACAAATTTAGAAGTTCACTATTGCTGGAGAATTGAGAATCAACATCGTCAAACTTCCGCAACCCTTCCTCAACGTAGTTCTGGTAACCTAGCTGAAGACATTGAATTAATAAAAGCAGATAAAATGGACCATGAAGCACGGTGGCCATCTGCGAGTGAATTTGATTCTTCTACTCAAGAAAGCATTCTTTCTAGCATACATCAAAGAAGCGATTGTGAAGAGACTGCAGCTGCTAAAATGTCTTCGCAGTATGAAGTGTCAAACTACAATCAATATAATCCTAAAATTCCAGATTTTCTGTTTCCTGGCAAACCATCTGTAGATGAAAATGTATCCAAATCTCTGAATTTGAAACAAACGTCGGAAGAGAGTAAACCATTTAGAAATCCAAATTTACAGTATTCTGATGCCTCAAATCCAGAACCCCTTGCAAACAATCCCATGCCATTATCTGACCAATGTGTTTTGCCTGGTTTTCAACAAACATTCGGTCAAAGAAATGCCGTCATGAACAAAATGTCTGAACATAATAATGCAGTTTCACAAATGGAATGTCCTGGAATATTGCCCACGAATGAAGTGTCTTCCCATTTTCCATCCACCTACTATACATTATGACATGTTTTGAAATAAATCTTCAAAATTAAATTGCTAAAGATATATACTGAAATTATAAACTGTGTGGATGGCTGTTTTGCAGGAACAAATTTCTTTTTCATAGTTCGTTATGAATAAGATTACTAAAATTAATCTATTATTATGAATTAAGACGACGTAATGTGCTATATGACTATATATTACTGTATACATCTTTTACTTAATTTGTGTAAAATTTATAAAATGTATAATTCATAAACAAAAATATTTGGAAATTCATATGCTCACAATGTAATGGAACATGTAATTTCAAATACTTGACTACATAATCAATCATTTAATTTGAACAAAAAATAAATTGGTGCAAACATTTAAGTATATTCTGATTAGTTTTACCTATTCATATTGAATTAAATAATTGGATACCACATTAAATTAGATCATTCGATCTGTCGATTTGATTCATATTGAGTTAAATCATTGACTCCATTTCATATTCATATTGAATTAGATCATTCGATTCGATTCATATTGAATTAAATCATTCGATTCTAGTTTTATACTATGTTTTTTTTTTTTTTAATCATATTTTATTAAATAATAAAAGTAATTTTTCAAGGAATTATACTTAAAAAATTTTCATAATGACTTCATTTTAATAAACGTATATAACATGCTAATGAATAAATATTTTTAAGAAAAACTAAAATTGATTTTTAAAGCAATATATATATATACTTTTGGTAACAATTGATGTACAAAAAGAATTTATGGAAATTTAACAAATGTTGTAATGTAATGTATATGTTGTAGAAAGGTTGTTGTAAATAATGTAACGAGTTGAAAGAGAATATTTAATTAGAGAAAGGGAAGCTAAAGGCGCTGAAAAGTTAAATAGCAATTTTGAGCATTTTTATTTATAACATTGAGCAAGACATTTAATGATACCTTTAACTTTGTTCTGCAACAGTAAAAGTTTCAACAAATGATATACGAAAAGTATTGATGATTTATCACTTACAAAACTAAAAATTTTCCTTCAGAAAACTTTTAACTTGCTAAGTTCCGCTCCACTTTCCGAATCTTTTAAAACATGGTGTGTTCTGTCAAAATCATCATTATAATCTCGGAAAAGAAATTTACAGTTTTTAAAGTGGGTCAGCGATCTTTTCTCTTTCGCTTTCGCATCTGACAATTAATTTAACAGCTGAAGGCCGCGATATATCATCACCTGCGTTTCGGCATCGATTCCTCTCTTATTGCCAGTTTGAGGCACGTTCGCGTTTATATACTTTCGGAGACTTGTAGTAAATGGTATCGCAATCCGGAAGCAGTTAGCAGAATCTTTTCTGGAAAAGAGTTCCCTTCAGCGAGTTTCGGGAAAGAAAAAGTGAGCTTCATGCAGATTGAGCGATTGATTAACGAGGAGTTCTTTTAAAACTCACCGCCATCGTTAATAGCCTTCAAGATTTTTCACAAAAGATGATGAAGCGTTCAGATTAATCGCTCCTCATTTCGATGAGACGTGAGAGGTTTTACGAGTATAAAAATCTGAGATTTATTTGGATACCATCAAATGTTTCCTGAAATGAAAAAATACTTTCCAAGTTTTAAGTGTTTAAAATATATGCATTTTTAAATTTTGTAGTTAATATTTTGATTTTTTGACCTGAATGGCAAGAGTGTCTAGCGTTCTGGCGTTCAGAGCCACAGAGTGTCGGATTCGAGTACCGGACAGTGCCATGGATATTTGCATGGTGCTTCCGGAATCCACTGTAAACTGCTTCTTGTAGGAGCCAAGGTCTAATATCAACGTAAGGGGCTAAACCGTAAAAAGAAAACCAACCCTACCCGGTAAATAAAGAGAAAAACAACTGCCTAGAAATTTTGCCAAGTAGGTAGATGGACTTGGCCCATCATGGGAGACGCTGTTGTTAAGATGATGATGGTGATGGACACCATCGTTATCATTGGCATCTTATAGTAAATAATCATGTCATAAGAAGTAATTTTGCAATGAATTATACTTAAAATTTTCAAAGATGACTTTCATTTTAACAAACATATATACAAATACGTTAATGTATAAA
>BPLQ01014782.1:0-161486 GCA_021605075.1 Caerostris darwini
AAAAAGTATATTTATTACACAACTTTTTTATAGTATATTCATCTGCAATATTGTGCAAAACAGCCAAAGTGATAAATTCACCGAAATCATCATGTCAAAATATTAATTAATAGATTAAATTATTTCAAAAATGTATTACAGAAAATAATATGATTCTTTGATGAAAAGATTTTGTTTTTCTTACTTTTAAAACGCATATTTTGAAGCACCAGATTCTAAGCATGTGATTAAGCACATGCATCAAACTATGTGACATTTATTATATTAGTACATAATTCTCATAATGTCTGTAAAGAATTTGCTTTCCATAAAAAAGCATGAGGGCGATTCATCAACGTAATTGGCAGGCTTCAAGACACTGCTGGAGACAACGGAAAAATCCGGGATAAAATAATTGATGTGGGAATCCTTTTTTTTTCAGCTACCCAATTTCTGAAATATCACACGTGATTCCCTTTTACCAATAATTGGAAAGATTTCTTTTATTCGATTCCCGCAAAGTGAGTGCATTTTTTCAAAGGTCGGTCAATTGAAGTGTGTACTTTTTTCCCTCCTTTTCTGGTTCACTTCTATTTTCCAGAAAGTTTAGCTCGGCGCTTCTTCTTCTTTGCCTTTAACAGCATTGCTTGCTTATTGGAGGTTATTTAGGATGCCAACCATGCCCAGCTTTTCGCCTTCTTTGGAATTTTACTTGTTCTGTTGCTTTCTCCATTCAACAGCGTCATTTACATATGCGTAAACAGTTACTTTTTGGTAACATTTTGAATCCCAAGTTGTACAAAAAAGTTTTTGCTTTGGAATAGATTATTTCTTAAAGCAAGTAAGTAAGTTCAATGATATTCTTTAGGAAACCGTCTTTAAACTTTATTCCTTGTGAAATTCTAAATTTTCAGACTATATGATTGAACTACATACTCATTATTTAAATTACATGGTTATTTTAGAACACAAATGAAATTGTTCGTCTAATATTTCAAGTAGAAGAGTAAAAATGGATTATTTCTTAAAGCAGAGTAAGTTAAATGATTTTATGTCATGAAATGTCTTTAAATTTTATTTTCTGGAATTCTAAGCATTTGATAATATAAGGGGTGCTATGTACTCATTTATTTAAATTGCTTAGACAGTTTAGGACAGAAAAATGAAATTTTGTGACAAAGAAATTTATATTAAAGTACAATATCAAGTACAATAAAGTACTAAAGATTATCAAGTGCATAATAAAGCAAAAATGAAAATATACATTAAGGATGACTTTATAATTTCAGGTTAGATACAGCTAAAGGAAAACATATTTATTAGAAAACCTTTTAATGTATATTAATCTGCAATATTTTATAAAACAGACAAAGTGTTAAATTCATCGAAATCATCATGCCCAAATATTAATTAATATATTAAATTATTTCAAAAATTTATTATTGAAAATAAAATGATTCTTTGATGACAATTTTTTTGTGTGTCTTACTTTCAAAATGCATGTCTTGAAGCACCAAATTATAAGCATGAAATTAAATACATGTATCAATATATGTGGCATTTATTATATAAGTACACATTTCTCATCATGTCTGTAAAGAATTTGCTTTCTATAAAAAATTCATGATGGCTATTCATCAACGTAATTGGCAGGCTTCAAGACACTGCTGGAGACAATGGAAAAAACCGGGATAAAATAATTGATGTTGGAATCCTTTTTTTCAGCTACCCAATTCCTGAAATATCAAAGGCGATTCCCTTTTACGAATAATTGAAATATTTCTTTTTTTCGATTCCCGCAAAGTGAGTGCATTTTTTTTTATTTTAAAGGACGGTCAATTGACGTGTACTTTTTCCCTCTTCTGGTTCACTTCTATTTTCCAGAAATTTTAGCTCGGCTCTTCTTCTTCTCTGCTTTTATCAGCATCGTTTGTTTTTATTTTAAGTTATTTAGAATGCTAACCATGCCAGGCTTTTTCTATTTTCTTTGGGATTTTACTTATTCTGTTGCTTTCTCTATTTAACAGAGTCATTTACATATGCGTAAACAGTTACTTTTTTGCTAACATTCTTGAATGGTACTTGCTGTTAAAAAGTCTTTGCTTTTCGGAATAGATGATTTCTTAAAGCAAAGTAAGTTAAATGATATTCTTTTATAAAACCGTCTTTAAACTTTATTTTTTGTGGAATTCTAAACTCTAGACTAAATGATTGGAACTATTTACCCTTTATTTAAATTACATAGATATTTTAGAGCACAAATGAAATTGTACGCCTGATATTTCCAAGGCAATAGTAAAATAAAAATTAAAATATACATTATAAATGACTTTATAATTTTATAAGGATTTTAATTCACATACGGAAATTATATTTATTAGAAAACGTTTTTAGTGTATATCCATCTGTAATATTGTACAATAAAAACCAAAGTGTAAAATTCCACGAAATCATCATGGCTAAATATTAATTAATAGATTAAATTATTTGAAAAATATATTATAGAAAATAAAAGGATTCTTTGGTGACGATTTTTTTGGATTTCTTACTTTCAAAATGCATATCTTGAAGCACCAGATTATAAGCATGAAATTAAATACATGTATCAATATATGTGGCATTTATTATATAAGTACACGTTTCTCATCATGTCTGCAAAGAATTTGCTTTCTATAAAAAAAACACGAGGGCGATTCATCAATGTAATTGGCAGGCTTCAAGACACTGCTGGAGACAATGGAAAAATCCGGGATAAAATAATTGATGTTGGAATCCTTTTTATCAGCTACCCAATTCCTGAAATATCACAGGCGATTCCCTTTTACCAATAATTGGAAAGATTTCTTTTATACGATTCCCGCAAAGTGAGTGCATTTTTTATTTTCAAAGGTCGGTCAATTGAAGTGTACTTTTTTTCCTCCTTTTCTGGTTCACGTCTATTTTCCAGAAAGTTTAGCTCGGCTCTTCTTCTTCTTTGCCTTTAACAGCATTGCTTGTTTTTGTTGGAAGTTATTTAGAATGCTAACCATGCCGGGCTTTTTCAATTTTACTTGTTCTGTTACTTTCCCCATTCAACAGAGTCATTTACATATGAGTAAACAGTTACTTTTTTGGTAACATTTTTGAATGGTACTGCCGTTAAAAAGTTTTTGCTTTTCGGAATAGATTATAGGTTTTCTAAAAGAATATCATTGAACTTACTTTAAGTTCAATGATATTCTTTTAGAAAACCGTCTTTAAACTTTATTCCTTGTGAAATTCTAAATTTCAGACTATATGATTGGAACTACATACTCATTATTTAAATTACATGGTTATTTTAGAACACAAATGAAATTGTTCGTCTAATATTTCAAGTAGAAGAGTAAAATGGATTATTTCTTAAAGCAAAGTAAGTTAAATGATTTTCTGTCATGAAATGTCTTTAAATTTTATTTCATGCGGAATTCTAAGCAATTGATAATATAAGGGGTGCTATGTACTATTTATTTAAATTGCTTAGACAGTTTAGGACAGAAATGAAATTTTGTGACTAAGAAATTTATATTAAAGTACAATATCAAGTACAATAAAGTACTAAAGATTATCAAGTGCAATAATAAAGTAAAAATGAAAATATACATTAAGGATGGCTTTATAATTTCAGGTTAGATACAGCTAAAGGAAAACATATTTATTAGAAAACATTTTAATGTATATTAATCTGCAATATTTTATAAAACAACCAAAGTGTTAAATTCATCGAAATCATCATGCCCGAACATTAATTAATCGATTAAATTATTTCAAAAATTTATTATAGAAAATAAAATGATTCTTTGATGACAATTTTTCGTGTTTCTTACTTTCAAAATGCATATCTTGAAGCACCAGATTATAAGCATGAAATTAAATACATGTATCAATATATGTGGCATTTATTATATAAGTACACATTTCTCATCATGTCTGCAAAGTATTTGCTTCCCATAAAAAAGCATGAGGGCGATTCATCAACGTAATTGGCAGGGTTCAAGACACTGCTGGAGACAATGGAAAAATCCGGGATAAAATAATTGATGTTGGAATCCTTTTTTTCAGCTACCCAATTCCTGAAATATCACAGGCGATTCCCTTTTACCAATAATTGGAAAGATTTCTTTTATTCGATTCCCGCAAAGTGAGTGCCTTTTTTTTATTTTCAAAGGTCGGTCAATTGAAGTGTACTTTTTCTCCTCCTTTTCTGGTTCACTTCTATTTTCCAGAAAGTTTAGCTCAGTCCTGCCTTCTTCTTTGCCTTTAACAGCATTGCTTGTTTTTATTGGACGTTATTTAGGATGCTAACGATGCCAAGCTTTTTCAATTTTCCTTAGGATTTTGCTTATTCTGTTGCTTTCTCAATTCAACAGAGTCATTTACATATGCGTAAACAGTTACCTTTTTGGTAACATTTTCGAATGGCACTGCTGTTAAAAAGTCTTTGCTTTTCGGAATATATTATTTCTTAAAGTAAAGTAAGTTAAATGATATTCGTTTACAGAACCGTCTTTAAACTATATTTCTGCTGGAATTCTAAATACTAGACTACATGATTTTAACTACATACTCCTTATTTAAATTACATGGATATTTTAGAACATAAATTAAATTGTATGTATATCATTTCAAGGACGATAGTAAAATAAGAATGAAAATATACATTATAAATGACTTTATAATTTCAGGAAATTATTAAAGCATTTTAATTCTAAGAAAATAGTCAACGGAAAATATATTTATTAGACAACTTTTTTAGAGTATATTGATCTGCAATATTGTACAAAACAGCCAAAGCATTAAATTCCTCGAAATCATCATGCCCAAATATTAATTAATAGATTAAATTATTTCAAAAATTTATTACAGAAAATGAAATGATTCTTTGATGGCAATGTTTTGTGTTTCTTACTTTCAAAATGCATATCTTGTAGCACCAGATTATAAGCATGAAATTACATACATGTTTCAATATATGTGGCATTTATTATACAAGTACACATTTCTCATCATGTCTGCAAATAATTTGCTTTCCATAAAAAAGCATGAGGGCGATTCATCAACGTAATTGGCAGGGTTCAAGACACTGCTGGAGACAATGGAGAAATCCGGGATAAAATAATTGATGTGGGAAGCCTTTTTTTCAGTTACCCAATTCCTGAAATATCACAGGCGATTCCCTTTTACCAATAATTGGAAAGATTTCTTTTATTCGATTCCCGCAAAGTGAGTGCATTTTTTTATTTTCAAAGGTCGGTCAATTGAAGTGTACTTTTTTTTTCCTTTTCTAGTTCACTTCTATTTTCCAGAAAGTTTAGCTCGGCTCTTCTTCTTCTCTGCTTTTAACAGCATTGCTTGTTTTTGTTGGAAGTTATTTAGAATGCTAACCATGCCGGGCTTTTTCAATTTTACTTGTTCTGTTACTTTCCCCATTCAACAGAGTCATTTACATATGCGTAAACAGTTACTTTTTGGGTAACATTTTTGAATGGTTCTGCTGTTAAAAAGTCTTTGCTTTTCGGAATAGATTATTTCTTGAAGCAAAGTAAGTTAAATGATATTCATTTAAAAAGCGTCTTTAAACTTTATTTCTTGTAGAATTCTAAACTTTAGATAATACGAGTGGGACTATGTACTCCTTATTTAAGTAACATGGATATTGCAGAACGCAAATGAAATTGTACGCCTAATATTTCAAGTACAATAGTAAAATAAAAATGAAAATACACATTATAAATGACTTCATAATTTCATAATAGATATAGTTAAAGGAAAACATATTCATTACAAAAACCATTTGGTGTACATTCATCTGCAATATTGTACGAAACAGCCAAAGTGTTAAATTCATCAAAATCATCATGACCAAATATTAGGTAATAGATTAAATTATTTCAAAAATATATTACAGAAAATAAAATAATTTTTGATGTCAATTTTCTGTGTTTTTTACTTTTGAAATGCATATCTTGAAGCACCAGTTTATAAGCATGTAATTAATTACATGAATAAAAAAATTGTGCCATTTATTATATAAGTACATATTTCTCACCATGTCTGCAAAGAATTTGATTCCTATAAAAAATACATGAGGGCGATTCACTAACGTAATTGGCAGGCTTCAAGACACTGCTGGATACAATGGAAAAATCCGAGATAAACTAATTGATGTGGGTATATAATATAAGGGGAGCTATGTACTATTTATTTAAATTGCTTTTATAGTTTAGGACATAAATGAAATTTTGCGACAAAGAAATTTATATTAAAGTACAATATCAAGCCCAATAAAGTACTAAACATTATTAAGTGCAATAATAAAGTAAAAATGGAAATATACATTAAAGATGACTTTATAATTTCATGATAGATATAGCTAAAGGAAAACATATTTATTCGAAAACCTTTCAGGGTATATTTATCTGCATTATTGTACAAAGCAGTCAAATTGTTAAATTCATCGAAATCATCATGTCCAAATATTAATTAATAGATTATTTTATTTCAAAAATGAAATATAGAAAATATGATGATTCTTTGATGACAATTTTTTGTGTTTCTTACTTTTAAAATGCATATCTTGAAGCATCAGATTATAAGCATATGATTAAAAACAAGTATCAAAATATGTGGCATTTATTATATAAGTGCATATTTCTTATTATGTCTGCAAAGAATTTGCTTCCTATGATTTCTTAAAGCAAAGTAAGTTAAATGATATTCTTTTACAAAATGTCGTTAATCTTTATTTCTTGCGAAATTCTAAGCTTTCGATAATAAGAGTATAACTATGTACCCTTTGTTTAAATTGTTTAGATAGTTTAGAACACAAATGAAATTTTATGCCTCAGAAATATATATATATATATATATATATATATTCTCAGAAATTCAGAAATATATATATATATATATATATATATATATCAAGTACAATACTAAAGTAAAAATGGAAATACACAATGACTTTATAATTTCGTAATAGTTAATCGTATAGTTTAGTATAGTTAAAGGAAAATTTATTTATTTGAAAACTTTTTAGTGTATTTTCATCTGCTAAAGGTGTTTCATTTCTAAAGGTGTTAAATACATCAAAATCACCATGTCTAAATTTTAATTAATAGATGGAATTATTTCAAAAAAATATTATAGAAAATAAAATGATTTTCTGATGACTGTTTTTTGTGCTTCTTACTTTTAAAATGTCTTTCGAAAGTTTAAAAAAAAAGATTTTTTTTTGTTCTATACAAGCAAAAATCCTACTGTATAATGAAATAAATTTTTCATTCTATGTTTTCTTCATTTGTTCTTTTTTGCCATTTATTTGATTTTCATCCGTCATTAATTTTAATTGAAACTCCAAGTTTTATAAATTTATCTTCCTTATAAAATCAGTTCTTTATGAGGGACTTTCTATTTTATCTAATAAAAGTTTTTTTTTTCTTTTTTTTTCTTTTTCTTTTTCTTTTTTTTCAACTTCAATTACTTATTTTTTATTTGCTGTGTAATTTTTGTTGTCTTTTAATGTATCAATTTCTGTACACAAAAACCTCTTTTTTTAAATATTCTAATTTTCGTAAAATATTGCTGTATTGCTGTAAAATATTGTTGACAAAGAATGTGATAAAATATACAGCAAATATTAAAATTAATTATTTTAGGGTGTTTTCTTATTTTGGGAGAAACATTCTTTAAATGATATATGGATTTCTTCAGAATAAATCTTAAAATGTTTAGTTTATTTTTATTGCCGTGAAGTAGTTAATTATGCCATCTTTGTAATTCTGTTGGCACTTTATGTCTGTACTTCTGTTTTCTCTGTACTTTAATATAATTTGTTGCCTATTCTGATGCATCTTTAGTTTTACTGCCTCGTGATAAATCATCAACGAAATAGCCAGTTTGTCGGCATTCTTACACACTGTCACATTAAGTCCATTATTCACAAGCAGAGCATTTGGTAACAATTTTGATACCATTTAGATAATGTGGGACGTAATAATAAAAAATTATTTTTAGTTTCGCATTTTTTTGCAAAGGGAAGTATAGAGTTTCAAAAAAATTATTCTTGTTACAACAGCAGGGTTTTTTAATGTAAATAAACGACAAGGCTTTGTATTGTTACATATAACATTTGGTACATATAACATTTGGTGACAATCTTGATATCATTTACATAAAGTGGACCATAATAATAATACATTATTTTTATGTTCGCTGTTTTTGCAGAGGAAAATATCGGGTTTCAAAAACACTGTTGTTGTTACTAAAACAGAGATTTTTAATGTAAATAATATAAATAAACAACAATGTGTTTATATTGTTAAGTTAAAAGGCTGATGAATAACCGTGCATATAGCATTTGGTAACAATCTTGATACAATTTAGATAATGTAGGACATAATAATAAAGAATTATTTTTATTTTCGCTGTTTTTGCAAAGGGATGTATCGGGTTTCAAAAAAGACTGAAAAAAAAAGACAAAAAAGAATATCGCTGTTGTAACAAGAATGTTACACGATGTTACAATGCCTTTATATTGTTACGTTAATATTCTCAGGAATAAGCGTACATATTACATTTGATTAGTTTTAATAACTCGAAAAAGAAATAAGCGGATAAATTAACGTCATTGAACATTTTAACTACAAAATTAAAACAAGAAAACTTTTGCATTTGAAGTTTTAACTTGTTCGTTAAAATAAATTTTTGCTTATGTTTGAGCATAAGTAAAAATCTAATTTATTTTCTTTGGCACTTTTAGATGAACTTCTATTTTAAAAAAATTCCCCAGTCTAATTTTTTTTCTTTAGGTCTTTCAGATGAGCTTCTATTAAAAAAAAAAAAAGTATTTCTTAAACTGAAAAAAAGTCCAATAAGTATTTTTTTCCTCTAAACATGTTTTGATACACCTAGTTTATAAATCATATAGTAGTTTCAAGACATTTCATTTTATCTTTTTCAGTTTAAATACAAATTCATTGTTATTTAGATCTTGATTCTACAACATCAGAGAAATTGAGAATTTATAACGTGTATAATTTATATATTAATAAACTTTTAATAAGTAATAGATGGATAATATTTCCACTGTGATATTACCTGATATTACATTCAGCTGGACCTTGGAGTAATATCAGGGTTACCTAATATTACATTCATTACACTGTAAATTATAAATGAAAGCATAATCTTGCTGTTAATATCTATGAAAATATTTTAATAATGAGTTTACGTTACATCTAAGCAAGGATGTTCATACTACTTATCTGATAACACTGAAGGCATGAGAAACAATATTAATGAATTAAGTTAATAAAATATTTAGATAAAAGTTTAAGTAAAAGCACTTCTTTAGAGCTTAAAATTATACGTGAGCATTTATAAAGAAGTAATTATCTATAAGATGTGCATTATATGTAAATATGCAATTTTATGTCCATACATATGATATTCGAACTACATCATTAGATCGTTAATTATATGAATAAGGTAAAATTAGTGTAAATATTTAATATATTAGTATAAAAATTTGTGAAAAAGGGATCTCCGAAAAAAAAAAAAAAAAAAAGACGTTGATCAATATGTAAAAAAAAGCTTTTTGTAAAAAAAAATAACTAAATGACTTTTAAACCAATTTTTTAATATAATTCAGGAAAAATAGGAAAAAAAAAAGTTACCTTTAGAAAAAAGGGATAATATATTTTTAAAGAAAAGAGAAAAAAAATATTTAACGATGAAGTATATAATAACCATAAATTTGTAAATATAAAAAAAAAAAAAAAAAAAAAAAAAATAAAAAAAAAAAAAATCACATGCGAACTTTTAATATATATATATAGAAATTTGTTGCATGAAAATTGAATTAGTTGGAGTATTATTATAAAGAAATAAGTTAATAGTCATAAATAATTGTTTAATATACCGTGAAATACATCAAGTTTCCTGTTAAATGTTATAGAGAAATTATTTATCAGTATACATAAACTGTTAAATATAATTTTTACTATACTTTTATCATTTATGAACAAGGTATACATAAAAACGTTTAGCTTAAAAACAATAATTTGGTGAAACGAAAATAAACAAAAAAGAACCGAAACGATCGAAACTTGAACAAAAAATATTGATTTATTTAAACGAAAAATATCAGTCTGGTAACTTTATCAGAAAACGGGGATATGATATTTTGTTATTGAAATGAATGTTATTTAGTGTTAATAGGATGTTACTGCGTTATTTTTATATAAAATTATCAGAGTAACTGGATATTTTAACTTAAGATGTATTTAAAGTATATCGAAAATTGCTTGTACAGTTATTTTAACAACAAATATGTAGAAAATTATATATATATATAAAAGTATGAGTTCTAACACCTGTGTCTTCAGCATCTTCAAACAACACTGAACCACACCCACTACATATATGACTTCGCATTAAAATTTAATTATTCAATAATAGTTAATTATTTCGTACTCTTTTCAGTCTTAGTGGATTTATGTAAGCGCAAGTTTCTCCATTGGCCTCAAAGGGAATTAGGTCAGAAAACTGAACAATTAAACTATTCTCATAAATCATTAGATGCCATATCACAATACCTGCATTTTATTAGCAAAATCAATCAATTAAAAACCTTAACGAAAAATCAAATCATATTAAAATTATACTTTATTTTTACTAGTGTTTAATAACGATATTTTTCTAAATACCATAATAAACATTGCTGCTAATGCTCTGCAGCAGATGTTATTTCAGAATATTTAAACAGAAAATTAGAAATGCTAATACTTCTAATGCCATCACTATTATCGTTAAAAAGAATCTTTAGTGGCGATTAACATGTGTAGCGTTTTAACATGCTAATACAGCAATGCCAAATTTCTGATTGTAGCTTATATATTTCAATAGACATTGATTTAATAGAACATGATTCAATGGATATTGATTTAATGGAACATGATTCAATGGATATTGATTCCACGGATATTGATTTAATGAAACATGATTCAATGGACATTGATTTAATTTGGTAGATTTAACAAAATGAAGCATTATAGTAATTTAAATTTAGAAGCTGTTAGTTATCAGTAATATATGTTCAAAATTTTATATCAAAATGTTATAAAACGAAAAATGAGATAATCAACTTTAGTTACTGCACATAATCAGAGTAACGTGGAATTATTTAAAATCGCAATAATTTTGCCAATTTGATAAACAGATTTCAAACTATCAATGATTTGAAAAATATATGCTAAGTTACATGCTAAATGTGTATTAATAATATCAATGTACAACGCCTAATCTTTGACTGAAAAATATAAATTGGCTCCGTAAACAAAGAATGTTACTTTTTAAAAATGATACTTTTTCAAAATGTTATAAAATAAAGAATGAGATAATCAACATTTATTACTGCAAAAAATCAGAGTAACATGGAATTATTTAAAATTACAATAATTTCGCCAATTTCATAAACGAATTGTAAACCATCAATGATTTGAAGATAAATATATGCTAAGGATGCATGCTTCTTTCTAATGCAGCTGGCAAACACTGAGACAGCTTGGTCATAGATACCTTAAGCGCAAGCACTGCACAGACGTTACACACTTTGCATTACCCAGGGGGCGCGTGTAACTTGAAGATAAGCCACGGACGCGGAGTAACAATGCCCCCGCAACGCTCTACGATCCTATTAGACCGGGACCTACGGTTTAAAGTGGATTCCGAACCACTACAAACATCCATGGCACCGCCGGGAGTCGAACCCTGTGGTACCGAGCGCCAGAACCCTAGCCACTCGGCCATTCAGGCCCGAGGATGCATGCTAAATGTGTATAAATAATATCAATGTACAATGCGTAATCTTTTGCTGAATCAAATCTCGATTGGTACCGAAAACACTGAATGCGCCAACTCCCTCTGCATTAATTCTTCGTGACCTTTTCGCCAAAAATGAAACCCATATCGTTCCACAACCACCGTATTCACCTGATTTAGCACCGTGCTACTCCTGGCTATTCCCTAAACTCGAAATACCACTCCGAGGAAACCGTTTTTAGTCGTTTGTAGAGACTCAACTTGAATCGCCGCGCTCTTTGAAGGCCATCTTTGCGATGACATTTTAGCATGCATTGAGGATTGAATAAAATACGGGCATAAGTGCATTGAGTCCGGAAGGGATTACTTTAAAAAAAAATGAAATAAATTTAGAAGAATAAATAAAGTGTTTTTTAAAAAAAAAAATTAATCTTACTTTTTGGGCACAGTAGTATCATTGATTTGAAGAGATATATATATGATAAGGATACATGCTAAATGTGTATAAATAATATCAATGTATAACGCGTAATATTTGGCTGAAAAATATAAATTAGCTTCTTAAACAAAGAATGTTACTTTTTTTTTCTAAACACATTTAAATTTATTCAAAATCACATTTGCCTGTCTCAGGCATCTGAGAATCTTAAATAAAAACCACCGTCTCTCCAATATGAAAACACAAAAAAGGTGTGAAACATATTTACCTTTCCAAAGCAAAATGTATGAATAAGATAATATATTCAGTCTCGTAGACAACGACACGTTTCTGGATCGATAACTTATCATATAAATACGATTCATCCTGTCAATATTGCCGCTATATATCTCAGAAAATGAAGTGCAGGAATAAGAAATGATATCTTGGAACCAAAAAGACGCAAGCGAATAGAAAGAAAACTTGGAACGACAAAATACATTTGCTTCTAATTTTGAAATTCGTATCTTTTCTGCATGTTTGAATAGATTTTTCAGACATTTGGGAATCTGCCAACCATCTAACATAACAACTTTTTGCAAGCAATCCATTACACAAAAAAAAATTTTCCTTTTTTTAAGGGGCTTGAAGCCTTTTGTTTATTTTCCCCCTACTTGTTACAAGTGTATGTTTTATTTAAGTTTACTTCTCCTCATGAACGCTTCAAGTATTATCCTCAAGAAAAGTAATACAAGTGACATTCTCGCTTTTTTTTTGTGTATTTTCATTCACTCGGTTGGTAACCTTTTTAAATGTTTAAAGAATATAGTTGCTTTCTAATTGTTTTTCTGCATGAAAAATAACTCCATTTTCTGAGACAATCATGTGTTTAATAACAAAGTCTTGATTTTCTTGCTTGTTTGGTTGTAACTGACATTTTAGGTTGCTTTATATTTTATTCATCTTCCAGTTTACTTTAGAATAAATACTAAAGAAGACCATCCCTTTGTAATTATTTTACATTTCTCAACATGACTTTTTAAATTTCAACAATGTTCATATTTAATGGATGCCATAAAAAATTCAAATATATTATATCTACATATTTTAAAAACAATATGAAGATGGTTTTTTGCATAATTAATATAGAAATTCAAATCTTACTTATCTGTTTAAATATATTGCATTTGTATCTGAATCTGAATAAAGTAGATGGAAATATTATTTAAACAACTGATGCTTTTTCGACTTATCAGACAAGAATCATATTGGCAATGTTTGTTATTAACACGGGTGTACTTTTCGGTAGTTTTTCGTATTTTTTGTATTGGATGTAACGCTACAGAAATCCAACAATGTTTAAAGAATATAGTTGTTTTTTAATTGTTTTTCTGCATGAAAAATAACTCCATTTTCTGAGACAATCATGTGTTTAATAACAGAGTCTTGATTTTCTTTTTTATTTGGTTGTAACTGACATTTGTAGGTTGCTTTATATTTTATTCATCTTCCAGTTTACTTTAGAATAAATACTAAAGAAGACCATCCCTTTGTAATTATTTTACATTTCTCAACATGACTTTTTAAATTTCAACAATGTTCATATTTAATGGATGGTATAAAAATTCAAATATATTATATCTACATATTTTAAAAACAATATGAAGATGTTTTTGCATAAATAATTAATATAGAAATTCAAATCTTACTTATCTGTTTAAACAATATATTTCATTATGTCTGAATATGCATAACGTAGATGGAAATATTATTTAAACAACTGATGCTTTTTCGACTTATCAGACAAGAATCATATTGGTAATGTTTGTTATTAACTTATGGTGTACTTTTCGGTAGTTTTTCGTATTTTTTGTATTGGGTGTAACGCTACAGAAATCCAACAATGTTTAAAGAATATAGTTGTTTTTTAATTGTTTTTCTGCATGAAAAATAACTCTATTTTCTGAGACAATCATGTGTTTAATAACAGAGTCTTGATTTTCTTTTTTATTTGGTTGTAACTGACATTTGTAGGTTGCTTTATATTTTATTCATCTTCCAGTTTACTTTAGAATAAATACTAAAGAAGACCATCCCTTTGTAATTATTTTACATTTCTCAACATGACTTTTTAAATTTCAACAATGTTCATATTTAATGGATGCCATAAAAAATTCAAATATATTATATCTACATATTTTAAAAACAATATAAAGATGTTTTTGCATAATTAATATAGAAATTCAAATCTTACTTATCTGTTTAAATATATTGCATTTGTATCTGAATCTGAATAAAGTAGATGGAAATATTATTTAAACAACTGATGCTTTTTCGACTTATCAGACAAGAATCATATTGGTAATGTTTGTTATTAACACGGGTGTACTTTTCGGTAGTTTTTCGTATTTTTTGTATTGGATGTAACGTTTTTCCAACAATGTTTAAAGAATATAGTTGTTTTTTAATTGTTTTTCTGCGTGAAAAATAACTCTATTTTCTGAGACAATCATGTGTTTAATAACAGAGTCTTGATTTTCTTTTTTATTTGGTTGTAACTGACATTTGTAGGTTGCTTTATATTTTATTCATCATCCACTTTACTTTAATATAAATACTAAAGAAGACCGTCACTTTGTAATTATTTTCCATTTCTCAACAGGACTTTTTAAATTTCAACAATGTTCATATTTAATTGATGGTATAAAAAATTCAAATAGATTATGTCTACATATTTTAAAAACAATATCAAGAACTTACATAAATAATATAATTTAGATATCTAAATCTTACTTATTTGTTTAAACAATATATTTCATTCATCTAATGCAATAATGTAAATATAATATACTAAAATTGTTAGATAAAATTAGTATTTAAAATAATGTTAAAAAAACAATAGCACATTTATTCTATATCCAACTATTAATTTTTTAAAAGGTTTTATATGGAAACATGGAACTTCCTTTAACCTTCACGATCGCTGAGCTACCATTTACACTGGAAGTAATGCCCCTCTTTACGAATGAGCTATTCTGAACTAAGTTTATTTTCAGTTACGGCTACAGTGAAGGAACGATCGAATCTCTGTTGAAGCATGAGGATTACAGAAATTACGCTTAGAAAGTTGGTGACAGTTGTATCGCTCGCAACACAAGCCCAGAAGCTATTGGCCCTCCACCGTTATTTCCACTTTGAGACCAGTTATCTTCTCCTTTCAATGGAAAGTTAACGACGAGTCGTTAAGGTTTTAATATGACATCTGTCGATTTCAAACGTTTTGCTGGTTTCTCTCTAAACTAACTAGCTTTTAAACGGTTATAGAACATTTTTTTTTTGAATTGATAACCGATAATGCGCCATGTATCATGTCAGAAGAAAAAGGGTTTTCAAAGAAGTCGTTTAAGAAAATAAAATACGTGATATAAAAATTTAAAAAATAAATTACTAGAAAAAATAATTTTTTCAAGGGTAAGTTACTTTAGTTACTGAAAGAAATATTCACCACATTAATAATGTGAAATTTTAATTAAATAATGTGTTTTTTAAATAATACATAATTAATAATACATAATTAAATAATACATAATAATATATAAAAAATACATACATCTTTTTCCTTGCCATTGCTTCGTGGTAAAAAATATAGAAGCACATAAAGAAAAGGATTCAAGTTATTATTGAATAGAATTGAATAAGTATATAGCTAATGTATTTTAATGACGACAATAAAATTAAAGAATAATTTACAGCACAGTTAATGCATAAAATTCATTCATTAATGACTATATATTCCAACCCTGAAATAATCAGTAATCATCTAATATATTTTATACTGTAATAAACCTCTTAGACAGCAGACATGATAAAGTTTTTTAATGTCAAAACTTTCGAAAATATCTTTATATATATATTTATAATTTTTAATTAAAGAGTAGCAAAAATAGATATGTATATTTTTCTTTCACTATACAAAGAAAAGTGTCAACCATTTTTGGGATGTCAGCCGCAATACAATGCATGGAGACTTGAATCCTTTTATGCCTAAGGTATCTTTAGAGAAATGTATTGATTTTTTTAAGAAGCATTCTATGTTTTTGACTCTTTGTGTGGAAACATATTGTATATACGTCCTAATTCATGTCACTTACGAAATAACGAGTCGACTTACAGTAGCCGTCATGAACACATGCAAATCATCACGTCGACTAAAATGGCTATCGACGCTATTGAATCTCCATTATCTCAAAAAGCTTATTGTTAGTTAAAACTCATTGCTTGACATGATGTGGAATATAATATTAATGACACCCGATTGCATGGCAGGTTTTGTTTAATATATCGAACCAGGGATTGGTAAACCCCATGAATATATGTCCAAATGAGTCGAAGACGTCATGAGACTTGTTGTTTTGGGAGAGACTTATGTTCAATCTATTATCAAAACCAAAAAAATCACCAACAAAAATTTTAACTATTCCTTTTAAGTAAAAAAAAAAAAAAAAAAAATCTTATTTAATATATTCGCTAAATTTTTAAGGGATTTTCAAAAATGTAACAATAATTTTCACAAACTTATTTACTTATATTAAAATAAACGATAATTTACCTGATCTGATTAATGTTAAATAATCAAATAATGATTAATTTATCTTGATCTGACAAATTTAATGTAAAATGCTTTTTCCTAAATAAATTTAAGTAACATATAATATTTTAACTTTTCTTAAAATTTATAAAATATTTGGATACTAAATAAATTTTAACAGTTACAGTAGAACATTAAAACAGTCGTACAAAAAGGAAATACACTCTGTTATTTTATATCAAATAACAGCCATGCATAGTGAAAGATTGTGTTTTTTTAAAATCAATTTGAATAAATATTTTTTATGTCTATCTTAAAATTATCATACAATATTCACTGAAGAATTACTATGTTTTATAATTTTTAGAAGCATTCTTATTTACTTGAATTGTTAAAATTTATTCAAGCAAAATAACTTAAATCGCATACAAGTAAACAATTTTGCAAAGCATTTGCTCTTAGTTTTCTGAATAAAATTTACTCTACAATACTTAAAAACGAAAATAGCTTTAAATAAAAATTAATTTTAATGAAACCATTTGTAAAATGGATATTTCCAAATACCCTAAGCAATTTAGGATCCTTCTATATGATCCTATTGGATATTGAGTAATGAAAATTTCATTCAGTTCAAATCCCCTCGGAGCTTTTTACAGCATCAACAATATACTTATACCCCCGTCTAGAAAGAGGAATATTATCTATGCTTATTCCCCCTACCTAATTTTCAGGCCGAAAATAGCCCAGCATATCAAGCCCGCTATTTAACTTGAACCATTATATACAAACCGGCTAATGAGGCTTATAATTAAATGACTGAAACACACCGATGCGTTTCAACAATTAAGAAAGATATAGCGCCTCGTTTAGCGACTGTAGCCGGGCATTTCTGAGCTTTTATTTGGAAATCTTGAGCGTTTAGCCCCTCATTTAAGGAGAGTTTGGGGTCGAGTGTACGCCATTAGAGACTGCTCCAAACTACAAGTTTAAATTGTTTGAGAAATCTCTCTCTTAACTATGTTACAGGTTGTCTGATATTTTCACAAAAAAGAAATAATGTAATTTAGGTTTATTAACTTATGTTTTTATTGATGAAAAAGATTTATTTATAATTTAAATGGAGATAAACTATTATGTGAAAAAGTAAATTAAAACAAAATCCCCTCTAATCTAATGTAAAAGATCTTTTAAATGAATAAATTTAACTAAAATATTACATTTAAAATGTTATTTAAAAATATTTAAAATGTTCGATCACAAATACATTAGAACATTAGAACAATTGTTTAAAAAGGAAATCTCCCTCTGACTATTGTATCAAACTATATTAATGCATGGTAAAACATTGTAAGTGTATTTTTTAAGTCAAAGCGAATAGTTATTTTTATAACTATGTCAAAATGATCATGTAATATTCACATAAGAATTGCTACGTTTTATTATTTTTAGAAGCGTTCTTATTGACTTGAATTGTTAAAATTTATTTTAGCAAAACAATTTAAATCGCACATGAGTAAACAATCTTGTAAAGCATTTGCTCTTATTTTTCTGAATAAAATTTTATTCTACAATACTTTAAAACCAAAATAGCTTTAAATAAAAATTAATTTTAATGATACCATTTGCAAAAGGGATATTTCCAAATACCCTAAGCAATTTAGCAGCCTTCTATATGATCCTATTGGATAATCAGTAATGAAAATTTCATTCAGTTCGAATCCCCTCGGAGCTTTTTACAGCATCAACAATATACTTATACCCCCGTCTAGAAAGAGGAATATTATCTATGCTTATTCCCCCTACCTAATTCTCGGCCGAAAATAGCCCAGCATATCAAGCCCGCTATTTAACTTGAACCATTATATACAGACCGGCTAATGAGGCTTATAATTAAATGACTGAAACACACCGATGCGGTTCAACAATTAAGAAAGATATAGCGCCTCGTTTAGCGACTGTAGCCGGGCATTTCTGAGCTTTTATTTGGAAATCTTGAGCGTTTAGCCCCTCATTTAAGGAGAGTTTGGGGTCGAGCGAGCGTCATTAGAGCGCTGCTCCAAACTACAAGTTTAAATTGTTTGAGAAATCTCTCTCTTAACTATGTTACAGGTTGTCTGATATTTTCAGGAAAAAGAAATAACGTAATTCAGGTTTATTAACTTATGTTTTTATTTAATAAAAAGATATACTTCAAATTTAAATGCGGAGATTATATTTTCAAAGAGTGAAAAAAAAATTGAAAACTTAACAAGCTTAAGATATTTTTTGTTGGCGATTCATTATGTGCAGTAATTAATAATTAATAATTTTGTGCAATAAAAAGATATAGATATTTTTCAATTTTTTTGCGGGTTAATAATAATTTAGGTTTATTAACATTAAAAAAGTATAAGAAATAATGTAATATATGTTCATTAACTTTTATTTTTCTATAATAAAAAGATTTATTTCAAATTTAAATAAGAACTATTTTCAAAAAAGTGAAAAAATAAAGGAGATAATATTTTCAAAGAGGAATAAAATAAATAATATATATTTATTAACTTTTATTTTTGTATAATTAAAAGATTTATTTCAAATTTAAACACGGTGATAATATTTTCAAAGAGTGAAAAAATAAATCGGAACTAAACAAGCTTAAAATGTTTTTCTTGTTGGCAATTCAAATTAATTTATGAATTATGTAAAATGAAAGGATATAGATTTTTCAAAGTAAAAGATTTTTAAGTAACTTAATTTAAATTAAATAATTAATTAATTTTGTTTAACATATAAATATAGATGCTGGTATTGATGTGCATAAAAAAAAATGTAGGTAGATATGTGTATATATGAATGAAGGTTTGTAATACTTAGATGAATTTTAGATTTAACAAAATAAAATGTTTACAATTAACTTTTTCCCCAGGGATTATATTATTGCAAATAAAAAAACATAAATTAAAGATTAATTAATATAACTTTTTTAGAGAAAATATTTCTGAATATATTTTAATTTCGGATAAAAGTTTTTTTTGATTTTAATTTCTGTGTTCTTAAGTAAAATTCTTAAAAAGTTATATGTTAAAAACCTACTTCAAATTTTAATTTGTAGCTGTTTTAATATTGTTAAATGGAACAGAAATACATTTTAGATTAAAATGTTTCTTTTTGATTTGAATTTTTTTTAAAATAATAATTAAATAATATAAAAATATCAACGTAAAAATAGTACACATTTCTATGCTTGAGGTACTAACAGAGAAATGAAATAATGTAACTAAAATTATTTTTTTAAACGGTTAAGAAAACAGTACATTAATATTTTAAGTCACGAATAAATAAATAGTTTTACATGAAAATACTTTAGAATATCTTAAAATGTATATAATTAAATAAATTATGGGCAGCATATACATATGCATTTTTTTTTGAATGATCAGAAGGTGAATTTTAGATTTAACATTTTTAATATCTCAGAATTCCTGTTTTGTGATTGAGTAAAATAAATGTGCTACAATTATTAAGAATACTACTTATATATTTTTAAAGAGTAGGAATTCAGATTAAAATATGTCGTATTTCAGGAACGGCATATTATTAATATTAATTGAGGAATTTGAATTAATATTTAAATACAAATTATTTGGGATTTATTTATTTATGTTTATGTTTTATTAATGCTTTTAGTTGTAATAAGAAAGGTCATCACTAATTTACATGTTACGTCTTTGATATTACTCATTAAAAATCATAACTATAAGGTAAAATATTTTTAGGAGTGAGAGCTTATTTTATTTTTAAAATGGGAATATGTAAAAATTAGAAAGATATTTAAGGAAAATTTTTTGTTCACTTAATACATAACAATTAGTTCCTTGAGGGTTCATATTGAATATTTATGTATTAAATAAGTTAAAATATTAAAATTTTCCTTGTGAAATATAATAAATATCTTTTAAGGTTTTATTTTCTTTCTTATACATTTTACTGGCATTTTTTTTATTTATTAGCCATCTCTCTATATTTTTTTAAGGAAAAAGATGAATAAACTTACACTGCAGTGAAACAAAACAGCAAATAAAGTGCAAGTTTTTTTTTGTGATTTTTAAAGATAAAGTCGTTAATGATTATAATAACTTATTTTAGTTTTTTATTCCTTTCATGGAAAATATTTTATTATTAAAATTGAATAAAACGTATCATTATTGAATTAATCATAAAAAAAGTAGTTTTTTTTTTCTTTCGTAATATCAAAATAACAAATTTATTGTAGAAAAGAAGCAACGGAAGTTTTATTTGAAGGTTGTAAAAGAAACGAAAAAATTGACTTTTGAAACATTATTTTGTGAAAATTAATTTTTTTTTTTTATGTGCAAGGGTTTAAAAATGAAAAAGTGAAAAGAAAAAAAAAAAACTCGTTAAATATTGTTGTAAAGAATTTTAACCGCACTCAGAAGTAAATGGAAAAGTCCTTTCTTCAAAAAATTCTAAAAAAAAATAAATAAATAATAAATAAATAAATAAAGGGAAGAAAGAGACGAAAAAAAAAACATTGAAAAAAAATATGCCTATTTTTTACATCTTTGAAAATTCTTTAATTTTTAAAGAAGGTTTCACCTGCGTTGAGAGAGAATAGAATATCAAAGACGTAACTTTTTGGGTATTCTCCAAATTTCTACTTTGAACAATAATAAAAGAAACCAGGGAAAATGTACAAAATAAATTTTCAGCAATACAAATGTATGTAAATATTAGTCTTTAAGTTCATTTTTAACATGCAGCTAAAATAAATGGATTTGCTTATAGTAGTATTAACATTATTTTATCAATTACAAATAGCTGTTGAAAGCAATTTTATAAACTTTTATACGTAACATTTAGCTTGTAAAACATTTTTTAGAATATTTTATTAAGTGCAAATTCAAATAAATTTCATTAACCATTAAATGATCATCTGTAATATAATCAATGAAATTCAATAATAATTACTTATTATTAATTAAAACTTAAGAGTCCATTATATTATTAAATTTAATAATTAATTCTAATTAATTAACTTCATCAATCATCAGAGAATAAATAATATTTTTCATATTTGTTGTTATGAGATAAAAGCCTTTAATTTCTACATAAATATATATACAATGAAAAACGTATGTTACGTTTGATTGAAAGATTGAAATATATCATTACACTGTGAAATATTTAATATGCCTTATAATATATTAAATTTGACTTAATATTTAAACACAAATTAATTATGATTTATTTACTTATGTTTATGTTTTATTTATGTTTTTGTTCCAATAAGGAAGGTCATCACTAATTTACATTTTACGTCTTTGATAATACTCATTAAAAATCATAACTATAAGGTAAAATATTTTAGGAGTGAGAACTTATTTTATTTTTAAACATGGTGAATATGTAAAAGACAGAAATATATTTACGGAAAATATTTTGTTCACTTAATACATAACAATTAGTTTCTTGAGGGTTAATTTTGAATAACCCTCAAGATAAAATATTAAAATTTTCATTGTGAATTATAATAAATATGTTTTAAGGTTTTATTTTCTTGCTTATACATTTTCCTGATATTTTTTTTATTTATTAACCATCTATATATATATACATTTTTTTTAGGAAAAAAATGAATAATCCTTACACTGTAATGAAACAAAACAGCAAATAAAGTGCAAGTTTTTTTGTGATTTTTAAAGTTAAAGTCGTTAATGATTATAATAACTTATTTTAGTTTTTTATTCCTTTCATGGAAAATATTTTATTATTAAAACTGAATAAAACGTATCATTATTGAATTAATCATAAAAAAGTAGTTTTTTTTTCTTTCGTAATATCAAAATAACAAATTTATTGTGGAAAAGAAGCAGCGGAAGTTTTATTTGAAGGTTGTAAAAGAACTGAAAAAATTGACTTTTGAAACATTATTTTGTGAAAATTAATTTTTTTTTTATGTGCAAGGGTTTAAAATTGAAAAAGTGAAAGAAAGAAAAAAAAACTCGTTAAATTTTGTTGTAAAGAATTTTAACCGCACTCAGAAGTAAATGGAAAAGTCCTTTCTTCAAAAAATTCTAAAAAAAAATAAATAAATAAATAAAAGGAAGAAAGAGACGACAAAAAACATTGAAAAAATATGCCAATTTTTTACATCTTTGAAAATTCTTTAATTTTTAAAGAAGGTTTCACCTGTGTTAAGAGAGAATAGAATATCAAAGACGTAACTTTTTGGATCTTCTCCAAATTTCTACTTTGAACAATAATAAAAGAAACCAGGGAAAATGTACAAAATAAATTTTCAACAATACAAATGTATGTAAATATTAGTCTTTAAGTTCATTTTTAACATGCAGCTAACATAAATGCTTAACATTTGTATTAACATTATTTTATCAATTACAAATAGCTGTTGAAAGCAATTGCAAAAAATTTTACAAGCTAAATGTTACGTATAAAATTTATAAATTTTATACGTAACATTTAGCTTGTAAAACATTTTTAGAATATTTTATTAATTGCAATTTCAAAAAATCTCATTAACTATTATATGATCATTTGTAATAAAATCTATGAAATTCAATAATGATTACTTATTATTAATTAAAACTCAAGAGTCCATTATATTATTAAATTTAATAATTAATTCTAATTAATTAACTTCATCAATCATCAGAGAGTAAATAATATTTTTCATATTTATTGTTATGAGATAAAAGCCTTTAATTTCTACATAAATATATATACAATGAAAAACGTATGTTACGTTTGATTGAAAGATTGAAATATATCATTACACTGTGAAATATTTAATATGCCTTATAATATATTAAATTTGACTTAATATTTAAACACAAATTAATTATGATTTATTTATTTATGTTTATGTTTTATTTATGTTTTTGTTCCAATAAGGAAGGTCATCACTAATTTACATTTTACGTCTTTGATATTACTCATTAAAAATCATAACTATAAGGCAAAATATTTTATCAGTGAGCGCTTATTTTATTTTTTAACATGGCGAGTATGTGAAAGATAGAAAGATATTTAAAGAAAATATTTTGTTCACTTAATACATAACAATTAGTTTCGTGAGGGTTAATTTTGAATATTTATGTATTAAATATTAGTTTTAAGTTCATTTTTAACATGGCAGCTAAAAGAAATGGATTTCCTTTTAGTTTTAAAAACATTATTTTATCAATAAAAAATAGCTGATGAAACTAATTTTATAAACATTTATATATAGGTTTAGCATGTAATTTTTTTTCTTTAAATATTTAATGAATTTCAAATAAATTTCATTAACTATTAAATAAACATTTATAATTTAATCAATGAAATTCAATAATAAGTACTTATTGTTATACTTAAAAGTCTACTATTATAATTAATAAATTTAATAATTAATTCTAATTAATTAGTTTCAATTATCATCAGATAGTAAATAAAATATTTAAAATATTTTTATACATGTTGTTGTGCAATAAAAGCCTTTAATTTCTACACAAATATATATACAATGAAAAACATTTCTAACATTTGATTGAAGGATTGAAATATATTATTACACTGTAAAATTTTTAATAATTATTATATTATATTACATTTATTCCTAAAATGCCCAATTTATTAAGGATAATGCCAATATATTAAGGTTTAAACTAGTTTTCAATTTATTTAAATAAAGGTAGAATTTAAATATATATATAACAGATAAATTAAATAAAACTTATTTCAACACAGCAAATAACTAAAATAATTTTGTGTGTTTGACTAATATATTACATGAAACGATAAAGTAATCTACTATTGCAGCCTTTTAAATTTATACTCTGCGGAATAGATTTGCAATATAGTGATGTAATAATTGTAAACAATAAAACCACATTCTTTATTCTACGGAAAGAGAGAATTGAGTAAATTTTGACAATAATATAACTATTAATAGCCAAATATAATCTTTTAATAATAAAAATTATCTTCGAATAGTTAAAGCAAATAATTGTGGTACGTTGTCAATAAATATATAAGGGTTTGTTAATGTAAAGATAAATTAAAAGTACTTTATAATTTGTAAACTATTTAATAACTTCTAAATATTACTATCCTAAAGGGTTTATTCACATTACAATAAATAGTTATTTATTTTTTGGTTAATAAAAACATAAAAATTAGATATTTAAACTGATGAATGATCCGCACAGCTGATTAATGTTATGCTAAAAATATATATATTAGGTCAGCAAATAATTATAAATAATAATTAAAATACCTTTTTGTCTGACCATTACACACATATATATATATATACAATAATCGTTTCAAATTGTTGTGATTCCATACGCTCTGCTTAATATAGCAAAACCTGCTAAAAATGCCTTTACTATATATTTAACATTCTAGAACGACTGATATCAGATTAATGTAACGTATTATCAATATGTAAAGCAATATATATATATATATATATATATTATCCAAACTTATGTATAAAATCGTAAATAATTTAAATATATTTTTAACTTAGGTAATTAAACTGATGAATGATCGGCACAGCTATTTAATATTATATTGAATATAAGAAAACAATCAGTTATACATAATTAAAATACTTTATTTTTGGAGTAATTTTTATATATCTATAATCATTTCAAATTGTTGTGATTCAATGCGCTCTGTGTAACATAACAAACCCTGGATAAAAATAATGACTTTACTATATATTTGTAATTCTACAACGATTGATATCGCATCAATATATCGTATTACAATGTGTAAAGGAGGCACTATAGACCTACATCTATTATCCAAACTTATGTGTAAAAAAACAAATAATTTAACAAAATTTTTTGGTTTTAAAAATATTATAATAATATTACATTGATAAATAGTAAGATGAAACTGCTTTTCACTTATCATACAACGGATGCTTCCGCGTTTCATCTTTCTTACATCGCCAAAGGCGAAAAAGTAAGAATTCGGTGAATTTTGATTCATCGATATATCGGTCAAAAGTCTCGATAGGTCTGGTTCATAAATTCACTTCACTCAACATGACAAAGTATAACTTGAACAGAATTTGCCAGCACTTTGTTAGTACATCTAAGCTATGTCAAGAAACAATAATATTGTAAGGCTTGAATTCGGTTTTCGAGAAAATGTTCATTTTTATGTGGGAATAAATATGGTATTTTTATAGGGCAGTTTACTTGATTCATTGGGTTAGTGTAGGATTACAGCCTTTATTTATTTTCTTCATTTATGACTGAACATAGAGATTTCTGTAGATAAAGCTTTATGTCTCTAAATAAAGAATTCGATAAAAATCCTGAATAAATAAAATTGAGGTATTACCGTGAAATGATTTCATTGATTGATGATTCACTGGAAAATAAGTTGAAGTTCTTAAAAGAGTCCATTTTGAAAAAGAGCTCTATTAGTTGCAAAATCTTGTTTGCAGGCAATACTTGGAAATATCTAATACGATAATCCATCGTCTATAATAAAATGTTTTCTTGGCATTTTATTGGAGAGGATGTTTCTCTAGAGTCTTTTTTTCTTAGTTAACTTTTGATAGATTGGGAAAGAGTTTTGAGAAATTTTGTTTCAATATTATTTCTTTATTGAAGAAAAAGGAAAATAAATTAAAAAACTTCATTAAAATTAACTATGAAGTTTTCTTTTGCTTATCATCTCCTTAAAATAGAAACAATTTGATTGGTTTAATTTATAAAATTATCTTGTTATTTTTCTATAATATTTGCCTGATATGAAATTTGAATGAATTGAATTTCAAAATCTTTTACTGTATACTTTGTTGATAGGTATAGACTTTGATGAGCTTAATTTCATGTAATTCCTGAGTTACCTCCTTATAAATATCAGTATATTAAACCTACGTTGGGAATATTTTATTTTAACAGGCCATCTTTTTTCTTTGGTTTACTGTTATTCAGAAAATACTAATTAAAAGATTCAATTTGTAAAACTTTTAATATTTTTTTGTATTTTAATGCACAGAAAAATGTCAAATATTTGAAAGCATGAGCAGTAAAGCTTTTTGAAATGATTTGAATGCTTTTTGGCATGGTTTTAAATTTCTTCCAATGAAGGAATACTATTAAATATGCATAATTTGAAGATAATAAGATGCATGCATTATTTAGCCAAAGAACTTCTCAATGCAACCAATAAATAGAAATCAGAGTAAATTTAGTATTATAAAACTACAGTTTTAAAACTTTCAATATCTTGATAGTATGTCACTGTATTACTTGCACATAAAATAATAATCTCACATATGACATATTTTATTCACCACGAATTTCTTATTAATATTTCAAAGAAAGCGAAATAACATTCCCTTTTATTAAGAAGAAACCTTGTTTTCTAAATTATCTTTTTTAATATTACATGAAAATGCTTTATAGTGACTTCTTAATAATTTATAAAAAATAAATTACGTGTGCTTTGTTTTCCATTTTTAATGATGTGTTCATTTTATATTGAAGTCAGGGAATCATAGTGAAGTAGGATATATTCTTAATGATAAAAATCCTCATATTTTGTATGTGAAATAAAATACATAAATAACAAAATAAATTCTGTGTTTGTTACAAAATAAACTACATGCGCAAATTATAAGATACCTTTGCATGTCATTTCTATGTAATACTTAAAATTTATTCTCCTAATTTTTCTTTCATGATCTTGGATAAAAAATTGTTTTTTTAGTAACAATCTTACTTTTTGTCTCTGTTAAAAATGTATCTGTTATTTGTGAGGTTACAGAAAATACTTATCGAAATTTTTTAATGTTTATTAGCATTTGAAAATTTTGATACAAATCAATATTGATGCCTGTATATTAGTTAATATGCATATCTCCAACTTTCAACATACTAGTATCAGTAGTTAATACCAATAATCGCATCGATATCAACAATTGATATCTACGTATGGATTTATGTCTTTTTGACTATGTCTTTGTTTTTCACTTTATGACTTTTGAATACGTATCGATTTATGTCTTTAATGCCTTTTTGACTATATTTAAAGAAATTTCGAAGTATTTTGCACAATATTATGAGAAAAAAATAACAATAATATTTTTAATAATTAATATTATGTGAGACAATCCTACATTATTAATCTTAAAAAAAATCACCAAATAGTTTCATTATTATTATTCATCCAATGAAAAGGTTATCTAGTATTGCATTCATTCAAAACAGATAATAATTTTTCTTTAAAATAATGCGATATTTTTCAGCATATATTAGATTTCCTACAATCTAATAGTGAACTTGTGATATTCCCATAACTGTAAAATGCGGATGTATCTAAAATGTGCCCATTTATTCTAAATATCTATAGAATTCTAAATATCTAATGAATCGATATTTTTAAAGTATTCATACATACATATATCTCACATTCATACACACATCTCACACGTATTAGTTAGTGGAAATAAAAACCTCTTACCGAATAAAACAAATCTCTACTTACACGTTCTAGACATGTATTGACCGGCTTGGGATCTAAGCCCCATGTCCAGCAAAAGTAATCACTGTAAGGAACAGTGAATTCCCTAATGATCCATTAATATATTGCCACAACTCACTACACCACAGAAGCCGCATTATTATTTGTTTTGCTATTGCCTGGTGGCTCTTCACCAATTCAGTAGTGATTGCTTCTATTAGAAAATATTAATAATAATATTTATAATAATTAATATTACAAAAGGAAGCATACATTCTTAATCATTAAAAAAATCATCGAAGTATTAGTTCAGTTCCATTATTATTATTCATCCAATGAAAACGTTACCAAATATTGCACACAATCAAAACGGATAATAATTTATATTTAAAATAATGTGATGATTTTCTGCATATATTTGAGTTCCTACAATTTATGGGGTAACTTGTGACATTCTCATAAGAGTAAAATGCTGATGTGTCTAAAATTTGTCCATTCAGTGAAAATATCTATATAATTTTGCTGAAGTAATAAACTGGTATTATAAGTTATATTACTGTGCCCGAAAAGTAAGACCAATTTTTTTTTTCAAAACCTCTTTATTTATTCTTCCAAACTTATTTCATCACCTTCAAAGTAATCCCACCAGATACAATGCACTTAGTACATGCATAAATATGCATTTTTATATTTTTTGCTTACGTATTAGCATGTGGAGATAAAAACGTCTTATCGAATAAAACAAATCTTTACTTACACGTTCTAGACATGTATTGACCGGTTTGGTATCTAAGTCCCATGTCCAGGAAAAGTAATCACTGTAAGGAACAGTGAATTCTCTAATGATCCATTAATACATTACCACAACTCACTACACCGCAGAAGCCGCATTATTTTTTGTTCTATTGCCCGGTGGCCCTTCACCCCTTCAGTAGTCATTTCTGATATTGCAGAAGGTTAATAATAATATTTATAATAATTAATATTATAAAAGTCGCGCATACTTTCTTAATCATAAAAAAAAATCATCGAAGTTTTAATTTAGTTTCAATATTATTATTCATCCAACGAAAACGTTACCTATTATTGCACACACTCAAAACGCACAATAATTTATATTTAAAATAATCTGCATGTATTTGATTTCCTACAATCTAAGAGAGAACTTGTGACATTTCTATAACTGTAAAATGCGGATGTATCTAAAATTTGTTCATTCAGAGTAAATATCAATATCTTAATCATAAAAAAATCACCAAATATTTAGTTTAGTTCCATTACTATTATTCATCCAACGAAAACATTACCAAATATTGCAAACATTTAAAACTAATAATAATTTATCTTTAAAATAAGCGATAATTTTCCGCATACATGTGATTTCCTACAATCTAATAGGAGACTTATTCTTATAAATATAAAATTCAAATGTATTTTAAATTGTCCCATTCATTCTAAATATTGATAGAATCTTATTAAAATAATAAACCGATATTATAAGATAGTCATACATGCATAAAGATGTATTTTTGCTTACGTATTAGCATGTGGAAATAAAAACGTCTTACCGAATAAAACAAATCTTTACTTACACGTTCTAGACATGTATTGACCGGTTTGGGATCTAAGCCCCATGTCCAGCAAAAGTAATCACTGTAAGGAACAGTGAATTCCCTAATGATCCATTAATACATTACCACAACTCACTACACAGCACAAGCCGCATTATTTTTTTGTTCTATTGCCCGGTGGCTCTTCACCCCTTGAGTAGTGATTGCTGCAATCTTCGACCACTATCCATCTAGGCAGAACTCGTATGATTGCTCACATCAAGAACGTCATAAACGGTCTGCCATGATTGATGCATGGTTTTTCTGTCTCTGGTGCAAGAGGATGATGGATATGCTTCGCTCTTCTTAAGCGCTTCGCTCGAATAAGGATGCGATTGCTCCAGAATTCTATTGTTGCTGACTCTCTGGAGATGTCGAGACGTGTCACGGCATGAATAATCGACCATATTGTATTGATTATCAGCGTGGGATAAAACGGATCAGGAGGAACTGCTTCTGCTGCTGCTGATTTATTTCGTGGAACGCATATAATTGTTATTCAGCGAGGTATGTGCTAAGTTATTTGATGGGCGTCTAGACTGGAGATGGGATCAGTCGTTTTGGGATATTGATGTTTTAATTATACATCGCAGGAATGGCGGATAGTGTGTCTGATAAAGGAAATGAGATACCTTCATGATAAATGCATTATTTTCGATACAACTTTCCCCATCGTATTATCTTTTTATTAAAGTAATTTCGTCGTCAGTGTAGTAAGCCCAAAACATGTAATGTACAAAAATTATTATATATTTTTAGAAACATTTACAATAAAAATAATAATAATAATAACATAATTATACCTCCAATGTATAATGGAATCCATAATTATACATGGAATCGCAGGATAGAGTATATGATAACGGAATGTGTTTTGAATGATAAATACATGATTCTATATACAACTTTTCACGTCATATTATCTTTTTACTAAAATAATTTACTCATTTGTGCATCAATTACGAAGCTTGAAATGTGCAAAAATCAATATATATTTTTAGAAATATCTGCAATATAAAAAATTGAAGTGTCTTTTTACATTGAAATGTAAAATGAGGCCTTACTAAAATTGCTTTATCTAATTTACTCCAGATTTCTAGAGAATCTATCTATCTAGAAATACAATCATTTCCAAACAAATTTTCCATCATTATTGGAATAAAAATTGATAGCTATACCTGATAAATACCATTTTATGAATTCATTAATCTTATAAGAGAAATTTTATATTAAATTCTTTGAAAGATAATTTTACTTTTACATTTCCTGAAACAAATAGAATTATATATGATTTATCTATCTAGGAATACAATCATTCCAAAAAATTTTTCATCGTTTTACGTATAAAAGCTACAAATATAGCTATTCTTGATAAATGCTATTGTTGTGAAGTCATTAATCATATAAGAGAAATTTTATATAATGCTCTCTGAAAGAATTTTCCTAAAATATCCCTTTAATATCACTCCTCCTATATTTTTCTAAATTTTCCTGTAATTAAAATGAGTAAATAATTTTATTATAAATTGAAGGTGTGAAAATAAAAGGAAATGGTATAATTTAATAAAAATAAATCTAACAAGTGGAATGCTTCGAAAAAATATTTTTGTTACATATTAAATACTTAAAATGGGAAATAATTAAGAAATTTTATACAAAAGTAAGTTGGCTTTTATTTTCTAAATAAAAAAAAAATACCACGAATTTTATCAAAATTATAGAAAATACTTGAAATGACAAATGAATTTGTTTAAAATAAACAAAATGATTAGTTTAATTTAAAATAGGTACATGTTAAAAATATATTTGTATGTATTTAAATTACATCTCATATTATTTCTCTTATTAAGATTGTAAAACGCTTTCACATAAATTTTGAATTTTTGTGAAACAGGATAAAGTAATATTAAGTTGATATAAATATAAAAATATTTAAACTAATTAAATACATTTTTAGAAATATCTTTGACTTTTGTCTATATTTTGTTCAAAATAAATAACTAAAAATTTAACTTACGTATTTATAAATATTTTGAATTAAAGTATTATTAATACATCCTACAAATAAAAGTGAAAAAAATTAGAGACGTGCAAACATACAGATTCAAAATTAATAGTCTCTAAGCAAAATAAAACTAATCACATGATGTGTAATTTGATTAGAAAACTACGCTTTTGCAAAATTTTATTTATTATTTTTCTGTTACTTATCGTAATATATGATGTAGAATGATGATCAGCCAACACACGAAGTAGAGTGCGTTAGAAAAAAAAAGAAAAACTCTTAACAAATACAAGCCCATCTTTTGTGCAGGCCCAGTTCCCATTTTATCTCTACACAGTAGTAGTATTTTTTATCTTTTCTATTCCAGCATCCTTCTTCACACTACCCCAGGCATCTATGGAAAAGCAAAGCAGCAGAGTTCTATTCAGACACTGCGTTGGAGAAGAAAAGAAGAGAATATTAGAATAAGACGCAAAAAAAAAGAATAAAAAATAAAATAGATTTCCGCTTGCATTTTGTATGATGGGAGTTGAAATCACTACAAGTAATTTCCTTTTTATATTTTTTTAACATATTTCATTCCGGCACTTTATTTATTTTTTTAAACCAAAAAACTACATCAAAAGGAGTTGGATGTTAAGTCTGCAAAAAAGTATAAAACTTGAATCTGAAAAAAAAAAGCAAAATGAAATAAAAAACAAATTGGTCTTTTTCATCATCTGTAGGGCGAGTGATGAGTAATAAATGTGAAAAATTGGTTTGGCTAACTGAGTCAGAGTAATGCCGGGAGAACCTTAAAGCTTTTGAATGCGTGAGGGTTTCCCCCCTTAGAAATCACACTTAACTGCATTTCCAGACACTTTTCCAGTTGGCGGAATGTTCTCACAGCAATATTTTGCTGAGTGCTGTTGCAATTCGAAACGGAAATTTACCAAATAATGCATCATCCGGAAACAGAAACACAGCGGATATGGAAAAATAAGTTGAAACCGGTAGGGTTGGATAAATGGAAAGTTAAATACTGTAGCACATGTTGGAACGTTTCCTCAGTGCACCTAAGTGTTTTACTACGCTCTGTTTGTTAAGCTGTTCTCGGAAATTACTTTTGGTGTGTAACGTTTTGCAGTGCAAGCATTTATGTATTTCCGAAGCGTTTATGGAGGAATGAAAAATATTTAATTTTAGAACCGTTCCCCATGTTGTAAGTAAATTTTGTAACAGTCTTTCTTCAATAGCAAGAAAAAAAAATAATAAAATGGTGTTAACCCAAAGTTTTCAAAACATTTCTACGAATAATATATAAATATATATATATATATATATTCAATTTACATTCATTAAGAAATAAAATTAATAGAAAATTGTACATTAATTGTAGATCATTATCTAAATTTATTTATTAATTATTTCGCTCCTCAATACATTTGATTTAAAATAAGTTCAAAAATAAATATTTTATTAATATTTTTGTAAATGAGAAATTTTAATGTATATTTGGTATATAAAATTAAAAAAATACTAAAAACATAAGAAAATATTCAAATTTGAAAGTAGATTAGCCTACAATTTAAAGTTATCATATATTTTGTGTGTTCTTTTCTTTTTTGTGCATTAATGTTAACATTGAAGTTTATTGCTTTAGGATATTTTTATAGTAGAGGATATTTTGGATATATTTTTCTTTAATAGTACGATTATATACATATTAATATATATGCTTATATCTATAACATTTTTAGATTTTTGTTTAATCGTACTATAATTTATGACAAATTATAAATGTATATTTATGCTACTTTAACACAATTTGTGAACAAAATATATAATAATTTTTTTTACATATTAATTTCCCTTTTCATTATTTTATCACTTATTTGAGGAAAGAAAAACACAAATTATTATCTTATACAAATCATCATGCAGGATGTAAGATTTTTAGATTTAATTAAAAATCAAGAATTAATTTTTGCTGGTTTGGTGAAGTAATATTGCCAACAGATAAATATATTTAAACTACAGAAATTGAAATTTGAAAAAGAAATCAGTAATATTTATCTAATACGAAATTTAGAAGACCGTAGATCAAATCTCTTGCACAAAATAGAAACTGCTATGTGATTACTTAACTTCTTACTCTCGTATAACACACACACAAAATGTAATAACCAAAACGAACAACATAAAGCAAAGAACGTTTTTAAAAAGTAAATAAATAATACGATTTTCTTACCAAGATTTCTGAAATTTAGATTCATTGCAAATCCTTTACAGATTATGGCATTGCATTACAGCTGTACTGTATTTATGCATCGACAAAGAAAAGTTTGTTAAGCCTTTACAGATTCATACATAAAAGGATAAATAAACTATTTCCCTATTGCTTATAAAATATTATAGTTGTAATTATGTTAAATGTTCAATCTAATGTATAAATATAAACACTATTGCTAAATTTAATAAATATTCATTAAAATTCCCAATTCCTTTTTTAGGATAGCATGTCTGAAATCATATATAAATTTATGACGCTATTGCTAAAAAAAATGTTAATTAAATACGATTCTTTCACACGATAAGTGACAAGGTTTACAAAAACAATTAGCTGCATGCTTTTTCTTTTCCAAATCTTAATCCCACTGGATAAAAAACAAAAGCTCCAATTGCATTTGAAAAAAAGCATCCAATGTGATAAAAAAAAAGGAAAGAAATCCTTACACTCTCATCACATACCCGAAAGCTAAGTAACCAGAACGAATAACACAAAGCCTGGAAAGACAAGAAGATAGTAAATAAAGAATGCATTTCCTATTTCCTTTACCAAGACTCCAGTGAATTGCTCTTTTAATTGCGAATCTTCCCTCTGTTGGAAAAGACACTGGCATGGATGGAACAGAGCCTTCACCGTATTATGCATCGACAAAGTAAACTGGAAGGCTGACTTAGCAAGGTATGCAAATGCACTTCCGGTTTTAAAAGTTGGACCCAAACGATTGTATTCTATATTAGGAATAAGATATGAGGCAGCTCTACATCACTCTGGCAAATCGCCAGAAGACTTTATACGGATAAACAACGTTTTCTTGAGGAAAGAGGAAGAGTGGCAATAAGGAGAGAGTAGGGTGGTGGCATAAAACTACAACGACGTTCCAGGCCGGATATTTCAAAAGATATAAATGAGGAATGGACGGGGATAAAAAATGGTCGAGGGAAAAGCGGCGAGTTAAGGTAGCCTTGTTTTATGTGCTTGGCTGTATTTCAGCATATATAGGGTTGTGCTGTTTCATAAGAGTTTCTTTATTGGTGTGAATAACATTTGGAATCCATCTGTATTTTGATTTCTAAATAAGTCTTCAAAATAAGCTCTAGTAAATTAAAACTGTTACTATCAATAAATTTCTCAGATAATTCTAGTTTATTTAGAGTTAAAAATAATTTTTAAATATAGTTAGTTATGTTATACATTGATAGATTCAAATTATGCTACTGAATTGTTGAAGAGTATATATTATTATATAGAATTATCTTGAATAATATATAGTAAATATATTTATAAATATATAGTATTTTTTATACATTAAACATATCCTTATTTACGTTAAAAGGTTAAATGTTCATAACATTTGAAGATTATATTTTTTTAATTCAAAATTTAAAAACTATTGATGATTTGTAAAATTACCTAAGCAGAATAAAAATAATTCGTTGACATACATTTAGAAGGAATAATTTTTATTCGATAAAGTCTTTTACAAATGTATTGTTTTTTATTTTAGACGATTTATTTATGTTTAATATCTAAATATTCTTTATTTTAATTTAATGGAATTATAAATATTTATTTCAATATTATAGGATAATGAGAGTAATATTTACCATACAAGAAATTTCCCTGATAATTCATTTAAAATAGTTTCTTGATAGAATATTCTTTTAAGTATTCCAATTGCAATTACATAGTAAGAAATAAAAAAAAAATTACTTGACAACTAATATCATTAAGACAAATTTACAAATTTTACTATTGAAGTATAATACTTTAATTTTGCATACTGTAAATATTAAAGGTAATTAAAACTTATTACTTAAAAATTATATATTTTTTTTTCAAAATTTAAAAAATAATGAAGATTCGTAAAATGAGTGTAAAAATTATTCTTAGTTAACTTACATCAAGAAGGAATAACTATTATTCAATAAAGCTTTATAAAAATAGATTTATATTTTTTTATTTTAGACGAATTATTTATATTTTTAATGCTGTATTTGAATTTAATGAAACTATCAATAATTATTATTGAATTAGATTAATGTGATTAATACTTGTTATACAAGAAACTTCCTTGATAATTCTTTTTAAATAATTATCTTGGTAGTATATTCGTTAAAATATTCCAATAACCATTAGCGGGAAAGAAATAAACTGTCTTATGTTATTTTACTATTAATATCATTAAGACAAATTTACAAATTTTAGCACTACACTCTATATTTTATTTCTATCGATAGATGGCAAACCATATGAATTGCAAATACCATGGTTTTTAATCTGATTGAAACATTAGGTTGGAACACAATCAATTTCCCATTCCAGATATAAACATATTCCACTGTTTTAACTAGAGACCTGGAAATTCTAGTGTTCCCATCAATCAATTAACGTCATAAATGTTCGCCATAAACACTGCCGACATAGTAGAATACATAAATCCATGGCAGGTGCTCTTCCCATTATTAAAGTATTACGGAACACATCTAGGATGAAAAGCTCTGTGATTGAGTATTCGCTTGCGTTAGCCCTTGAGAGGAATTCGACCCAATAGCGTGTAGGCTGTAATATAGCGGTTTATAAAATCACGCATATTAACAGGCATTTCTCGTATATTAATATATGCTTTAAGGAAAGTATTCTTAATACTAAGATTAGTTTTAATAGCACGTATAGATAGATGTTCAATGAAGAATTGGTAAAGTTTAGAATAATCATTAGATTAAGAGAATAATTATTAGATGTATGATTTAAAATTTATTAAATTATGATTTTTATAATTTTCAGCTAAAAATGCATTTTTTTTTATTTATTTCTTTTTAAGGTAATTAAAAATGCTAATATGAATGAATCTGCAAAAAAGTGAATAAAGGATTTAAGCTATTATAAATTATTACTATTTTTCTTTTGCATATGCATTTAATTTCTAACTTGCATATGTTAAATTAAGAATTAGTAAAATTTCAATGCATGTGATGAATAATTATTATATATATTATTTGATTCAAAATTTATAAAATTATGATTTTAATAATTTTCAGCTGAAAATATATTTTAATCTGTTTCTTACTAGATAATTAAAAGTGTTAATATGAATCTGCAAAAAAAGGGAATTAATTATTTAAAGTATTAGGAATTATTATTTTTTTTTTTTGTATATGCATTTAATTTCTAACTTTCATATGTCCAATGAAGAATTTGTAAAGTTTGAATGTGTGTGAAGTGTAATTATTAAATAAATGATTTAAAATTTATTAAGTTAGGATTTTTAAAATTTTCCGCTGAAAATTTATTTTTGTATTTATTTCTTTTGAAGGGAATTAAAAGACTTAATACGAATCAGCAAAAATGTGAATGATTGATTGAAGGTATTATGAATTATTATTTTTTTTCTTTGCATGTGCATTTAATTTCTAAGAGGCATAACTCATAGGACTGGGTGAGGAATATAATGTATTAGTAAAATTAATACCAAATATATATTTTAATTTATAACTAAAATATTGTCGTGTGACTGTAGATAAATTAACTGTTAAATTAAAAAAGCAAGCTTCAGGTTGTAATTTCCGTAACAAATTTACATTTTTTTAATGTAGTATATCGTTTTTGGTTCAGTTAATTAAAAAATACTATTTAATTTTGAAAATTATAATATATTTTATTAAGATACAAATGGAATTTTCGATACATAGAAAATGAAGAATAATTTATTTGGAAAAAAAAAAATTTTTTTTTTAAAAATTATAATAATAATTAAAAATAAATAAATAAATAAATGAATTATAGGAATATAGCACTTTTTTTTTGCAACACAATTTAGTATACTGTAGCTTGACAAATTCAACTCATAACCAAATTATTGTTGCAAATGGTGTTTAATGGTAATTTTATTTCCGTATTAAAGTATTATTTGGAGTTAATCAGTTTATTTGACTTAAATTTGAAATAAAAATCCATTGTAGCCTCCTTTTCTTCCATTAAAAGACAGGAAACTTTAGCCTAATAATTAAAACAGTACACGCATTTAAACTGATATGATTACTATTAGTAATCATATCAGTTGGTCATAATTTTAGTAATCATATCAGTTGGACTTTCGTAAAACATATATTACGGTATGACATTAAATAAATTTACTGATTTGAAATTTGACCTGCTGGAGTAGAATATATATTTATTACATTTATTGACTAGTATTCTTTGCAAAATAAACTTATACATTGGCTTACCTGTATTATACATTAATTATGGTAACATTAAGTTAGCCGAGAATACAGGTAATTGTTTTCTTTCGAATATGATAAAAAATATTTTCTCCACATCAAATATAACCTGATCTATCAACTAGAGTCTCCATGAAACCATAAGAACTTTCAAATTTCGATAAAAAAGAACTAATAATTAATTTGTCAAATGATTAATAATTTCGTTTAGAGGTAATAATCGCAATATTAAAAATGGAACTATCAGGAATTTTAAATAAATTTTGAAACACAAACATAATTGCATTCCCATTGAACATCACTGAGTGCCATATGTTGTTTATTTCTCATATATTCAATAAATTTACTGATTTCTTAACAGGTACTGCTTCTATTAAGTACACTAATTTCAATAAAATATGTAGCATCGTTTAAAATGTTAACAGCAACAATGTAATAAAATGGATGCACGCTAACACTTTTAAGACATTTATACAAAGACCTCATTTTATACAAAGACATGTAACAAAGAAACGAATCGTGAAACATTTACCCTTTTTTTTTTTTTTTTTTTGCTTTGTAAGCTCCCTAAAAGGCTTTTATCGTGATGTGTATTTTATACTTTCTAACACAGACGCTTCATAAAGAAATGTGTGTAATATTTCTTACAACACCGGGAATGGTACTTTTGTCTCGTTTTGAAAGCAATTTCTTTTCCATCTTGTCTTTGTAGAATCTTACGGTCATTTTGAAAATCCGTTTTGCTTTTTTCATTCAGAGGTAAATTGCTCTTTTACTCGCTAATGGACTTGTATTCATTTAAAGATCTCTCTTATTTTTCTGAATTCACTTTGAAAAATAAACTTATACAAATGCTTTTCTGTATGCAATAGCAACAATAAATGTGTTGTCCTCAAGTTAGATGAGAAGATATATATTATAACTTTCTTCAAATTTGGTGAAAAACATTTTTAAAAGTTCTCCACATACATCAAATATAACATCAATTAGAGTATGAGTATCCATGAAACAATAAGAAATTTCACGTATCCAGTAAAAAGGAACTAATGATTAATTTGCCAAATCATTAATATTTTCGCATAAAAGCAATAGCAGGAACGTTAAAAATAGTTTGTAACTAAAAATAATTTTTAAATAGATATTGAAGTACAAACATAATTGCATTTCAATGGATATTTCTAAGTGTTATATGTTGTTTATTTCTCAAATATCCAACTAAAATAATTGGTTTCTTAACAGGTACTGTTTCTATTTAGTACACTAATTTCAATAAAATATGGAGCATCGTTAAAAAGGTTAACAGCAACAATATAATAAAATGGATGCACGCTAACACTTTTAAGACATTTATACAAAGACCTCATTCTATACAAAGACATGTAACAAAGAAACGAATCGTGAAACATTTACCCTTTTTTTTTACTTTGTAAGTTCACTAAAAGGCTTTTATCGTGATGTGTATTTTATACTTTCTAACGCAGACGTTTCATAAAGAAATGTGCGTAATATTTCTTACAACACTGGGAATGGTACTTTTGTTTCATTTTGAAAGCAATTTCTTTTCCGTCTTGTCTTTGTAGAATCTTACGGTCATTTTGAAAATCCGTTTTGTTTTTTACATTCAGAGGTAAATTGCTCTTTTACACGCTAATGGACTTGTATTCATTTAAGGATCTCTCTCTTATTTTTCTGAATGTATGATGACATTTAAATTTAGGAATAGTAATAGTTTCTCATGCGTGCTTTAGAGCAGTTAACGTAAATGATTCCAATACTTTAAAAGTTTTAACTATTAAAAAATATTATTTTTTAAAGAAATAAAAGTATTTTAAAGCAATTAATTAATGAATTTCGCTATAATATTTTAATGAGGTACATGTTTAAGAGTTTATGAATTGGTTCTTTTTTTCAAAGCTCTTATTAAATAGTAATATCAAAAAATAAATTAAAAAAGAAAGATATTTAGAATGGAAAACTCGACATCAAATGAGATTTATGTTATTTTATATTAAATTAATAATTTAAAGAATTTTTTTTTAATGTGAGGTTTTGATCTTTGGAATGTAAAATGTAATTATGCAATGTATTTTTATAAAATATGCAAAACAAATAAACATAATTTTAAATACTTTTGATCAATTAACAAAATGTATTCTAATTTTGATTATTAAAAGAATCAAAAACAATGTTTTTCCAAAATATAAATTACATTAATAATTACTAATTTTCTCTGTCAATTAATAGTGCTTATATCAAATGTAATTTATTTTTTATGAATCGATTTTAAATAAAAAATAGAATGCACTATCCTCTGGAAAAGACATTATTTGAATTAAATCATTAACGAAATGTAGACAATTATATTAAATGATATAAATATAACTTATTCTCAAAACAATAAAGTAAAAAAATAAAGTAAAAAAATAATTAATAATTAATACATAATGATAATTAAATTAATATTACTATTTAAAAATTATGTATTTTTAATAAGATTTAACGAAAATTATCTGAATATTTTATTAAAATATGCGGTCATTCGGCATTTACAAATACGACAGAAAACACTATGATATATTCAATTAGAAAAAAAACTTAGTCACAACTTTGTTTTCAGTAAATAATATTTTATGTTCTTAAACACTCGAATGATATTTAAATTATAATTATCTTTACCCGCTTTTGAGAGGATACTAAATACTTATACCCTTCACATTTTGAATCTACTAAAATACCAACTGAAATAGCATTGCAACATTAACTATGATGGCTACATCACTCCTTAGTTGATGTTCTATCATTTTCTAAGAAGCCCGGTAGTCAGGATGTAGCATTTCCTGCGTAGTATGTTTACTGCGTATATGTCTGAAGGTAACGATTGTTTATTATGTTTAAACATACTCTACTCACCATCAAATTCCTTTGCTTATTCTTTCATATAATTGGTACGTAAAATATGTGCTTCCAAGAAAATGAGTTTTGTTTTTAAAAAGTGTGTTATATATGAAGCTTTTTTTTTCATCACTTCTCAATGATTACTATAAAATCTTATAAATAAAGCATATAATTTTAAAGAGACTGGTATTAATATTTCAATTCTTGTTGTACTAATAATTTTGTGAAGGACCAGCTCTGGAGCTCGGTGCCACATATTTCGGATTGGAGTCCCAGTGGTACTATGGCTGTTTTAGCGGTTCAGAATCATTTTTAAACCGTAGGTCACGGTCTAATATGTCTGTAGAACGTTGGACGTAGAGCTCACAATTCTACCCGTAAATAGAAAACCTCTCTTGTCTCGAAATCTGCCCAAAGGCAGACGGCGTTGGTCCATCATGGGGCTGTTGCGCCACTGATGATGATGATGATGGTAATGATGAATGATTTTGGGAATTGAAGATGTTATTTTCTGTACTAATTTCTACAACAAGATTTTATGCACTCTTTTTGCATTAAAACATGAATATCTAGGGTCTCTGTGTGCTAAATGTAACCATAGAATAAATGTCTTATGATTGAAAGAAAAAAATCATCGGCAATCACCAATAGCCTGAAAAAAATTACTCCTATAACATTTTACGCCAATGATGATGATATAACAAATTGACGGTTATTTCGAACTTTTATCGCATAATGTATGGGACAATAAACAAATAAATAAGACAATAAGGTACGAGTATTATTTAGAATTATTCGACATTCTGATGGGGGCACAATGTAGCGACACTTTGTGCCAAGGACTAAGTTCCATTGCTTCAGGGGTTAAAATATTTGAAAACTTTCTTGACACCATCTTTCAAGAACATGTGATCGGTTAGCAACCAAGCAAATAAAAGGGAAGAGAGGAGTGGGGAACAAAATTCCCACAGGCATTAACCGAAATTAATTACGCCACACTTGACACAGGCTATAGAACGATTTATCTATTGGTTTCCCTCTGACGTATTGCCTGGCTAACGTCCGCCCCAGAAACGATCCGTAAATAACAACGTTCTGAATCAGGTGGCCAAGGATTTATGATGAGGCAAAAGCACATGCGGAACTCGGGATCCCTTCATTTTGTATTGTGCAGATTCCGCAAGTTTTCCTTCATTTTTGGGCCCCGAAAGAGTTATAAATTGAAAGAGAATTTAATGAATTGAAAGAGATTTCAGTCGGATTTGCAGGCCGGGATCTGTTCTGAAAGATTAGTCCGGGGTATTGGCGAAATCCTTTTGTACGCCTGGTTTGATATTTGGTTGTATCCTTTTGTGACATGTATTGATTAGAAAATTTTATTCAGAACTTCATTTCAAAAATGAATACGTATTATAATCCACAATATACACATTGTAATCCATAATGCCGTACTTATTGTAATCCATAAAGTAAATATTATAATCCATAATTTCATTCCTTTTCCAAAGAAGTTATAAAGGTTGATGTTTCGTTATTTCTCTAAGGCAGGCATTATTTTTTTAAAAAATTCATTCATCTCTATACCTGTAGATATGAAACTTATTCAGCAATGAATAGAGTCAAGAGTTCTATTACTGCATTTACGTTATACCGTCATAATTTAGATCAAACAGCTTCGAGATTGAACTTACAGCTTCGCAACTGCCCGCCTTTATCCGTGCATCAAATGAAAACACTTTCCGAATTAAAGATTTATTTTGCCCATCCACATCAGAAAGACAAGAGCTTTCGTTTGGCTTTATATGTGTCTCATTTCAAACTGACACATTTCAGTTAAATATAGCTAATCAACTTTAGTCCAATGTATATGTTAATATTATTGATATTTCTAATAAATGTAATCAGTATTTTTGCAAATAAATAAAATTCCTTTCAATTTCCCACATAAAATGAGATTTTATGTTTTATTTTAAAATTAGCAGAAACGGTAAGCGAATGCGCAAGGTCTCTAGAAATTTTAGAACAAAAAATTGATGGCTTTTCAGAAAATCTACTTGCATACATATATTTGTATATTGCTAGAATTAAATATGGTTGGAGTTAGCTTCTAAAGCAAGTGAACTGCCCAAAGTATAGGAACTTATTTTATTTTTAAAATGTTTGCTCGAAACATATAATCTTCAAAAAGTGTTTTTAATACAAACAAAAAAAATCGCAACTAATAGAAGAAAGCTTTTGTTTCAAGCATTACAAATTAAAATTTTAAATTCATTGGTTTTAATAGTAATGCTTTTCACAAGTTATGCAAATGTAATTCATTTCTAAGGAAGTATGTTGGTGAACGTTATAAAATTGCAAAGAATCATTGTATATGTTTTAATTGCTTAAGATAAAATACGACTCATTCTGTAAAAAAAAGACTATCTGAGACTGGCTGTGAGAATTATTAAATGCATCCCAGAATATTTTATTTCCACAGTAATAGATGGAGATTTCGTAACCGTCTGGCACTTATGCAAACAGTGTGTGAAGGAGAAAACTACAATCAATAATTTTGGTTGCCTTCTATTTGAGAATTCGAAATTCAACGCATATGGCAGATGATATATGCGAAAAATAATAACTGTAATAAAATTTATTATCTTACAGCAACAAAACAAAAAAAAACACTCTCTTTCTTAAATGGGTGAAAAGGATGAACCCTTGAGTAATCCTTACAGAACATACAAAAAAAAAAAAAAAAAAAAAAAAAAAAGTTGTCAAAAGAGAATTACAAAAAGGCAGCAACCACTTTAAGTTTACTTACACTACTGTCTTAATTTTAGTCTTTCTACCTTTCTACCTCTTAAGTTAACTCTTTAGTTTAAAATTCTCTGATGGAGCTATATATATATTCATATCGCCTGAAAGACTAAAAATATAGATTGCCTAGATAATATGCGTAACATTAACACAAGTTGTAAATAATGTTACATATAGTAGGATTTATGTAAGTTCCTTTGTGAATCAAGTGTCCAATGATTTTTAATGAAGTGAAAGTATACGCGGGCTTTATGAAACTCTCCATTTCGTTTTCTTTTTGTTCTTTGTGTTACTTTACTTTCTTTTTGTTTTTGTTCTTTCTTTTCGTTTCTTTTTGTTTTTTTCTCTTCATTTTGTATACAATGCACGAGCTTTCTTTCATTTTTTACCATTCATTAAGAACTTAATGAATTGAATTCATGAATGAAATGTAACGAAAAATAAGTTGAATTGCAATATATCTATCGGATTTATAGGCATTTTCTTACTGAAAAGATTAGATTCAGGTGTTTGAAGACTGTTCTTTAGCACTTATTTTGTATTTGCCTTATCCATGTTTTGAGATGAAATATTGAAAAATTAAATCCTAAAAATTAATTATATATATATATATATATATAAGCATTTATTAATATATTAATATATAATTAATATATTAATATATAATTATTGCTTACTAATATATACAGCATTTATTTATATATTAGTTAAATATTCTTCATATTTCTCTAAAACCAGACTTCATTTTTAAAAAAAATTTAAATATTCTACATTGGTTTCATAGAACAAATATTCACATCAAATACTTACATCAGATATTGCTTAAAAAAACAAAATAGCTAACATGTTGCTTTATCGTATTTTTTTTACATAATACAGTATCTATTTCATGCATATTTAATAAATAAGCATGTAAAAACTCAATACTTTGAATGGTTATTTACATAATTTGATTTAGTTACATGGCCACATAACTAATGCATTATAACAAAGTTTGCATTATTTATGTAAATAAAATATATTAACTAAATTGACGCTAATTCATCTTTTTGTTTTCGATTTATAAATCATTTCATAATGCTAAACAAGAAGTTTTTTTTTTATATAGTTAAAACAATTTATTGTTAGGTGAAGAAATCATTATGCCATTTCAATCAGGTAAATAAATGATAAGGTTAATAGGTTTGTCAGATATTTTTTGCCTAATAAAGATAATAAAACATTTATTCAAAATACTGTATAGTGAAATTATTTTTATTGCTTGAATAGTTAGGAATTTCATTAACACAGAAATTCTGAATTTTAAATATATTTACATCTTGATTGATTCTAAAACTTTTGTTTGGAAAATGAAAAGCATTTTTATGCATCCCAATAAGATATAACTAATATGAATGTGATTTTAAAGATTTTGGAGGTTATAAAGAATATAACGAAAAAACAGAGTAACTTTAAGATATTTAAAAAAAGACTACATTTTTTGGCAAGAAAATTCTTTATTTTTTTAAAATTAAAGAAATGTTGAAATATTTTTAAGTGTCCTGCTAATAGATACTAATCAGTATTTTTTTTACATACTCTCATGAATACAGTATGTCGTTACTTGGATATTGTAGTATATTTACTTTGGTTGAGAATTCATACAACTTCAAGAATCTTTTTTTGACTATTTTTTTTTAATATCTCAGTTTCATTTTTAAAAGAAACATATGATTACTTCTTTCATCTACATAAAAAAAAAATATTTACATTATTAAAATTAATTTGCTTTTAATACTGCGAATTACATTAAATAACCAAAGAAAAGTATACTTTGTATGTTTTTTTAAAAATTTTATTGCAATTTCCTAAAGAACATTTTTGTTTGTTTAATTTTTTTTATAGGCATATCTCTTTTTTCCCTATCATTTGTTTTAATGCGAAGTTTGCTTTAATGCCATTTTTAAAGGCATTAAAACAAGTGATAAGCAATTTAACTAAAATAATTTCAATAATTGTGTCCAATAATCTCATAAAGTATATATGACAATTGTTCAACGAATGTAATTTACAAATTAGCAAATATATATTGAATAACATTTAAAAATTATACCCTCTGTACTCTCAAAAGAACTTTCATTTTAAAAATTAAAACTGTACCTTTTTAACTAAAGGTTTATTAATAGACAGGATTTTTTACTTGCTACTTACTTTTTTACAAGTTACCACTCCAATTGGAGAATATTTTTTATTATTCAGAAAATACATGTGTTAATTTAAATATGAATATTTATAACTATCATTTAAATATCCATATTTATAATAATATATATATTTATCCTTCTACAAAAAAAGCAAATGACTGTAACAAAATATAACTTCTACCTTTCTTTATTTTCTTTTACTTTCTTTTCAAAGTAAAAATAAGTTCTTAATTTCATCAAAAGAACCTATTCAAATTATTAACATTTTTTTTAAACGTTTGATTCATGAATAAAAAAGAACATTCGTTCTATCCAACATGCTAAGCATATGTACGCATAAATACATATTCCTTAATTATCATTTTATGAAATCATATGATAATGACACATAAAAGATAATTTGAAACCATTATTAATCTGTCTGCACGTCAATTTTTTCAAACATTTTTATTGGTGCAATTTTAAGATTTCTTCTTTGGCGATTAAATGGGAAGACTAATATATACTGAAAGGATGACGCCAAAGATTATTCTGCCTAAATTACCATAATCTCCGTTAAGATTAGTCATCAGAAAAAGGGAAAATTGAATTTTAATAGAGTTCGATGGTGATTTACGTAAGAAAAAAAATGCATTAGAGTACCTAGAAGGAAAAAAAAACTTGCATTCGTGAATTTGAAAACAGTGCTTAAAATAGGTGGTGAAAAGGTAATTGTGGATAGATGTTTTGCATTTCAATATTTAATCAAATTCAGAAAAGTTTCAAAAAATATTACTAGTAAAGCAACTCGTTTTAAGGATGACTTCATCTGAATTTCACACTTAATGAATTTATTTAAAAAGTTTATTTGAAACTTTATTAAGTATTTATTTAAATATTTTATCAATATTACAAATTGAATTCCTAAAAATATATATAGTGTATTTTGGCACAAGTATCTGTTTAATATTTATACAAATTAACTACTTTTAAAAAAAATTAATTAGTCTGTTCTAAAGATAATTGTTTGAAAAAAAATCTCAAAAAAGAATGTTGAATAAGGGAAAGAATACGTCAGATTGAAAAAGAAATTGGATATAGAAAAAGGATGAAATATGGAAAAAGAAAGTAATAAAAGCATTTCTATATTTGTGTCAAATATTATTATTAAGTATGCTTGAAAATTGTTAAAAAACGTAATTTACAAAGTAGCAATTATACATTGAATAGTATTTGAAAATTATATATTCTACAATAACTTGCTTTTTAAAAATTTAAACTGCACCTTTTAAACAAATTAAAGTTTTAATACTAGCCAACATTTTTTAAATCACTGGCCCAATTGGAGAATATTTATTTATCATTCATTATACTGCATTTGTTAATTTAAATATGAATATTTATAACTATCATTTAAATATCCATATTTATATTAGCACATCATATTTATCATTTATAAAAAACAAATGGCAGTAACAAAATATAGCTTGTACCCTTATTTATTCTCCTTAATTTTCTTTTCAATAGAAAAAATAAATATTAATTGCATAAAAATAACCTATTCAAGTCAAAAACTTTTGATTCCTCAATGAAAAAGAAATAACGTTTTGTTCAACATGGCAAACACATGTATGCATAAATACATATTCCTTAGTTATCATTTTATGAAATCATATGATAATGATACATAAAGATAATTTCATACCATTATTAATCTGTCTAAACGTCATTTTTTCAAACATTTTTATCGGTCCAATTTTAAGATTTTCTCTTTGGTGATTAAATGGGAAGGCTAATATATACTGAAAAGATTATTCTGCCTAAATTACCATAATCTCCGCTAAAATTGGTCATCAGAAAGAAGGAAAATTGAATTTTAATAGAGTTCGATGGTGATTTACGTAGAAAAAAATGCATTTGAGCACCTAGAAGAGAAAAAAATCTGAATTCGTGAATCTGAAAACAGTGCTTAAAATAGGTGGTGAAACGGTGATTTTGAATAGCAGTTTTGCATTTCAATATTTAATCAAATTCAGAAAAGTTTCACAGACATTTTGTTAAAATATTATTATTAAACAATTTAACATAAATTACGTTCTAAAATTGTGTCAAATAATCCCATAAAATATGTATGAAAATTGTTCAATAAATGTGCTTTACAAAATACCAATTATATATTAAGCAACATTTAAAAGATTATACGCTCTATACTTACAAATGAACTTTTATTTTTAAAAAATAAAACATTAATTACTTTAACTAATTAGATAGTTAATAATAGTCAACATATTTTTCAACTTGCTTATCCAATTGGGGAATACTGTTTTATTATTCAGCATAATAAATATGATCATTAAATTATCCAGATTTATAATAATATATCATATTTATCCTTTTACAAAAAAAGAAGACAGTAACAAAACATAACTTGTACCTTATTCATTCTCCTTTATTTTCTTTTTCAGAAGAAAACATAAATATTAATTGCATTAAAAGAACCCATTCAAGTTAATATTTTTTTTTAAAAATTTGATTCCTGAATTAAAAAGAAAATACGTTTTGTTCAACAAGATAAACACATGTATGCATAAATACATATTCCATAATTATCATTTTATGAAATCATATGATAATGATACATAAAGATAATTTGCAACCATTATTAATCTGTGTGAACGTCATATTTTTAAACATTTTTATCGGTCCAATTTTAAAATTTTTTCTTTGGCGATTAAATGGGACGACTAATATATACTGAAAGGATGAGGCCAAAGATTACTCTGCCTAAATTACCATAATCTCCGTTAAGATTAGTCATCAGAAAGAGGGAAAATTGAATTTTAATAAAGTTCGATGGTGATTTACGTAAGAAAGAAAAAATGCATTAGAGCACCTAGAAGGGAAAAAAAACCAGAATTCGTGAATTTGAAAACAGTGCTTAAAATAGGTGGTGAAAAGGTAATTGTGAATAGCTGTTTTGCATTTCAGTATTTAATCAAATGCAGAAAAGTTTCACAAAAATATTATTAGTTTAGTAACTCGTTTTAAAGATGACTTCATCTGAATTTCACACTTCATGAATTTATTTTAAAACTTTATTTGAGAATTAATTAAGTATTTATTTAAATATTTTATCCATTTTTACAAATTGAATATTTAAATATATATGTAGTGTATTTGGGCACGAGTATCTATTTGATATTTATCAAAATTGCATTTTTCTTAAAAATTTAATTAGACAATTCTAAAGATAATTTTTTTGGAAACAAATCTCAAAACGATGTTGAATAATGGAAAGAATACTTTCGATTGAAAAAGAAAGTAATTAGATACGGAAAAAAGAAGAAATATATAAAAAGAAAGTAATCAAAGCATTTCTATAATTATGTCAAATAATATTATAAAGTAGGCTTGAAAAGTGTTCAAAAAATGTAATTTACAAAGTAGCAATTATACATTGAATGGCCTTTAAAAAATATATACTCTACAATAACTTACATATTAATATTTTAACCTGCACATTTTAAACAAACTAAAGTCTTTAAATTACTGGCCCATTTGAAGAATATTTATTTATTATTCATCCTATTACATTTGTTAATTTAAATATGAATGCATATCACTATCATTTAAATATCCATATTTATAATAACAAATCATATTTATCATTTAAAAAAAGCAAATAACAGTAACAAGACATAACTTGTACCCTTATTTATTCTCCTTAATTTTATTTCCAAAAATAAAAATACATTCTTAATTCCATCAAAAGAACCTATTCATGTTAATAATCTTTTTTTTTTAAACATTTGAATCCTGAATGAAAAAGAAAATACGTTTTGTTCATCATGATAAACATGATATTCAACATGATCCTTAATTACCATTTTAGGAAATCATATGATAATAATACATAAAGATAATTTGAAACCATTATTAATCTGTCTCCACGTCAATTTTTTTAAGCATTTTTATTGATGCAATTTTAAGAATTTCTCTTTGTCGATTAATTGGGAAGGCTAATATATACTGAAAGGATGACGCCAAAGATTATTCTGCCTAAATTACCATAATCTCCGTTAAGATTAGTCATCAGAAAGAGGGAAAATTGAATTTTAATAGAGTTCGATGGTGATTTGAGTTGAAAAAGAAATGCATTAGAGCACCTAGAAGGAGAAAAAACCTGCATTCGTGAATCTGAAAACAGTTATTAGTACAGCAACTCGTTTTAAGGATGACTTCATCTGAATTTCTCACTCCATGAATTTATTTTAAAAAGTATACCTGTGACTTAATTAACTATTTATTTAAATATGTTATCGATTTTACAAATTGTATTTTTTAAAATATATATAGTGTATTTGAGCACATGTATCTATTTTATATTGATCAAATTTCCATGTTTCTTTAAAAATTTTAAATTAATTATTCTAAAGGTAATTTTTTGAAATAAAATTTTAAAAATTTCAAAGGGTGTTGAATAATGGAAAGAATATGTCAGATTGAAAAAGTAAGTAATTGGATACGGAAAAAGGAAAAAAATATGTTAAAAGAAAGTAATCGTAGCGTATAAAATGTATTTATTACTTTGCAATTCATTTAATTATATTAACTATTTTGTGAAAATTTTAATATATTCAGTTATATTATTTTATAAAAAGTATATTTTAAGAATTTCATTGGGAAAAAGTACATTTAGTTAGACCAAACTTTTTTTTTTTGATTAATATGTTTGATCAGATTTGTAAAACGAACAGAATTTTCAGTTATCTTAGAATTTTCGTTAGATTTGGTCTTTAAATGATCCAATTCAATTATTGAATTATTTCAGTAATTTGAAGATGTAAATAAAAAAAATACTTTATCTTACATTTAAATCCCATACAAAGCATACAAAAAAAAATCAAATTTACTAGTAAAGATAGTTAATTTACAAATCTAAAACTAATGTTTAGAATATATATAAATGCATAAAACTTATGTAGACTTTGATTTAAATGGAATTATTTATAAACAATTCGAAGAAAAATATTATGGAAAATAATAAATTAAAAATATTGTATCAGAAATACAAAGAAATTTATGTGTGTGTGTGTTGATTTCTGCAAAATACTTCCGCAGTAATTTAGTACATTGAGCATAACTTCAAATAAAAATAAGAGAGCTTCTAGGATTGAGGTGTTATAATTTTCTAATTTTTTTTTTTTTATTTGTAAGCTTAATGTTTTAATTAAAACTAAATTATGCTTACCATAGTAGACACCTTCGGAACTACAAATTAATTTTATGTCCTCTCACTATTTTTCACATGAATTATTTTTAAAATAAAATTTCAGCAAAAAATATTCTTATCAATCCTAATTTATATCATAATCGAATTGAAATAATTAATGTAAAGAATAACATTAAATTTAGACTTAGAATTTTTTTAGTTGCTCTGTAGCGTCACTTAAAATCTCAAAATCTCAACACGCCACACCAATTATTAACTCCTAATTAGTTTTACAACTTCCCATTATTTTTCAAATGAAATACTTTAAAAAAATAATTACAGCAAGAAATGTTATTATACCATAATTGAATTGGAGATATTAATCCAACTAATAACATTAAATTTATTTTGGTTGCTCCGCAATGTCACTTAAAAGCTCAAAAAGTTAAATCATCACCGTATGTGGATGTCGGGAAATCTGGTGTTGAAAACGATGAACCGTGACTTTTCGCCATCAAATCATTCTCAATATCTCCATATTAATGTCACTCTCCGTGACAGGAGACCATCTAAAGATTCCGCCTTGCTCATGAAAGTCAATTTCTACCTCGCACGAAGTTTGACAACCACATATTTTCAGATACGAGATTTTTCGCCTTTGAATCGAGATTATATTTAAGAAAGAGAAAATAAAGTTAACCCTTCACAAAATTCTATATATTATTCTATTGAGTGGAACAAATTGGATTAGGATCAAGTGATACATTTTGATAGCTTTTTTATTACACGTTTCTTTCTTAGTTTGAATGAAGTACCTACCTTTGCATGAAAATGTCTCATAAAAGTTTAAGATATTTTATGTTTCAATGAATACTCAATCTAATCTCAATAATTCATAAACATACAATTAATATTTTGCACATTAAAATATTTTTATCAAATATAAGGATATTTGCATATTAAAGTTTAAAATAACTCATAAGTAATTTTGAAAAATTAAACCAAAATGTGATCCCCTATTTTTGCAATTAACATATTAAATCCAAGTTAAAAATGCAATTAAATAAACTAAAATAAATTGTGACGTAAATAATATAATAAAATATAAAGATAGTTATATTTAAATTATACTTTAAACTATTTTACATTTTTAAAAATAGCTAAATATAACATAGCTATATTTAAAATATAAAATAATTAACTATAACTAAAATAAATACCTTAATAAAATTAAATAAAAAGTTTATTAAAATATGGAGAAACTAGATCCATTATTTTTGAATAAAAATTATAAATAAAACATTATTTCTTTGTATCGTTATTTTTATATATGATTTTTAATAAAATGTAACACAATTACAAAAATATTCCCTCAGAAAAAAATTTTGTTTAGATTATTAAAAATAGTATATTCTTATTCAAGAAACAAATCATGTTTAAAGAAATACATGTCTGCAATCTAATTATTTAATTAATTGAAGTTGTTAATACATGTTAAATAACTTTATTAACTAAGGAAAGAATAATTCTGCTTATAAATCAAATGAAATAAAAATCATCATAAATAAAGTTTAAATGTAATTACGGTAATATAAAGTAGCATTTGTTTGTGAGCGTTAAGTATTTTTTTTAAATGAAAAATTATATTTATATGTCTTTGTGTTCATAGCTTAAATATATGCCATGGTCGAAAACATGCTATGCATCAATTTAATCACTTTATAATTAGCCTCTTTTATCGTCAATGCACATCGTTAAGGTTGAAATAATAGCAAATAATTCAACTATAAAAGCCATAGAACATTCAAATGACAGTTATAATATGTTTTCTATCAACTTCTGTATTGGATAACCCACTCTAAGGAACATGTTGTAATTGCATGCCATTTCAGGAACGAATGCTGTTTAAATGAGTGTCTGTTTTGAAATAACATAACTACCATGAATGATGGACATCATTTTCTACATCAGACAGATGACAGCGCTAACTGCTAAACCAAACGGAAAATTAGGAAAAGCAGACAGTGTCATGCCATTACCACGGAATGTGTAATCATCACGCGAGCTGTAGCATTACGACACATTTCAACTCTCTCTATCTCTTTCTCTGGTGCACTACAAAATCCACATTCTAACCACAGTGCAATAAATCGTTCTGGGCCCCGAGGCAAGCTGGGCTTTTGGACAAAGGCAAGACCCGTCTTCGCCAATGAATCTGCCTCTTTTCAAAAGGGGCCAAAAGCGGCCCCTACAGCAGATTGTTTCTGACCGCTTATGAAGATGAATGACCGAGGCACAGAGAGCAGAGACTCAATGGGATGTTAAGAGGGTCTGATGTTGGAAAGATACAGCCGAGATTGTGGGTGGGGTGGGGGTGGATTCGAGGAGGGTAATTTTCTGGAGGCTTTCAACACTCACTTAAGCGTGACCATCTCTTTGGGGGACAATTAACTTGGAAGGGAACGGTTTATTTTATAAACGGCCATGACGTACATGGCTTTCGAAAAGTGGAAGGGTTTTAATAGAAAGAGGGCGTCTCTCCAGGGAATGATTGGGAAAGAAAGAACGACATCACTCAACAGATGTTGATGGTTTAATGTGTTTTTAACATGGCGGAACGGGAAGAATTTAAGGGCAGCTTTCAAATTTTTAAACGGTGTTGGATCATATCGTAGCTTTGATTCTGAGTGAAAGTTTAAAGGTTTTTGAAGTACGAGGAACTTGTTAGTTCTTATTTGCCATCGGAATAAACACATAAAAATATACTTTATTTTTCCAGATTTTTAAGAATTGCAATTATAGTATTGTAAATGTATAACATAAAAAGTGTTATTATGATTTCTTGTTTTGAAAAATTAATCAATAAATGTAAAAGACTCTTTCTAATAGAGAGAATTGTAAAGGTATGGCATAAAAATGTTCTTGAAATTTGAAAGATTAATCGATAAATGTAAAAGACTCTTTCTACCGTAATGAATTTTGATAGTATCCAATTACTTAGTATATGTTAATATTTAAGTTGATGAATTTTTTTAATAGATTTAACTTGTTAAAACGTATTTGATGGTTGATATAAATGAATAATCATTTTTTACAGTTAAGTAATTGATTAGTAGGTGATAAAATGTATGTTCTCATTTCCTGATTTCCCTTGTGCTTAAATGTGAAAAAAATGCTTTATCAAATATGATAAAATTAATATATTACACTGTTTTATAAATATTTAATGAGGGAGGTTTAATCTATTGAAAAAATGAAAAATAAGAACCTCGGATTAAAGAGGAAATCATTTAAAATTTATTATTGTTTCAAAGGAGTTCTCTTTTTCATTCGATTATTTTTTTTTATTCCAACTAAGAAAATTTACATTTATCAATACCTGAATATGTTTCAAATTTAAAAAGCCTTTGGTTATTTTTATAAATCATTGAGTTATTATTTGCTTGTTTTAATGATTAATCATATTATTTAATTTAAACTATTTGCTAAAAAATTAATTATGAATGAATGCCGTAAAGGCACTATTGTAACAAATTGGTGCTATATATATATTTTATTATATGCAAAAAAAAATTCTAGCATTATATACTGAAAGCAGTAGTTATTGTAAAAGCTAAATAATAACAATGTCCATATAAAACCATATACAGATGGACTATTTAAAAATATCACAGATAGGCCAAATCTATTGATCTCAAGCAGTGGTCAAAGATAATATCACAAAAGCAAATCTTTCTATTTCTTGACGAATTCAAAATTCAATTAATTATTATTTTTTTTCTAATTACTGTATCAATTTTAAATTCCTAACTGTTCAAAATTATTTTAGATTTCAAAAGCTATAAACAATGTTTCATCTATAATGCCTTCCAAAATGTTCTACATTAACTATCAAGGCAATTTAATGTTTTATAAAATATAATTGCGAAACACAGTTATTACCTAGGCAGTTCATAACAAAGAATTTTACAATGAATGAATTCCATGAATAATGAATATATTTTTTATTATTAAAAAAATAACTATCTTTTTTACTATATTATGAAAAATATCTAATATTTCCCTAGATCTGGAGTTGACTTTACTAGTAAATAGTGATGTAAAGCAAATATTATTGTAATTCATCCCTGTTTAAATGAATAGATTGTTGAATTGTTTAAAGTTCCTAGTTACTGCAGTCAAATATTTGTCTTAGAAATATTAAAATTTCGAATTATTTTTTTTTTTCTTTTATATTGAATAATATCTTTTATAAAGGAAAGGGATATGCATATTTGCTAAAATGTATTTCCTTGCTTGGATAATTTATAAAGTTACAAAACAAAAAAAATATATATATGCAAATTCCTACTAGTAATGAAAAAAAATTGTTCAGATATTTTTTTTTTCCTTTAAACATTCACTGTCGTTAATTTGCATATGAAATATATAAAACTTCCAAAAAATTTTTTTAATTTCTAATTTAACAATTTTGGTATATTTGGGAAACAATTTATATTTGAATGACAATACACAGAAATTTGTACAGCTTATTATTATTATTATTATATGTATTTGTGGTTAAGCATTAAACGAAAATATATTTAAATGTATGGAATATGGTTATATGCTTCGATAGAAAGCATTGTGAGTTTTTTTGAGAAACCTTCAAATTAATTTGCGAAATACTGTGTTTATATATCTGTTTTTCTATTGTTGGGTCTTTTATTTTGTTGGCATCTCTAAAAAATTATATTTCGATTTCACTTTCGAATTCATATAAGAGTATGTGACCTTTTACATTAAACATTATTCGGAAGTATAATTAAATGTATTAAATCTCATGTTTATCGTTTCATTTATTGCTTGTTTCGTTTCAATTTATCGCGAGCTTCTTTGAGAAAAACAAAACGTAATTTGATCTGTGGGATTGTTTTTTTTTTTATTTTATTTTTTATTTTATTATTTGCTTTCTTTTTGCTGTATAGAACAGGTCAATCAAATATTTTGAGTTTTGTTCAAAAAATAAGAATATTTTGGCTCCATCAGTGATAAATTAAAATTTAAATGTATTATTTTAATTAATTATATTTAAAGAGAAATATCTTTATTTATCTAGTTGGCTAAGTAAATAACTGCCTTATATCGATTCTGATTATACCCATTAGGTGTTTAGGTGCTTTTCCTTATAATTCAATGAAACAAATTAATGTTCTGTTACTTGTAACCCAATTATAGATGAATAACACTGAAACACAAAATTTGTATCTTCAATAAAATTAACAACATACTAACGAAATTTAGTGCTAAATCCTGAAAACCTAATATCCTAACTCCAGAAAGACAAAAAAACAAGAAGGGGGTTGAATATAAACATTATACTAGGCAAAAAGAAATGACCAAGATTGATCATTGTAAGTACTATTGAACTGAAATGACTCAATTAGAACGTAGACATGACAATTTTCTGTGTCCATGCTAAGTATTTACGCACCAAACATATAGTATTTTCGACATATTGATGGATTAGGTAGAAGATGCGGATACCATACATCTTGTGTCTAAGTATTCATCCTTAATGGCAGACACGTTGGTCCACATAAATTGTGTTAGCATTTCATACAAATGTTAACATTTTTGGAGGGTGGCCAAGCAAAAAAAGGTATAAAAGGCCTCACATTTAAAAAAAATTTGGTAACATTTTGTGAAAATAATATCGTATAACGTAACTCTTTCAACATATTCATTATAAGGAATAATTAATTACTATAATAATATTAATTCGAAAATTAATAATATTAATTATTAATATGCTAAATATTTATTAGTGAAATATAAATGACATCACGTGACTTTATCTTAAAATGTGAATATAATCTGCCTTAGACTATTTTCATTATCAGGCTCTCTTTATTCAGTATTTCAAACATAAAGCAAACTGTTGTTGTTCATCATTTAATTAGTTTATGTCTACGAGCAAATACAATTTATCATTCGTATAGTATAAGACATAATATCGTTTTTTTCTATAATATCCATTTTTCTAGAAACAATTAGGGTAGTGTAGTTTACAATTAAGAATTTTTTCTCGCATAAACATGCTAGAGGATACACATTGTAAACATTCTAGTACTAATATTTTACAGTAGCTATCTTGTTTACCATGATATGCACAGTAAACAAGCTAAATGCTAATTCACATGATAAACTTACAGTTTGAGTGCCAAGTTCGGTCTGATTCATATTGAAATTAAGAAAAATCAGGGCAGATGTCCTTAAAATAAATAATATATAGAAATAGTACTGTGTCGAAAAAGTAAAATTAATATTCAATTTAAAATTCCTGGGGCTTATGGATTTTCATTGTTTTTCAGGTTTCTGGCACTGTCCTTGACATCTGTGTAAAATTTCACTTCAAAATATTCATTAGTGTTTCAGTTAAGTTCAGTTTCAGTGTTAAGTTCAGCTTTTAGCATACATTGAGGATTGGAAAAAATTTGTCATATGTGCATTGTGCATTGATGGGGATTACTTTGAAGGCGATGAAATAAATTTGGAAGAATAAATAAAGTGTATTTGAAAAAAAAAAATAATTGGTCTTACATTTTGGGCACAGTAGTACATAATAATTCATTTACAGATCTTTATATTCAGCAATTAACAGAATAAATTAAGTTTGTTACAATTCAATTTTCGCTACTTTCTTCAAAAGCTGAATTTTTCCATTAAAGCCACCTCGTATTTTCTCCAATACGAATCTTTTCTAAAGAAGAATATTTAGGCGAGGCTCTTTCCGCAATATTTCTTCCTTTATATCACGGGGAATCCAAAGGACGCTCCATTTCGAATTATTGCGACGTAAAGATATGTCAAGTAAACCATCCCGTCTTCAGACTCGTTTCTAAAAACCCTGCTCGTCAACTCAAGTCACGTTCCGAAAAGAACTTTTATCATTATTTTTTTCACTGTGAAAAAGGGATGATACATTTTCCAGGTATTCTAGTCACCCACTGAAAGGACAACTTTATTCGAGACAATCCTGTTTTTATTTCAGTAGGATGCTCAAGTTTTTAAGGGGAACCTCTCTGCCTGGATATGGTAGAGAGAAGCTATTGCAATGGATTTTTCTTACATATTTTTCGTTTAAAGTTTAGCGTTCGTTGGAATTATCAGGGTTGAAGCGTTATTAAAGTTTTTCCATTTTCTTGTATTGAAAAAAAAGTTGAATGTGGGGATTTTTAAATTGATTTTTTTTTATTCGCCCATAAATAACTCTTAATTTAAATAAACCATGTTTTGTAAAGTTTCATATCTAAACATAGTCAAATGTTATTAATATCCATGTACTTTTTATTGCTTTTTCTAATCTTTGATTTTCAGTAATTATTAGTACTATGATAGAATTATGCATTTAAAAATATTTAAACATTTGCATATTTTATATTAAAAAAAAATACTTTGAAGAATTTTTGGACATTTGGCATGCTTTTAAATTGTATTGTCCCTTAAATATATTAATCAAATATTGTAGAATATTATGTACTATGATTTTCTCACCATTTCCTATTGGAAGAGTTTTGTAATATGTATAACGTGACATTATTTTTTCAACCAACTTATTGTTACGTAATTGGTCTGACGTCCTAGTGACTAGCTCCCTGTAACACAGGTTTCGAAGAGTCCCGGCTGTGCCATGGATGTTTATAGTGGTTTGGAATCCTCTTTAAACAGTTGGTCCCGGAATAATATGGTCGTCGGGGTACTGTTACTTGCGCCCTTAGTATATCTTCAAATTACACAAGCCCCCTGTTTAGCGCTAAATAAGTACCATCAGTGCAAACCTGGCTGATGGCTTACTGTCTCTGTAATGCCAATTGCATTAGAAAAAAATAATTTTTTCATGTAAACACGAATGAATAGTAATAACTTTATTTACGATTCAATATCAATTTTTATTTGGGTTTAAAAAGCAATTTTTATTTATTATTATAAAATGATACCCTCTGCTGGGAAAATAATATTCCTCATTTGAATGTAACTATTAATAACTGCTGCAACCAATTTCATTTTACTTATATATATTTGTAATTATTTAATGATTTTGCTATTCTGCTTCAGAACATTAATTAATTACAATTAGATTTTTTTAAAATTATTTATGAGAACTTTCGCTCAAACTTTTTAATTCGTCACCTTATGTTTTACGTACAATAAAGCACTGACTAAATCTATTCATTAGCAAAAAAACACGTAATTAAAGAAATTAATTAAAGCGATAAGCTGTCGTTGTTTTCTAAAAGTAGTAAGACTGGAATTTCTATTGTTTGCTTCTACTTTTAGAAATATTTCATCAATATATTCTTCAAATATTTTTTATTGAAATATAAAAGGTTTCCAAATTATGCTTTGTATTCCTGCAAAATTAGGAAAATAATAACTATCAGAAATTTTTGTGAATTTTATTAAACTTTTCCCTGCTTCCGTATATATATTTTGCTTTTTTTTTTTAAAAAATAAATATTTTGTAAAGGATTATTCTTATTAAGTGCATACCTAATTATCGCAAGCTGCTTAAAATAACAAAATTTGTATTGTATAATGTAATCTTTATTAGCGTTTCGGAAAAAAAAAATGGAATAATTTTTAGGAAAGATTATTGCTTTTATCACTCATATCTATTATACAGATTGTCTTTTCTAATTAATAAAGTAATTTAAGACCAGCGAATCTCATAAAATTAACTAAATATTGTCGAATAAAGCTTATAATTACGAACAAAATAATTAACATAACTTTTCAATAAAATTAAATCAATAAAAGTTTTAAAAAATCTTAAGTGTTCGTGCTTCAATACAGATTTATGCGTTTTCAAAATTTTATTTTTTGCATTGATTTCTCATTGAACATTTAATTAACTTTATAAAATTGCATAAAATTCTTAGTTTGACATTTATTATTTTATATTTGTTCCAATTAATAAAAAAATCAAATTGAGGCAAAGTTAATCTTATAAAATTTATTATTATTTGCATAATATTAACAACCTTAATTAATTCGTAAATTAGATGTCATAAAAATTGCCTTTTATCATTATACATTTATCTGTATATGAAATTTAATGGAGATATTCTTTACTTGCTTAAAACAGGATAAACAAATTACAGAAATCATTGTTTATAAATTGTAACACTACTTATTAATAATAAAATAATTAACTAAATTTTTGAAATTAATAATGCCTATATCTAATGTAATTAATTTATGAAGATGAACATTTAAACGTATATTAAACAGAAAATTTAAATTCTACATGAATTCCTGTTTATTTTTTGTTATATTAAATACATTGAATGATAACAATATATCCCCTTTTAAAAAAAATTTATCTTAAATAAATATTCCTTGTAGAATATATAAAGTCATATCTTAAATCTATACCATATAAATCTCTATTTATGAAATAATATCTGATTTAAGTGTAATTTAAATATGTCTTAAATTCCATGACATCCTTAACAGAGAGTTCAATTAGGATTCATTTTATATACCGTAGAAATTATTCACATTCTGTTATATGATTAGTAAAATTGTCTAGGTTAACTCCCAATACTCAATGAAAAAAGCCCCCAAAAATATTTTATTTTTCAAAAAAAATAAATTTTCGCAGAAGAAAGCTTATATGAAATTATAAGAATTCTTGTTTATTTTTTGTTATATTAAACGCATTGAATAATAAAAATATATTCCTTGATAAACTTATTTCAATAATAAAAACATTATTCAAATAAATATTCCTTGTAGAATATACAAAGTCATATATTAAATCTCTCCCATGTTATATCTCTATTCATTAAACAACATCTGATTTAAAGGTAATTAAAATATGTCTTAGATTTCATGACATCCTTAACAGAAAAGAGTTCAATTAGGATTCATTTTATATAGCTCAGAAATTATTCACTCTCTGTTATATGATTAGTAAAATTGTATGCATAAATTTATGCGATCTCTAGGTTAACTCCCAATACCCAATGATGGAAGCCATCAAAAATATTTGATTTTTCCAAAAAATTGAATTTTCGCAGAAGATTAGATTTATTCTTTCCTAGAAATCACACAGCAGTCGAGAAAGCTTCTTTAACCTGGAAAATTAGCAATTACATTGCCTTTTGCCTGCGAAAAGGGCAAATGCAATTTCGTTGGTCGAATTTAATTCCATCTACCATTGATTTTAGTGTCTTGGAAAAGTAACTAAATGGAATGCTAAAGCTATTTTTAGGGAATTACAGTTTCTGGAATGGGAAATTTTATTTATGTTCTTTTCTAGAGAGGCAGATTTGATTTCACTCGTTACTTTGGCGAGTGAATGTTCAAAAAAGAACTCTAGGGATAACGTCTTTATTTGTTCTTCATTTTCTAGAATAACTCAGTGTTATTCTTTGAGAAAATTAAGTTATCCAAGTGAAATTTGAACGTGCCCTTATTAAAATAACTTTCAAGCACAGATAATTAAATAGTGTGAGACTTAATTGAAAGGGTTTTCTGAATTTGATTCGAATTTGTTGAATTTTGATTCATTGAAATTAACCATTCAATGGACAGAATGTTGTAAAAATTATATTTAAATGATGACCTCTCCAGTGGAAATAGATTTGTGGTCGAAAATTTTTTTCCACCCATGTGTCCCTTGATTTTCATATTAGCTTTGATTTTCACACTGTGAAGTGTATTCATCTAAAAACAATAATAACAAAATAAACATAAAACTATAATATCAAAAGATGCCTGAAATTATAGCTAATCTGATGTAAAAAAATAGATAATAATTTACATGATATATTGAAGTCGAATCAAACTTGAGGCATGAAAAACATTTATCTGCGGTCCACTTACATTGTTTTGTGAAACTAATGTACAGGCCATTTCCAATCACAACAGATGCCATTATTATTCCCATCGGATAGTTATTATCCTGAACGTCAGTGAGTGGTTGCGATTAAGTCTCATTCAGACAGTGAATGGATTATGAAATATGTTTTTATAACAAAATATTTTAATATTTGAAAGTTTTGCATTTCAGTAATCTAGAAGAATGTGACAATAACGAATGTTGTTTTATAAAAGCAATTCATTAAAAGCTATATGCATTATTAATAATATATTTAAAGAAAATTATTAAAAAACTATTCCTCTCTAATATATTTAACACATTGAAGAGCATTTCAAACAGACATGCAGATGGTTTGTAAAAAAAAAATGCACGTAAATTCAGAATGTCCCTGTTCTTATAAGTTAAATTTTAAGTGAAGGTAAATTTCACAGAAAGAAGAATTTTTTTTTATAGAATTGTGGCGAATTTTGTAACATAGAGCATTTATTACGAGCTTCCAATCAAATGTACTTTTCACAGACGATGATACTGTACGTGAATAATTGAGTTTGACGTTTTTTTAATCTGTACAATTAATTTTTAATTTCCCATGTGTTGGTCATCTCTAACTCGCATGTTATACGTCCCTATGCTTCCAGGGGCAGTTCTTTATTAATGTGTGTGGGGGCGGGGGGTATTGTGAATTATTTACTTATAAGCTCATACTTTTTACACTTCTATCCAACGGCAAGGCGTATAGTATCTTTTTGGAAGAGCTATCACCAGAATTACTAAATACATCATTTGAAATGTCATGCGGTTTCAGTATGACGTAGCTCCAACCCATTTCAGATCAGTCGTGCATAATTATCTCAATGTCATGTTTGGCTTTAGATGGATGGAATGAGGTTACACCAGTCACTTGGACAGCATGATCACGATATTTGTCAAGTGCTGCTTTTTTTATTATGAGAACACTTTAAGGTGTTAATCGCTGAGATTTCAACATAAACTTCTTCCAAACGACCAATTTCTGATGAATACCGCATTGCAGAATTTTCAGTCGTTGCTTTAACTGTTTGAAAACACCTGACATCATCCAAAAGGTATGTTAATCCTTTGGTAGGCGCTGCTAGGCCTATACCGATGTTGGTGGTGGTACATTTAAGAAATTATTGTAATTAAAAAAAAGGTTGTTTTTGTCATTTCCTTATCATTTCTTGTTTTTCAGCTTAGACTTTTCATTTCCAACTCTACATTATTATACAAAAAATGCTTCTTCGAATATATGTTACCTCCCCTTATAGTTTGGACCATGAATTCAAGCATATCCTGCTGATGTCTTGATCATCTTTACACGCAGTCACCATTCAGTATATCACTTTTTAAACACGGAGTCCTTTGAATATAATTGACTTCACTTAAACTTGTGATGTACAACTTACATTTGTTGTTTAACCGCAGACTTGTAATGATATCATTACAAGGTTGGCCATATTGTTCATTGAACATTGAATAAATGTGCAATGAAAAAATAAGTACAAATACTTTCAACGATCAACTATTATAAACATTAAACATTTTGTTTTTTAATTCTTATAATTATTTTAAATATCACATGAACTTAATAACATATGACAAAAGAAAAACGTATTACTTTTAATCTCTTTGCATTAAACAATAAACTTTTCATGGTGTTTTTGATAATCTTTAATTATTGTCATAAAATTGCTTGATATGTAAATGTATATTCAATCTGTACATGAAGTGCCATGATAGATTACTCAAATAATCTTTGTTACCTACTACCGTAATTCTGCTGCGAAATGGAATATTAGCACTATGAAATGGGATGCAATTAGAAACTAACTGTGATAGTGTTAATTTAACTACTTGGCATTATTCTAATAAGCAGATACATTATGGAATGCATCTATAGAATTACGTGAATATAATTGTTGATTTGTAACACGTGATTAGTTACGCAGATACAAAAGTGCATGAAATGATTCCAGCTAGGGAACTTAAATCTATAACTATTTAAAAATTTAACTACATTTTCCTGTACAAATATGTACTTAATCTTTATTTAAATTAAAATATTATTAATCATTATATATAATATATTATATATTAAATAATATATAATATTTAATGTTTAATATATTTTTATTTATTAAATGTTACATACTATTTATAATAATAATTTCAAAATGAAATAAAATTTATTGCGTTTGTTTTTGAAATACTGGATTTGAAATATACTGGACTATTGAAGATTTGTGTTAACTCTCCAGGTGTCTTAATGATTAAAAAAAGATAAGCTAGCACAGTTTTTATGCAATATATGTTCACATGTGCAAGAAAATAATTTTATATTAAATATGAAAATAATGATACTCATTTATTATAATTAAATTTATTTTTCATAAAATAATTTTATTAAGCATAAGCACATTTTAAGAATAATGATATCTTAATTCTAAGCTACTAAATTGGAATGAATTTTGTAGAAATTTAGAAAAGTCTAGATATAGATATTACTCAAGATCCAAAATAATTGTTCTACCACGTCACAATTTTATTTAATTTACAAATTGTTAATCATAGGAAACTGAAAAAAGTTTGGTTTTTATAAACTTTAAAGGAAATAAATTATTTGTTAATTTAATTATTGATTTTTAATTCGTTATCATTTATATTCAAAGTGTTCAAATAATCTACAGCTTTTGAATGAATTTAAGATTTGATTCAATCTAAGTACGTTGCATAAATATAAATTTTTACGTTTCTAGCTATACGCAGAAAAACAGTAAACTATTCTTGAAAATAGTCAACAATTATTTATTTAGTTCTATAATGAATCCACCCAGTGATTTTGGTAGGTCATTTATTTGAATTGTTTTTAATCATGAGTTAGCTTAAAAATTGGTAACAACTGCGATTTAAAAGGCTGGATATTTGTTATTAGTTCATATACCTGTTAATTCACCCATAATCATAATATTTGAGTATATTAAAACTTTCTAACATAAATATTTTTTTAAAAAAAATTTCTGACTTTTTTTTTTTTTTTATGTTTATAAACCATGTAAAATTTTCTAAACAACTTAATTTTCTACTTTTAAAATGCATAATCTTAATTTCTAAATTAACACTGTTTAAATCCATAACTCATTTTACATAAATTAAACAAAACATATTGTAACAATATATAATTTATTATAATATATATATAAGATTCAAAAACGAATACGACCCATTTTATATCTAATAATTTACCCCCAATATTTAAGACCGTTTTAATTCCAAACACTGAAACCTATAGAAACAGCATAAACTCAGAATTTCAACTCTTAAGAGCTCTGGCCGTATGCAGAAAAACCAGAAAACAAATTCATGAAGGTAATCATCAGGCAGCTATTCTAACTCAGCAATGACTCCACAGAGTCATTTGGAGGATCTTTTGTATGGCCTTCCACCGCCAACTAATTTAAATTTTGCCAACAAAGAGCTCCGACTAAAAACATCGTTCCAGTTATTCCCTTCATCGAGATAATAAAGAAGTTTGCTACTTGCACCTTTTATGATCAATTCGTCGCCAAGCCAGGCATTACGCCAGGTTTATTTCGTCTCAAAACGCAATAGATAAGGAAGTAACATGGTTTAGCGCTTAAAAATAATGATGATTCTTTACGTGTCTATTAAGAATTTTAATCGACACAATTTAATTTTGCTGGGGTGCTTTGCAACCGGAATGGTTGCGGACCGGTTCACTTACGACCGGTAATATAAAATCAGGTAAAAATGAAGGGGGTTGCACGAAAATTGCAAAGAAAGGGGTGGACCCAATGATAAGAATGTATTGTGTGTTTTGATATTCGTATTGTTAATTTGTTTAAAATATTTTTTGGCGAGTTCATTTCCTTTGTATTCAAAAGATTGCAAAAAGTTTAAAAGGTAAGACTTATTGATTTAAGAATTTTCTTAAGATGGCAATAATAACTGAAGCTTTTCAAAAGAAAATTTTCAATTGTTCCTTTTTAAAGATACATTATTGAATGATATAGAAAAATACGTATATTTTAGGGAATTGTATTAATAATACTTTTCATTGCATTACATCATTGCATATACACAATTTTATTTCAATTTATATCTTTATGAAGAATGATTCTCGTATCTTTATAAAAATATGAATAGGTTAAATATTTTGCTCTCTTATATCTTTTTTTAAATACTTATATATTTTAAATATTAACGTTCACTATATTTTTTTTTTTTTGAAACAAGCATCGCATTATGTGCAAAGCATTATATACCATAAAACGTAGCCCGTTCATATCAGTGTTAATGCCTACCTGCCTTTGAATATCCCTACAGACACAATGGATCCAGCCCCATGATCCATTACTCTAACATTGAGTAGAGAACAAGAACTTATATATGATGGACAATGACTTAAAAATCATTAATAAAAGATAATTATTCAAATTAAGAGCGTTGTTATTCACTGGGGTGCCCATTTTATGTCTTGAAACTTTTCAAAGCACATATTTCATTATCGGTGTTATTTAAACTATTTTATTTTCCTTTTTTCATGGAATTCTATTTCCAGCCTTTTTAAGATTTTTACCTCTCTAATTGTTTAATCAAACTTAAAGTGATTCTGTGTAAAGTAAGTTTAATTTTGGCCACCCCATATTACATACGACTAAATGTTTGTTTTCTTACTTTAGATTAATTAACACTATGAAACAGATAATTACCACAATCAAGGTCAAAAATGTTTTTAAAAAAATCCAGAAAAAAAGTAGCATTAAAAATGAAAATATAACTTGTTTTCAGACATTTTCACTTGTTTGTTCACTAGACATTCTCATAAACATCAAATTCATTATGTTTATTTGTTTTTAGGTAACAATTTACTTACTAATACTTGTGTGATTGTCACATAATTTTGCATCATATTATGTACTTAGATAAGTAATTTACATATATTGCCTTTAGTTATACTATTTCAAAACTACCAAACTGTTTTGAAGCTACATTTCAGCTTTGATTATATTAGATCTCATAAGATAAACTTGCACAGAAAAATAGTAATATCATATTCACATTTATTTTCAGATAGTTTTTCATGTTCAGTATCACGCAGGAATATTTATGATAAGCTCAGTAATGGTTACGAAATATATGTTATTAAATTTAACACACATTTTTAACAGGGGTTATTTTACTGCATAACAGGCATTTCATATTTGCATGCCAAATTTTTTAGTATATCATAATAATTTAATTAAATTAAAATTTTACTATTATTTTAAATTTAAATCCATGAATAAAAATATAGTAGCAATCAAAAACAATGCTAATTTTAAAATTTTAATATTATTAAAAATTGTTTTTGATATCTTGAATATGAACAGCATGTAACAGAAAATATTCTTTTATCTTAATCTAAAATATAATGTTCAAAGAAACCTTTATTGCACGATGTGATTATCAAGAAAGTAACAACAGTAGCCGTGGTCACTGCTAAACTTTAACCCCTAACGGCTATTTTTAATCGAATCACAAACCACTAAGTAATAAAAACTTAGTTTTGGCTTCTTTGTTTAATATAAATAGCGGTGCGGGTTCGTTGACTAGAACAAAGACGTTTTCTCCGAGCTTCATAAAACAGCAATTCTCTTTGCTTCTTGCGTCTTTTATCACCTTCGCACCTTTATAGTACATATAAAACGCGCAGAAAGAAGAAAAATGGAGCGTATCCGCATTGTAAAAGCAACGCTGCTAACTCAGTGTTTCAAAGTTTTGAAGCAAAAACTTTAATAAATCGTTTATAGAGATAAAAGTGCAAAATGGCGCTTTATTGTTCTTTCGTGCTGTCACAGTTGAATGGAAGCATGCCTCATAAAATATGATAGGTTTAAAAAATTAAAACACTTCCCCAGTTGTTTACTTATGCTTGGCTTTTTTTTTACACATTTATTGGCGCAAAAGAATCGCGCCAGATTGAATCTTAGTCAGGTGTTTCCAACTTTTATTGATGCCGTATCGGCGAGAGTGTTTTCTTTTTGTGGCGCTTTTCTTTCCACCGGAAACATTAAAACGGTCATATTTGGCGATAAAACTTGGCCGTTCATCGACACATAAAACTCCTAATAAAAAGCCACAAAATGATTAGGTTGGCGTCATTTAAAAGCGCAGAAGGTATTCTTTTTCACTTGCTTGAATTTCCTGTGACTTTGTTCTCTTTCTCCTTTACACAGCTAACGAAATGGGTCCTCAGGACTTTTTAAAAAAGATATCAGAACGCATTTTCAATTCATATCGTAATGTTAAATTTTAATAGCCTGTTAGAAATGAAGTTTCTGCATTGCAGTTGCAATTAAATGTTAGTAACCGCTTAAAGTTTTTCAAGAAAATGTATTCAAAATGCAACTCAAACAAATGCGTTTTAAGGAACATGTTTCAGAATTATGTTCCTTAAAATGGGTGTATTAAAGATGATTTACATTTATTCTTGAATTAGGACGATTCTTTAATGTGCATGATAATGGTAACTTAAACATAATTTATGCTTGAGAAATATTACCAGATAATAAAAATACTTCGTTTTGGTATTTCATATTCACATTTTATGATAATTTCACCTAAGGGTTTTCATGAATTTTAAGATTCTTACAATTATTGAATAATTGAAATCTGTTAACTGTTAAGCAACATTAATCTTCATGAATATCTTCATAATATTTGCAAATTAGCACATTAAATTTTTCTAAAAATACCATTGAATTATGAACTAACTATGTCATTTTCGGAATTTTAATAATCATTAAAATACCTTTTTTAAAATATAAAATAGAAGAAAATTCTGTGTTTCATACAGAAAAAGCTTTTGTTTTTCCATTAAATTCCTTAAAAATTGTTACCATCTATATGTGTACCATCTATTGTATTTTTTTTTCTTTATGTTTATTTTAATATATCTAGTATATTTCGTCAAAATAATTGTTCTTCTAAGAATTTAAATATGTATATATATATATATGTATATATGTACATATATATATATATATATATATATATATATATATATATATATATATATATATATATATATATATATATATATATATATATATATATATATATATATATATATATATATATATATATATATATATATATGACCTGCAAAATTTACAGTAAAATATCTTATCTTTTTCTATGATTTTCAAGGGTCTAACTAAAAAACAGTTCAATTAGTATAAGATATATATTTTATTTGAAATAATATCATTTGATAACTGAATCCCTATTGCTTTTAAAATATTATTTTAGATTTTATATAATAATTCAAATAAAATTTGCTTATGTATCTTGTTTATGAATAGTCATTTTAATTAAATTTTATTATTTATAAGTGGCCTAATTTTATTTTCTGTAGTATAATTCACGATTCTTTACATTTACTTCAGGGAACTATGTTGCAAAATATATTATTTTCTAAATTATTTTTCAAACAGGAATAAATTAACTAAACAATTTCAAAAATTTTTCAGGTTTTGTTTTGTTTTAAAAATATTTATACATTATTTGCTAATTATATTTCTTGTGACATTAATATTACGCTGTTAAAACAAAACATTAGTCTAATTTAAATAATGTTAGAATTTATTAATTTTAAACTTTTATAACATAAAACTACTCAATTTATATTCAAGCAAATTACAAGATTTTTCTTATAAAAAAAATAGTTATAGATGATTATAATGTTTATTTTCTGCATGTTTAATTTCAATAAATAAAAACATTATTTTAACCAAATAACACAGTGGTTACACAAAAGCATTAGCTCGAGCCTTATTTAAAGACAAGGGTGAATAATTGCCATGATATAAACAAATACATTAAACTCCTTATAAATATTAACATTTAAATATATATTCAACATGCTATAAATACGACTTTGGCAATGCCATCCACTGCCCTGATGAATTTATTAAAATAATATATGGTTATAATGAAACTGGTAAATGCACATAAATTTCTTGAAATACTTCAAAACAAATCTCAATGTTGAATATACTAATTATTTTTTTATTTTATAATAAGATTTAATTTTATCTAATTTGGGAATAATCCTATTTCCTTTTTGATTCCTGTCTCACAATTACATGTTTAATTTCTATAAATAACAAAATGTTTTAAACCAAATAACACAGAGGTTACATAAAAGCATTATCTCGTATCTTTTTTAAAAACAAGGGGGAATAATTGCCATAATATAAACAAATATATTAAAATCCTTATAAATATTAGCATTTAAATAAATATTTATCACTCATTCTTTCAATGCTATGCATTACCCTGCTGAATTTATTAAAATAATGTATGGTTACAATGAAACTGATAAATACACATAAATATCTTGAAATATCTTCGAAACAAACCTTAATGGTGAATATGTTTAATATACAAATTACTTACTGAATAATAACATACTTAATGTTGAATATACTAATTATTTACTTAATAATAATATACTTTATGTTGACAAGTGTTGCCCTACTGAATAATAATAATAATAATAATTACTTAATAATAATTTACTTAATGTTGAATATACGTATTCCTTACTTAATAGCAATATAATTAATGTTGAATATAACTTATTCCTTACTTAATAATAATATACTTAGTGTTGAATATACTTATTAATTACTTAATACTAATATACTTTGTTGAATATACTAATAAATATTTTTATTTTACAATAAAATTTAATTTTATTTAATTTGGGAATAATCCTATTTTCCATTTGATTCCAGTCACACGATTAAATTTTGAGATGTTCCCTTTTGTCACGACTGAAAATAAATTTTTTTGAGGGGGTGGCGAAAAAAATGGAGAGAAAAAAAAAGTAGGAGAATCACAAGTGAAATGAAGCGCAGGAAAATTTTCCTGTCCTTCAATAGTGTTTGTATCTATCCAAAGGCAGAAAGAACATTAAAAAAAAAAAGAAAGAAGAGAAAAGGACTGAAGGAAGAAGAGATAAGTAGATTTCTAGGCCAAAAAGTCTAAAAAAAGATTCTGCTGTCTTTGATCTCACAATCATTTCAAAAACTTTTGAATGTCGTATCGGTAACGCTATTGGGGCCTACGTTTATATTTGGTTCATTTGTTTCAAGGTGGCATTTCCAAAAAGATCTGCTATATTAATAAATTGGCAAATAATTAATTAATTCTCTTTAGAATTCTGATATTTAATATTTTTTATTCAATTCCTACTATTAGTTAACACTTTCCCTATATATATCCCGTTCAAATTTTCAATCGTTAATAAAATACTTTTTATTCATCCACTCAAGTTCAAATACATTTTTTTGAACTTGTAGTGGATGACACTTGATGATAATACAGTTTTTTCTATTATTAATTCATTAATTAAATTAAATTTATTATTTTTAGTTTTTTTCAGATTTAAGTTACATGTATCTAATAATAGATGGCGCCAGCTGTAAGAGGAAAATTTCAAATTTATTTGTAAAGGACTTTTCTGTAATATAGGACTTTTTCTGAAAAAAAAGTACGAATTTACTTAATTTTTTTTTTTTTTTTTTTTTTTTTTTTGTTATATTACTTGTTTCGATTACTTTAACTGATTCATTTTTCAAAAGCAATTTATCGAAATAATATTCTTATCAAAATTTCCTACGCTATGGAAAATTATCCATAGCATAGGAAATTGTGATAGTATTGTTTGTAAAAATTAATTTGTTCTGATATTATGATTATTTTTATTGGATTAAAAGAGTGCAGCATTCAATTTATTCTTTATCATTTTGTCAATCAGCATCAGTCTTCAAAACATTGATCAACTGAAATAAAATAAAATAATGTTTATTTATTTTAGCATTTATTTATACTTTTCAAATACATCATTCAATTTTCACTGCTTAAAATTTATCTTGATGTGTTTTTTTCCTGAAATTTAGCACTAAGAAATTTATTAATTTATAAATCTTCGATTCGTTATTCATCATATTTGTACATCACGTCTGGAAACGTATTACTAAATAAAATTTGCGGTAGATTTAAAAAATAAATAAACACGCCAAGTTTTTGTAATGTTTTATTAACGTTATGGGCAAAATAGCGCTTGTGTTTTGCGTATATCATATACTAGTACATACCAGGTTTGGACCTTTGACCTTCTTATGGTAGATAGTTTTAATCATCCATATTGCAAAGCCTTGCAAATGTACCAAAAGTAATTATCTTTATTCAAGCAAACAAAATATAATGCTGATAATCATACGGAGATTATACAAGAATTGTGTGACATTTATTTATTATCTATAATGAAAGAAAGATAATTGCGTACTAACCAAACTCTGCTGACAGTTCAAAATTGTTGTCTGAAAATGTTTGATAATACTTTTTACGGTCCCAGCAACCGGAGACTTTCCAATTCTCCTTCATTGGAGCACCAACAGTTTTTTGGCAATGTTTTCCAATGATGCCATGATGCCAAAGACCAATGTTTATTTTACTATACTGTGACGAAAGTGAACTGATCTCTAAGGCGAAGGAATTATGTGCACAGAGTGTTACAAATATTGTCCCAGGATATCAAAGAGTGAATGAAGACTACATGGGGAAATGTTCAAAATACTGCATATGAAGCTTTTAATGAAAATTTGTATCTGTTTTCAGTAAAAAAATGCATAGCAAATTGACCTTTTTTATTTGGAATGCAACTCCACTGTATTAAAAATCCTTATGAAAATGGCTTGCAATTTTGAAACAGAAGATTTAAACATTATCTATTTTTTAATACGTAATTTTAATAAATCTATATTCTGTCCCTTAATAAGATTTTTAAGACCCATATTTTCCACTTATTTGCACATCTATTTTAGTCAATCTGTTTACATCGATTCTTAAAAAGATATTACTTCGTTTACAAAATTTTATAAATTAATTTATTTATTATGTTATTAATTAAACATTTAATAAATTAATAACATAATACAAATTATACATTTGTGTAATTCTTGTAATTCTTTTAAATTAATTTAAATATTAGTTTAAACAAAATGAATTTTCAGTAGTTACGAAATATTTAAAATATTTCTGTTTTTAAATAAAATCCTACGACAAATTAATTTTATTTCATTGTATGCTTTGTGTAGTAATTGGCTACTATTTACTGTAAATGATATTGGTGATTCACCTAATTAAAACTACTATTTTAAGTACTGTTTTCATTACAATTAACAGTATTACAGTTTTCCTATTTGAAAACATTTCTTTTTCAAAATAATAATGCAACAATTACAAACATCTGAATTATTTTTACCTGAGAAGAATATGAAACAGAAACTTATTTTTTAAATTTATACAACTTGTTACTATACAAACATAGGAAGCTTTTGTGAATATAAATAGGTTTTTATTTCCAACTTTTAAAATATGCATTTTATCTAATCGTTTTACATTACCTCACCGTGAAACTAATTTATTTTAAAAGGCAATTTGACATTTCCCTTCAACACTGGTCCTTTCCGCCATGTAAGGGAAAATGCAAATGTTTTCAGAAAAGTGTTAGAGAAAGAAAAAGGGAAAAAGCACTGACTGAAAAGGGAAAAAAATCCCAAAGGTTGACAGAAATTTCTCTGTAATTGATTACCTTCATTGAGGTCTGAAAACAGTGAACGAAAATGAAAATAAACCATGAGAAAGGAAATGAGAAAGAGCTTACTCTTATAACTCACACTAAAAAAAATGGTTCCATTTTTTCATTTTCCTTCTTGTGTTTGCGTAGCGTTGCTACAGTTTCATTGTATTGCTTGGGCATATAGGTTTGTGGTAGTTTCTAATTCATCAAAACATACTAGGAAAAGCTTTTGTGTGTTGTTGCTAAAGGTAATCATTGGAGCTATGGCAAAAATGCATATATATAATGAACAAAAAAATGTGATTTTTTTTTTTACCTTATGCTTGGATATGACTTTCAGATGAAAGAAATACTGAATTTGATGAAAGTTCGAGTGAAATCTCTTTTTTCATTAGTGTAAAAGCCACTAATATTAAAAACAAAAAATGAAGCATGATAAACATATCAATACGTATAAATATATGTATTTCCTGGAAAGTTTGAAAAACAATCATTATTTCAAGCTAACGAGATAGTTACATAAGTATGAAAATAATACAGGATAATTATTACTCTTTTTAAATTATTATCTGTTAATTACTTGTAATATCCTGTTAATAACCTACATGTTAATAATTGCATGTTAATTAAATTTTTAATATAACTACTAATTAATTAACTTTTTGTATTTTTATACAAATTAATAGGAATATTCAATGCTTTAACATTATTATATATGTTCATTAAATCATTTTATTAATAATCGCATATGCATTATATAAATAAAAATACTATCAGTATTATTATGGATAATTATATTAATTTATTTGTTTGAAAAAAGTTTTTTAAAAAACGCATCATTTATTGGTATGAAATTTTTTGGTGTTGTCTTTTGCCACCTTTTGGATTTTTTTTTTCCTTTACTGTCAGTACTTTTTCTTTTTTTCGTTAATACTTTTTGGGAAGAAAATTAGAATATTTTTGCCACAGTAGATAAGTTTTTTCAATTACAAACATTTACTATTCACAATTTCCAATTTCAATTACAATTCACAAACATTAATAATATTAAATTAAAAATGCTTGACGTTTTAAAAAAAGCTATTATATAAAATGAATTTACATTGTAAAAAAATTACCTAAGATTTATTTCATAATGCATTCATTTGGATATTCATCAATTGAATTATATATAAGAGAAGCTTTATTTTTAAAAAAATATTTAATTTTATATCTATATATCTTTATTTACACTGCTAATGAACTTATGATTAGTTCATAGGCTTCATAGTTGAATGAACTGAATTTGAAATATAATAACGTGGCAGGCTGAGTACTGGAAACCCACCAGTCATAGAGTTAGTGCTTCATATGATATTACTAGGGCTCAAACTACGTTGCAGTAATGGAACATCGTTAATGTGTTCAGTAGTATTCTCAAATTAATAGATAGTCATCACGCTTAACACATCCAAAATTAACCATGAATATACATTATCGATACGTAGTGATTAAGCATTGGAAATAAAATGCACCAGCACACTGAAATATTTTTGCTATAAGTATAACACACTGATAGCTCGAGGTACGTGCCACATGTGTTGTTTCAGTGGGGGATCTTGGGATGGCAGAATCCCTTCCTACGATATAACCATCTTCTAACTAAATAATAATCCTCACATTCACTTGTATGCATCCTTCTGTGATATAATGAATGTATATAGCTTTTATGGTATGTGTAATTTTTATGAGTTTCTAGAGTTTTATGAGCTCTTTTGTATGAGTTCTATGAATTGTTTTTATGAGTGAATGAGCTCATGTGAACCAAAATTGATATATTTAATATTAATCTTTCATTCAATCATTAAAAATGTAATTAAAAAGTTTAAAATTATTCTAGAAGCAACCAATCTATTTAATTCCAATATGTTAGGTAAGGACTTTTAATTATCTAAATAATGTGCATTTTATTAATATATAAAATTTAATGTAATGATAAAATTATTTCGTATTGCTATTACTTCTTCTATCTATGTCTATTTATACAAAAAATTGTTACAAGGTATGAATGAAATGAAATTCTATAAGCTATATTTAAATAAATATAATTAATTAGCATTAAATTTATAATAGTGTTTTAATTCATACTATGTTAATTTCCTTCATTAAGTGAAATTATATATATATAATATATATATATTATTAACATTTCTATTTACAATTTATTGTCATTTATGTGCTAACCCTAGACGTTACTTTACATTGATTTAAATATGTATTGAGCTCAAATATCTTTCAATTCAAAAAATAATTTTTGGAAAATTTAAATAAATATTAATTTGAGAATCGATATGAAAAGAATTGTCTTGAAAAGTATTGAAAAGAATACGAGGTACATATAAATTATAAACTGTTTATGAGAAAGGCATATTATGTTCAGATGCATTTTTGCTTGTCATGAGTTTCAATTAAATAATGAAGGGCGTAATAGCTCAAGAATTTCACTTCGCAATTAATTATTATTAATACCTCCATATCTTTTGTAAGATTTAATTAAATACTTCAGTATTAGTTGAAGCATAAAATATATCTTCATACAAAGAGAGTCTCTTATTAATAACATCTTGTATTTACTTTGAATAACTTATATTCGTAGACACCATTGTTTAATATATTTTTCACGTAATAATCTTTAAAAAGTTAAAATCTTAAATCTTTTATGTAAAATTTGCATAATAATTATTAAATTTTCTCTAACAGAATAATAGCTGACTTTTACAATTACACATTTTTCTATAATTATACAAATTTTAATCCATTAAGTATGAATATGAAACGAGATTTAAACTATAAGACAAAATAATCACAAAACAGTTCTGTATTCATTTATATATCAATAAATGATATGTTCAATAAATAAAAAATGTGAAAAAAAAAAATATTTTTTTAAAAAGGATGTTTTGCAAAATAAGGAATAAATATTTATAAATTATTTGATTATGCTTTTTTTTTTAATTCCGATATACTAAATTAATTTTTTAATTAATTATTTTTTACTAAATTATTTTTTTCAAAAACTTTTGATTTATTCTATCAAAATGAAACAATAGCTTTTTAATGCTAACTGCTAATTGTTTATTTGTCTTTTGAAATATAGTAAAATATATTTAGTTCAAAATAATTAATTGAATACTTTTTATGCTTCTTTTATTTCAATTATACAATTCTATTTTTATATTTCGAAATTTTTTTTTATATTTTCAAACAAAGTTTAAATTCATAAGCCAAATAATACTTTCAGTAATTTTTAACATAAAATAACTGATTACTCTGGTTTTATAGCTTATTCGTATTCGCGTATATGTTCTTTTTACATAAAATATATTGTAAAAAGATAAGATATCAATAAGTAATCAGAAAAGGTTGTTTCATCACATATTTTTTATAAAGTAAAGTAGCATTTTCAGATTATACCTTTGAAAGGAACTCTTATATATATATATATATATATATATATATAGATAGATAGATAGATAGATATAGATATAGATATAGATAGATAGAAATATAAATATATATTTAGAAAGTGCCTTTGTTATGATAAATTGTAAATCAACAAATAGTTTTGTGCAATATCTATCTTATAGACAATAATATTATAAAGCAATATACTTATTATCAAAAAGCGTTTTCATATAACAATTTGAACGATAGTTGATAATTTAACTATACAACCTTTAATTCAGAAAACGTTTGTGAATTAATTATGGACAAATAAAATATTTTAAATATGCACTTGCATCCATAATACACATTTTCCAATTATGTGTGAAATCTCTGATAAAAGCATCATTATTTAAACATATTTTAAAACACATTGAATTTAAGAATACTGAAATAAAGAATGCTGAAAAATGACAGTATAACAACCATTTTCTGGGAAAATTGGTTTGCAATTATTATATTTTGAGAGATAATGTACTAACAACTGTAAGGGTAAGAAATGAAGAAAGGGAATTCTCGATTGTGTTGGACATGAATCACTATCATCAGTAATATTATTAATTTATTATTAAAAATCATTTTCATAAAACAATGTGAATGATTGTTGATAATTTAATTATGTTAATTCAATGCACGTTTGTGAATTAATTACTTATAGGTATATAAATATTTTAAGTATGCACTTGCACCCTTATTATACATTTTCCAATTATGTGTAAAATGTCAAATAAAAGCATCATTAATTAATATTTTAAAACACATTGACTTTAAAAATCAGTTCAGGGAAATAAAGAATGCTGAAGAAATAACGGTACGACAACCATTTTTTAGGAAAAATTGGTTCGCATTTATTATATTCTGCGACATAATGTACTAACAACACTAAGGGTAAGAAAGGAAGAAAGGGAATTCTCGATTGTGTTGGACATTAATCGCTATCATCAGTAATATTATTAATTTATTATTAAAAATCAGTTTCATAAAACAATGGAATGATCGTTGATAATTTAATTATACACCCTTTAACTCAAAAAATGTTTGTGAATTAATTATGGGCATATCAAACATTTTAAGTATGTACTTGCGTCATTATTCTACATTTTCCAATTATGTGTAAAATGGCAAATAAAGGCATTAATAATACAACATATTTTAAAACACATTGAATTTAAAAGTATGTTCAGAGAAATAAAGAATGCTGAAGAAATAACTGTACGACAACCATTTTCTGAGAAAAATGGTTCGCATTTATTATGTTCTGAGAGATAATGTACTAACAACACTAAGGGTAAGAAATGAAGAAAGGGAATTCTCGATTGTGCCGGACATGAATCACTATCATCAGTAATAACTGGTCTAACAAGTACCAGAAAGAAACAGGCTATTCGTCACAGGCCAGGTTCCACCCCAAGCACTCGGTCATCGGACAAATTACGGAACATTTATTATCTGCGACTCAGCTAGATTTGCTCCATTGAATCGTTCAGTTAGAAATTGAAAAGAAGCTGTAAAATGAAAATAGTTTTGTCAGTTCAAATGGTGGTGCAATCTGCTCCATGTATTAACCGGCTTTTTTTATATTAGGGAATGGGATTATTTAAAATTTTAATAAGGATGAATAATTATGGCCATTTGTTTTTTAATCCTTTATCACAATTGCAATTTTTATATTAGATCAAAAGAAAAACATTATTTTCGAACGTCTGGAATTTTTACCTTAGTTACTTTGCAACTGCAATTATCCAATGTTACCATGAACCAGTTTGCTTACTACATGTCACACCATAGTGGAACTCAAATTTAGAATAAACACCCCCAAAACTGAAACAGGTACTTTAAAAAACATAATAATAATTGTCTGATATTTACATGCATGCGACATAATACGTGTTATAAAAATTCTACAAGTTTTCAATTATTAAGGAAAAATTGATATTACATGATCAATAATTAGAAATTTTTTTGCAGCAATTATGTAGTTGTAAAAAAAAAGCTTTCATTACTAGAATATGATAAGCAAATTAGTGGAACTACTATCATTTAACGTCATTAGACACGTGGCAGAAAAAAGGCTTTAAAATAGTTTGCAATTTCATCAAGTAGAAAGTAAGTATTGAAATTTCGAAATAATCCTGTTTTAGACACGATTTCTAGTAATCGTTTATTTGAATAATTACCTAAACGAACCATTTAGCAAATATAAGCATTTAGCAGAAATAAATTCAGTAATTACTATGTAGTAAGCTGATTTAATGCAATTTATAGACTGCAAAATGTATTTATAACAACATAATCCACTTCTTGAAGATACAACCAAAGATTTAACGCTGTAATTGCCACAGACTACCACTATCTGCCGGTGACTCCAAAAAACACAGAGCAACTACCGCTTTTATAGCAACCATTGACACAGAATTCCTGAAAGTTGTAGGCTCCACAAATAAGTGCTATATGCTAGATGTCCAGCATTGTGTGTAAACTTCCTGCTACATCAAGGAAACTAATGGTTTAGTTTAACCTGTAAGCCTTTTAATTCTAATGAAAGTAAATGAAATTCCGTACTGTTTATAGATGAACCCAGATTTTGTTTGCAAAGGGTTTGTGGGTTGTTTGCAAAAAATTGTTGGTCTGGCGGATGATGGAATCCAACAATTCCACTAGTCCTAGCTGTGAAAGACGTACAGTGCACGTATACAGGGCAAATATCTCTTTGAATAAGCACTTTATTCTATATATTATTTTAAAAGAAAACAATACTATATAGGAATAACATTCTTGATTCAATTATTTATCTTTATACCAGAATATTTGGGGATTATTTTATTCTACAAGATGGTAATGCTAGATCACATAGCGTTCGATTACTGGATAATCATTTCCGTAAGGACGATGTTATGTATATGGATTGACTAGTATTTTTTTTGAAATTCAATTTCATTGAGTATATCTGGGAGGGTTTAAGAAGACGAATTGATTGATAAACTTAATTCAGCGCTCGTAACCATCAAAAGCTTTAAACCTTACTGACACATCAAAGAGCCTTTTTTCCAATTGAACTAAAAAAAATTATTTTGAGCACTGACGTGCTTGCATAGCGGCTTGAACAGGCCGCACTTCCCAATGAGACTGATGACATATTATGGGTTTTATTTTCAGTTTTTTAAAAATATTTTTATGACAGAAAATAAGAATATTTTGAAGGTTATAAGAAAATCGTGAACTATAGTTTGATAAATGTTTTTACAAAATTGCATTAAATGTTAATAAATAAAAATTTCACACACTTTCACTCAAAAACAGAGTTCTTTTGACTTAACGTACTTTGCATTGACAATACCCTTTCTTCGTAGGAAAACGTATGACTTTACAATATTCGCTACTGTTTATCTAAGAATGCATTATCTACAAAATGAAGAAGATGGATTGTGAACATTCAGTAAGTTTAGAAAACAAAAAAGTTTTTATCCAGGCAATATTCCTATTTCAAATTCAAAGATAATATAAGGTATGCTTTGAATTTTAAAATAGGATACTGTGAAACGTTGATCAAGGATTTATGGTTTTGAATCTGGACTCCTGAATTTGGCCAATTCTGTATACTCATATTTTTTTCCTCAATAAAGTGTCTCTGAAATATTCGAAAGGATATCAAAGAAGCCAATTTTTGCAGCTGTCAGTTTTAATATTTCTTATCAGTTCTAAAGTATATTGAAGTCGTCAAAAATATTTAATATTGCATCGAAAAGGTAGTTTTTTTAAGGGTTCAGACAGATATATTTTATGTATTCACCTTCAGATATAAATATATAAAATAAAAATAATTTGTTATAAATTATTGTTAAATATAAGAAAATATGAAATTTTTTAAATAAAAAATAGAAATTTCTATGCGTAATTTGTTTTAAGATTCATCTTAAAAGTTTTAAGTTAAATATAGAACAATCAAGGAACAATACAATATTTTTAAAAACAAAATTTACAAACCTTAAAAATATTTGTTTAACAATGAGTTTTATAAAGATGAATGTTTTTAATTTAAAAATTTTCAGTGAATATTTTTACAATCATAAGTATTCTAAAAAATAAATTGCCCATGGTCGAATGAATGAACTGTAACCGTAATTGAAATTCCTTCTTACTCATTTTTTGTTACAGAATTTTGTGAAACTGTGTTTAATTTGTATTTGCATTTATATTGCATTTAATATATGCCAAAAGTTTTAAAAGTGTTGCCATTTACATGAATGATATTGAATCTTTATGAAATGAAAATGAAATCTTTATGTTGATGAAAATCCCTCACGGAAATGAAGCAAACAGAAATCAGACATTCCTGAATATAAATATTAATCGAAGAAAAAAAACACATAAAACTTTAGTAACGTAAAAAAAAAAATGTAGAAAAATCAAATATAAATGTAATGGTAGTTTAAATGTAATGTAAATGTAGAAAAAAAGCATTGAATTTTAATTTTAAAAAAATATATATATTTTCTTCTACATAAAATGTTATTGTTAGAAACCAATTGGTATTTAATTTACTTTACTTTACTAAGTACTTTTAAAAATGTTATTTAAAAAATGACTTTTTTTTTTACGTTTTTAAATACAAGAAACAAGTGTCACAATATCTAATAATTTTCCGTGTTTAAGATGTAAAACATCATCGATTTTATCTAATAATTCAGGTTTGTATCTTTTCATTTGTAGAAATATTTAAGATTATTTAAAGTTTTTAGATCGCATTGGATGATGGTCCATACAATTTATAAATGCATTTTATTGCTTTAATTCTATTTTTGCATATTTTTATATGAAAAATCCAATTTAAACTAAGCAACATCTTTATACTTATTTCTTTACATTTTTGTTTCTTTAGTTTCTTTTTTTTTAGTTCACAACTTATTTCTTTACATTTTTGTTTCTTTAGTTTCTTTTTTTTTTAGTTCACAACTTATTTCTTTACAGTTTCTTTTTTTTTTTTTGTTTCTTTAGTTTTTTTTTAGTTCACAACTTATTTCTTTACATTTTTGTTTCTTTAGTTTCTTTTTTTTTAGTTCACAACTTATTTCTTTACATTTTTGTTTCTTTTTCTTTAGTTTCTTTTTTTTTAGTTCACAACTTATTTCTTTACATTTTTGTTTCTTTAGTTTCTTTTTTTTTAGTTCACAACTTATTTCTTTACATTTTTATTTCTTTAGTTTCTTTAGTTTTTTTAGTTAACAACTTATTTCTTTACATTTTTATAAATATGTTTCAAGCATTCAATCTCTTTTCATCTTATAACTTATCACAAAAACTATTATACTTATTCTTGTAGAAATAATTACTAAATAATTATTCAATATTATTTATTTCTTGCTGCTAATTATTCAAAAAGGTTTTCTAAATTAATTTGGGCAAGAATCACTTTCAATTTATAAATGAATTGCATTTAATTTTATTTAAATGTTTTCAGCACAAAAATTAAATGCATTTATTATTTTATTATTGTTTCACATTATAATCTTCTTATAGCTCTAAATTTATTTTACTTTTAACTTTTTAAGAATACTAATGAAATTCAAATTATTAAAAAGTGTTTCTAGATAATTGTGGGTAATAAAATCACTTAGTTCTAAACGAATTACATTAATTTTATTTTATTTCATGTAAATAAATAACAAATCCAAATGTAATGAATTACCAATAATTTAATGTATATGCTTTAAGCATTATAATCATCTTATAGCTCATAATTAATATGTTTAGCTTTTTAAAAAATAATTATAAAACTCATATAATTAAAAACCTGATTTATATAATATTGGATAATGAATCGATTAAGTTTATATATGATTTTTACCTTTTTGATTTAAATTCTTATTTTTAATTGAAGAATTCAAATGAAATTTATTCATATCTAATGAATGCATCTTTTTACTTTTCATCTCAAAACCAATATTACTTTATCATTGCATAATTAATTATTCAATTTATGTTATATAAAAACCGTTTGGTTATAAATATCAGTTGTTTATGGATAATTATGGGTAATAAAATCATTTAGTTTATACAAATTAAATCGAATTTATTTTACTTCACATGATTAAAGGGCAAATCCAAATGTAATGTATTACCGGTATAATAATAGTAATGTATTAATGTACATGTTTCTAGAACTATAATCTTCTTATACCTTATAATTAATTCTATTTTTAGCGTTTTTAAAATAATTATGAAATCCAGATAATTAATAATATGATTTAGTTAATATTGAATAATGAATCAATTAAGTGTATTTATGAATTATGCCATTTTGATTAAATTTCCTATTTTTGAAAGAAAAATTAAAAATATCTATTCAATGCATTTACTTCACTTTCCACCTCAAACTAATATTACGTTTATCATTGTGGAATTAATTGATACAATTTATAATATATGAAAACTGTTTGGTTATAAATATTAGTTGCTTATAGATGAATTAGATTGATTAGTTAGATTGTTTATAGATAAATATATAGTTGTTTATAGATAATTATGGTTAAAAAAATCATTTATTTTTAAAAAATTACATCGATTTATTTTACTTCACATGATTAAATGGCAAATCCAAATGTAACGTATTAAAAATATACTAATAGTAATGTATCAATGCATATGTTTCTAGCATCATAATCTTCTTATACCCCATAATTAATTTTTGTTTAGCTTTTTTAAAATAATTATGAAATCCAGATAATTAAAAACCTGATTTAGATATTGCATAACGAACTATATGAACGTTTCTATATGAATTGTATTGTCTTGATATAAATTCATATTTTTAAAAGAAAATTTCAATAAAATTTATTAATATCTAACCAATACATGGTTTTACCTTTTTAACTAATATTATTTTTATCATTGTGGAATAAATTATTCAATTTATTTTATATAAAAACCATTTAGTTATAATTATTAGTATTTCATTCAGTTCATAAGTGAATTATATTGATTCTATTAAATGCAATATTTTTATATACAATATCGAAGTGAAACTTGTTACACATATTTAATGCATGTGCTTAGTTTTAAATGAATTATAACGATTTTATTGTATTTCATATGATTAAAGGACACATACAAAGGTAATGTATTACCAGTTATTTAATATATATGCTTAAGAATTATAATCTTATACCTCACAATTAATTTTATATTTAGCGTTTTTAAAATAATTGGGAAATCTAAATAACTCAAAAAACATTTAAATAATATTGGATGATTAATCCACTAAGTTTATAAATGAATTATATCGTCTTGATATAAAAAAAAAGGAAAATTCAAATAAAACTTATTAATATCTAATAAATGCATGTATTTTACCTTTCACCTCATAACTAATATTACTTTAACATTGTTTGATTAATTATTCAATTTATATTGTATAAAAACTGTGGTTTTATATAATATAAATTGAATAATTAATTACACAGTGATAAAAGTAATTATAATTAATTTGTATAATATAATGTATGTTATAATTAATTTGTGTATAATTATACACAATGATAAAAATAATTATTTTTATATTAATATTTTGGTTACAAATCTTAATATGCCATTCAATTCATAAGTGAAATATATTGATTCGATTTAATGCAATATTTTTATATGCACTATAAAAGTGAAAACTCGTTACACCTATTTAATGCATGTGCGTCCAGCATATCATCTCATCTCTTTCACCTATAAACAACAGCTGCATTTTATTACCTATTTAGCACCCACAGAATTTGGTGACGCTTTATTGTTTATCTCCGCCATGCCTGCGACATAAGGGTCTGGGGATTGGTGGAAATCGTCGAATCAATGGAATGGAAAGCCGTAAGAGAATCCCTTTCGATTTTCCTGTGGGATTCATGCATTGGTTTCTGTTATCTAATATGTATGGAAATGATACGGAATATGTGCAAGTCGCCTAATACACTCAGACTATATTGATTTCGTACCAGATATACGCTGGTGGCAAATTTTGATGTCAGATGCTAATATTAACATATCTATGGATTAAAAGACTAAATTCACTTTGTCAATACCTTAAGATCTGAAACATTTATTTTTCATTTACAAGTATTCGTAATTGGTAGAATTTGATATTGGTATAATTTTTTATTTTAATTTTATAATTTGGATCTCGGAAAAGAAAATGGTACACATATTGCTAAATTGTTATTTTTTTGTAAATGTTAAGTGATAAAATTTTTGCAGCGTTTATATATTTTTAATAAAAATGTTTTATTTAAATTAATTAACATAAATATGTTTTAGTTTACAGTTCAACTAACTAAATTCTAACTTTAGATTTTTGAAAAGAATGATACAATTATTACTAAATTGTTAATGTTTTGTAAATGTTAAGTGATAAAACTAGTACAACAATTTTGTACACGTTTTTAGTAAAAATGTTTTATTCAATTTAAAAAAAAAAAAATATGTTTTAGTTTACAGGTTCAATTATTTTATTTATTTTATTATTTTTGCACTGACTTCAGTTGATTTTTATTGATAATAACCATTTCAAAGCACCGTAAGAGAATATCTTTCGGATTTTCCTGTGGGATTTATGCATTGGTTTCTGTTATCTAATATGTATGGAAAATGATACGGAATATGTGCATGTCGACTAATATACTCAGACTATATAGATTTCGAACAGACATACGCTAGTGGCAAATTTTGATGTCAGGTCTAACATTAACATATCTATTGATTTAAAGACAAAATGTACTAATACCGTAAGATTATAAAATATTTATTTTTCACTTATAAGTATTCATAATCCACAGAATTTGATATTGGTTTGATACTTGTTTAAAGATAATCAGCTAGAATGATGTAATATTTTTAATGTAATAGTAAAAATTATTTGAAAAATATGTATATTGAATATTTTTATTCTAAAATTTGGATTTTTGAAAAGAAATGATGCAAATATTTCAAAATTTTTAATTTTTTGTAAATATTAAGTGATAAAATTAGTATAAATGTATATACTTTTTTAGTAAAAGTGTTTTATTTAATTAAAAAACTAAATATGTTTTAGTTTACAAATTCAATTATGTTATTTATTTTATTCTTTTTGCATTTACTTCAGTTAATTTTTAATGATAATAATCGTTTCAAAGCACTAATTTTCAGAAATTCGGAATATTGATTTAACCCAAGTACCATCGAAAGCTTTCATCTTCATTCAAAATGATTTTTGTATTGTAGTCACATTTCACGAAATGAATAATGTATTTGTATGAAATGTATAAATTATCAGCTTGCACTTAATTTATTATTTTTTTATGCAACAATAAGAGGAAAACCAACTAACTCGGAAAAAAATAAAAATTCTGACAATAAATTTCACTCTATCTACATGTACCCATAATTGCGTCGATAATAGGATAATCAGCCAAAACACATAGAAAAACAGCTCGAAATGATTGCAATTATTTAGTGTATTATTATATTAAGGCTTTTGACTTTTTCGAATCACTTTTAACTTTCATTACAGGCATAATTTATACATTATTATTTATCTTGTTTGTATAATAGAAATTTTCATTTAGCGAACACTTTTAGGATTAAATTCCCATTTCGAAGGAACTCCAACTAGATTATGTCATATCGTAAGAATCATTCCATCTAAGTAAATCTCATTTCTTGGAAGAAGATAATGTACCACTTACTTAAGAGCAATTGCTTTTGAACCGTTAAAAAGGCGAGAAAAAAAAGATAAATACACCTCATACCTACTCAACCGTACCCTTTGGAGGATAATTTAGCTTGGGATGTAATTGGATTAGAAAAAAAAAAGACAGCACCTTAAGGAAGTTATTTAGGTATTATTATTCGTAATGTTTCCTTGGCAGTTGAGAGAATTGAGTTCGGACGACCCTTAATCCGAGAATCTTACTTTAATTGCAAATAATTACAAAGGGACTTAAGTACTTTTCCATTACATGGAGGCGATAGTATAAAAGAAAGGTAGAAAGGTTCGCTTCTAACGAAAATCGGGTTCATTAAATGTGCAGTCAGGATTACCGTTGCCTGTAAGGATTATTCTTTATTTCTATCTACTAATTAATTTTATTCTGAGTACAAATGTAGCATTTAGATTATAAGCTACTTCTAAAATTGGATCCATATCTTCGTATATTGTTTTCTAATGCTTAGCACTTATGATGTCACTCACCTGAAAAAATTTAACATGTAGCAAATTTAGCGAAAATGCATCATGCAAGAAAGTGTGAAATTTGTGCGAAATTTCCTACAATAAAATGGGGTCTATAATTCATATATTGTTTTCGAATGTTGCGTACTGATGACATAACTCTGCAGAGTTTCGTTTAATCTGTCTCTCTACGATCATTTTGTGCACACTTTAGGCTAATTAGACTAGGACCTACAGTTTAACGTGGATTCCGCATTACTAACAAACCTCTATGTCACCGCCAGGCATAGATGTTTGTTAGTAACATGAAGTCTGTGGTACCAAAGACCAAAGCGCTAGTCAAGTGGCCATCAGGCCACGTTACTCAGCATAACAACTATAAACATGTAGCAAATCGAAGATGCATCACGCAGTGAAAAGGTTGCCATTTGGAGCCATAAAATGGGTTCCATGACTTGATATATTGTTTTCGAATGAACCAGAAGGACTATAAACATGTAGCAAATTTAGCGAAGATACATCATAAGGAGAAGGGGTTCTATTTGGAGCCAAATTTTAGCCCTTGAAATGAGGTCCATAACTTAATATATTGTTTTCGAATGCTGAGCACTGACGACATCATACAACAGAAGAAAATAAGCATGTAGAAAAATTAGCGAAGATGCATGACGTGGGAACGGGGTTGCATTAGGAGCCAAATTTCCTACCATAAAATAGGGTCCAAAATTCCATATATTGTTTTGAAATTCTGAGGACTGATGACATCACTGACCAGAAGAACGATAAATATGTAGCAAATTTGGCGAAGATGTATCATGCAAAGTCGGTGTTGCTATTTGGTGTCAAATTCAAGCCATAAAATGGTTTTCATAACTTCCTATATTGTTTTCAAAGGCTGAGGACTGATGACGTCACTCACCAGAAGAACTTGAAACATACAGCAAATTTAGCTAAACTGCATCACGGGGTTATGGAAGTTGCTATTTGGAGCTACATTTCCTGCCATAATATGGGCCGCTAACTTCATATATTGCTTTCGAATGCTAAGCACTGATGATGTTACTCACCAGAAGAATTTTAAACATGTAGCGAATTTATCGAAGATTCATTTTACGAACAAGTTGCTATTTGGTGCCAAATTTCTTACCATAATTATGTAGTAATTCATCGAGAAATTTGAGAGTGAAAGTTCCTCTTCCTCGAGAGCATTCGGAGAACATCCTTAAAGTGCCAACCAACAAAGTTCCTGCCAACATAACATGTTATCCAACAAGTTATTCTAGCTTGTAAAATATACTGTGTTCCATAACTTCATATATTGTTTTTGAATACTGAGCACTGATGACCTCACTCAGCATAAGAAATATATCCATGTAGCAAATTTAGCGAAGATGCATCACGCAGGAACGGATTTTTGTTTGGAACCAAAATTCTTGTAATATTTATGAACTAATTCATCGATAAATTTGATAGCGAAAGCTCACATCCTCTTCTTGGAGCGCAATGGAAGAACATCCTTGACATGCCCCTTTCCTGCCAGCATAACATGATATGCACTAAGTTATTCTGGCTTGTAAATTATACTGAAAAAAAAGATAACTCTATTTACAAAAAAAAAAAATATTAAATTAAAAATTTGGGTTAATTATGAAGTATATTTAAATTTTTTCAAATATTTCATAACGATTTATTTAAAATATGTTTTTTTTGTTAATTATCTTGTAAATTCACCATTATAACAATCAAGCCTTTTGCTATGTTCTGATATATTTTTACGTTTGATATTATGTTTAAGGTATATATATGAATGGAACGTATCATATGCAAAATTTAATTGATTACGTAATCGAAGCTGTATAATGATTTTTGAAATTTACATTTATGCTGCCAGGGTGGATTGCGCGTTGAGTTCTCGGACTGGTTTTGAATTCCGACAAGTGAAATAAAACAGAAAGATTTTTAGTTTATGGGCACGGTATGCAGACAAAAAAATATCCACGCTGCAAAAACTTATCATTTGGCACGAACAGTTGAACAGGAGTACATGAACCAGCTAATGCCATGGATGGGGCGTTTTCTTTAATAATTATGATAAAAAAATGTATATGCTTTGTAGTAAACATAATGGTAGTAAAAATTTAATAAAAAATGTAAATAATAGAACTTTTTAAAAGCATTTGAATGGAGTAAATGAAGAAGAATTTAAATTTAAAATGTTCAATTTCAATAAATGTTAAAAAAGAAAGGAATTAAAGTTTTTATTATTTGACAAATACAAATAATGAATGTTTTAGATATTTTCAATATTTAAAAGATATGTTTTTCGTAAATTCGTGTAACATAAAATAACAAGAACTTTTGTTGTATATTTTCCATTTATTTAGTAATTTCTATGCAAAATGAAAGAAACGTGATTACATAATATTCGATCAATAAAATATAACTGTATGTATATCTGAATATATATATATATATAATATCGAAATAACTATATAAAAAATATGCCCTTTTAACTTTTCATTAATCTATAAACTACTAAATATGCAATGAATTTTAACTATAAGAATTATTTATAGTTAAACTAACTATTATGATGAATCTTATGCAAATAGTAGTACTTTATTTCCGCATAAATTTCTATTGATGAAATTGAAACATTTTAGGAGTTCTAATTTTTTTTAAATATTGAAAGTCATGTAATATTTATTAGAAAATGCATATAAAATGCTTATGAATAATATATCTATCACATATTTTAACAATTTTATATAGAAAACATGTTTTTGAAATTAAAAATTTAGAAACTGATTTAAAATTGTTACAGTGTAGTTGATGTTTTGAAATATTTTGAAAGCAATGAACTATTATTAATATAATTATAAAAAAAAGCTGTTTCATATAAGTTGTAATGATATAAAGGATAAAAAATTCTTTACAATTTATGGAAGATAATAGTGTACATGTGATTAAATTTTGTTTCCTTATTATGTGTATGGCTAGCAATTTAAGAATTTCGTTTGACGTCTACGACTTATAAATATTTCGTAAACTTTTCACAATTTAAATCAAACGTTACAGAAAAGGATGCTTAATTTTTTTTGTGTGTGTACTTTTTCAATAATAGCGTATTGATAGTTTTAGAAATATATATTTTGTACAAAACAAAATTTAAAAAAAATCATTTCAATTTTTTTAATAACAGCTGTCAAATTTATACACGTGTCTTTTGAAGGTTAGGGCTAACTGAAAATCATATGGATTTAATACTAGTAGGGCCATCTATGTGTCAGCCTATGAACTTTTCAGCCCACCTGTTATAGCGTGGTAGAGAATACGAATGAAGCTCGTTTTCTATTTCGAAACTCAACAAGCGATGACAAATCGGAATTTTTCCTCTATACACAGATGGTATTGAACGAAAGGGAAAAAGGGTTCATCTATCCACTCCTCTACAATAGAAAAGTCCGTTCAACATTGTAGTACCCTCACCAACTATGGTGAGGTAACTATGAGAAGAAAGAAAGCACCCCGATTACTGGCATTTTAGTGGCGAATTAGAGGAATCTTGAGTCCAGAATTCGAAAAAAATGTTATAATAAATTAACTTCTTGCATTTAAAATGAAAGAAATAATAATAAAATTGCATTTTTATTACAGAATTAATTTATATTCTCAGTATGTTTTGTAGTGAGTACTCATTTACTGATTATTGCCTATTATATCAAACTTATAAAAGTTTTTAAGCAATGAGTTGTGAAACATTCTATTCTACAGTAAGCAACTAGAATTATCTTATTAATATCCACAAAGTAATTACATTCCAAATATTTTTAAACATACTTTTCAACGTTTAAATTATAAATTCTATTCCAACAATAAGTATTCTTTACAAAAGCATCCAGGGGTGGATAATGAGAATATCTCTTTTCAAACTATAACTAATTGAAAATAACCTTAGGCGATCCCATTTCCAATTCAAATACCCCAACTTACCCAAATTTAGAAGCTAATTGCAATTACAATGATAGAAAATCACCTTATAAGCTTCTTCACGACTTCAAATGGACTTTCTGAAACACATTGCCATGAAGCCATGCATACATTATCTACCTGCGATATACAAGCTCCAGTTCCAAGAAAGAATCTGTTTGAGATCTGACTTTTAAACCTTAATGGATTAATCAATACAATCTCCCCTTACGTTTCCTCAGGAAAATGAAAATAGGGGTGGGGTACAACGGAATCGAGTTTTCCCCATACTTCGCAGAGAAATGGAAAATTAGCGAGGGGCAAACGTAATTTATTACTTATTACTATTGAATGCGAAGAATCTCCCCCTTTAAACGAATCTCTTGTGACTGGGGAAATTAATTAAACTTCTGAAGCTTCTCTTTTGGTAGCTCACTGGACTTGTTATTATGGGAGAATTACGGATCTAAGGGATCTGAGCAGCTGCGTATATTAAACCTTATTTGCTTACATTCCATCATGGAAAGGTGGAATGTCTCACAGGTTTCTGGCATGAAATATAAACCCTTCCAGAAATTGGTGGTATAATTTATTTGTTTTAAGTGCATAATTTATATAAAAAAAAATACTTTAAATGGAATATGATATTTTAAGAGATTTTACGTTACAGAATTAATTTAAGTGAAAGTAATTTATAATAAATTGTATTCACTTACATGCCATCATGAAAAGGGTATATGTTTCACAATAATCCAAACATATATAAAACTCCTGACATCGACTTATAGTATTCATTGCGTTTACCTTATTTGTGATTTTAAAGCTTTTAGCAGTTTTTTTTTTAATATTGAACAATTAATACTTTTTTTTGAGATAATTCTGCAAAATATATTTTTACCCTATCATACACATAATAAATTGCGAATTTATTGCTTTATAAGTTGCGTATTTTCCTATGAAAAATGTACTTTACAATTATTCAGCTATAAATACAAATTCCTACAAAGAATAATGTTGTTCAATATACAAAAATTATTTCTTAATTCTGTAAATTTCTTAAATTAACGTAATTTAATTTTTCTTCGACAGAAAAATAAAAAAATAAATATATTTATTTTAGCTACGAATGTAATAAGACAAGATAAAAATATATAAACATGTAAAATACATATTTTTTTTATTAAATCATGAAAATGAAATGGCTTAAATAGATGACGGTTTAAATAGGAAATGCAAATGCCTACTTAGATTAACAGTAATTTGGTAAACTTGCATAGTAACTATTGTATATCCATGTACTTGTAATTCCGAGTTATTATTTTAAAATGATTAAAATCTAGAAATTTTATTTTAAAATAAGCATACTGATGCTATTTTAATGAAAATTTGATAATTCGTTTAACATTAAATTAAATTTTCTAATTCATGAATACTTTTCATTTAACGATAAATTACAGCACGTAGATGAACATGGAATGTTTCTTTGACAGTATTCAAAGGACATAAGTATTTATAATAGAATAAGTGAAGAAAGTAAATATATTTCTTAAATAATAATAATGTATATGAAAAATTCATAAATGATTTTTTTATCCCACTTGTAAAAAATTATAATACATTTAGTTGTATATAAATAAAAAAAAATATTATAATAGGAAACATTATTTAATTAGTTTAATGAATTAATTTTCAACAACATTTTATTCCACTAATATTCTTTATTAATGAAGAGATTGTTTCATTAATAATAAATTTGGGGAAGTTCATTAAAGTTTTAACATTAAGCCAAGCCGTTACGTTTCAACAACTGCATTTGCCAGTTATCTTCAATGGTACCGTGGAGGATAGGCAGTTTATATAAAAGCAGTAAAATTATATATGCAAAGATAAACGTCACTATAAATCACATTTTAATGCAACTAGTGTTTGGATGATAATTTAGAATAATAAAGAAGGAAAATAATGGCATTGAATACTTTTGATATTTAAATCATGTACTGAAATGAAAAACGAGATAATATAATGTGTATGTGCTCTGATATGTTTCTCTACCAAAATATCATCAATAACAGCACATAACAATTTTTAGTTCTATTAGGTTTATTTGGATTTTTCAATAAGCATTATTAAATATACTATAAAGTCATAATGTTAACCTTTATTCTTCTTCTTATCATATCAATAAGATCATTTAAGAATTAGTTAATGGAAAATTTTGATATATGTAAATTAATGTAATTTATACTATCTGAAAATTTAATTTATTACAATTATAGAAAAACAATTGTGTAAATGTTGTAAAACGATTAAACGATTGGGAACAAATTAAATTTTTTCACATACTAAGAAGAAATATTAAATAGCTATAAATTAGTTGTTACATTTATGACATGAATGTACATTTGATCTTAAATTTTATACAACTAATTTATATTATCTTTGTATAAAATGCCAGTTTTAAATTAACATTTGAAAGCATGTCAAATTATCTCAACATATGTATGCATATAAATTTCACATATAATTTTTTTGCGTAACTTTGCATATTCGGAATAGCAGAAATATTATCTTTTAAACTGTAATTACTTATAGTGATTAATTAAATTATATCGTCACTTTATCAAAACATCAATTAATTCACCTTATTAGGTAAGTAGTAAACAAAACAAGCAATTCTGTATCATATTCCTCATTTTAATGTAATCTTCTATAATGCAATACAGCTTTTAAGGGAATTTCCTTTGGAAAATTCCTATTTAACGAAATTCCTTTCCCTTTTTTATAGGAAGTTTTTGATAGGAAGAAGTATTTTCCCTTTTCTGTTTTATTTTCCCTTTTGTTAAGGAAATTCACTTAGCAAGCATTGCTGCTTAATCATATTACCACTATACGGACAGAGATTCATCTGCAATACTTTGTGAGAGATGAGTCTCTATATTAAGGTCATCGAAATTTAAAACTAATAATCAAACCCTCAACCAGTTGATGACCAGCGACACTTCAATTGGCCAGAAGGACGATAAACCCATTTCTCACTTTTACGGCCCTCTTTCAACAATAACAAACCCCTTACACTGTTCCATCTTCTAAACTAGTTCGTTCGATACCACAAATAATGATAGATCTAGGCATCGAATGGAGGGTGGATCGAATCCACCAAGGGATGCGTTCCACCTGCTGTATGGGCAGGAACTAAACGATAAATAGCTAAGGTATCGGGAAATACGTTGGTTCCATGATCGATTATCAGGGGATGCTATCGTTACGGAACGTACGCCTGCAGACAGAGTGCACGTTGTGACTCATAGTGAAACGTAAGTTGGGAAAGACTGGGCAATATGTCACACGCAACATGGGGGAGTGGGTGGTTTTGAAAGTGGGTGGGGTTATGTGTTGAAACGACCTTGGGTAATCATTTTCAGGGCACTAAAGGAATTTTGAGACTGGAAGGAAGAAGTATGATATCTTACTATACTGTAGGATTTGGTGGATCTTTAAACTTGGATCTTTGGTGGATCAGTTCCTGTACTTGAACGAATTGTACACCTCTACCAGACTAAGTGATAAAATTGAAATTCTATATGGACTCACATCAATAAATTAATGTAATTTTCTTTACTAATAACATTATTGTACAAACTGTGCAAAAACAAATTAACAGTGAGATTAATCTATTTCAAATCTCGCATATATTCATCTATTATTAAAATTTATAAGCATTTTCGTTTAATAAAGTCTGGTTAAAATAAATTTAGTGTAGATTTTATTACATTTATTAATTATTTTGCACTACAGAGATTTCTTTTTTTCAACATATCTACTACTACGAAACAATTGCTTCCACATATTTTTAAAAACTAATTAAAAAAACAAAAATATAATTAAAAATTTTTCGTTCAGAATTACTAGATTTAGTTTATTTTTTATATATTTGCTATAGTGTTTATTAATATGAAATTGGACTAAAAAATTATGGCCAATGAGTTTTTCTTGTTTCTTTGCATAACTGCTAATCAAAAACATTGCATAATTATATTTATTGCTATCTAAAATGCATATTGTTATTATCTTCTATTAACAATTTGTGCCACTTTTGCTTTTCAGATAGCAGTAAAAAACCTATTCTAAAAATTTTCATAAGCAATTAAATGGAAATGAATGTTAATAAAATAATACAAATTGTATTTACATACATTAACGAAAACCAAATACAAGGAAATTTACATTAATTCATACATATGTATTTGTATGAGAAAGAAAAACAGAATTGAAAACCTATGATAGAATTTATTTTAAAAAGTAACAAAAATTTAAAAATAACATTTAACCATACATTGAATTACTAAATGGTGGAAAGTCGCCAATTAAAAATTTCCAATTTAGTTTTTAATAATACCATTGTGTTTAACACTTAAAATATACATTTATCTATTACTCTCCAATGTATACAAATAAAAATTATAATTTCAGTGAAGTAGAATTAAATATTGCTTGAAAACTTTTAAATAGCTTTGCCAAATATTACGTAAAAACTTCCTCTGACAAAATGTGTTTGCATTTCTTTTAAATTATGTAACATAGTTTATACAAACGATCATTCAAATTATGTTAAAAAAATAACTATAAATACCTTCGAACAGAAGCTATTTCGAATATTTTCAAAACAATAATGTATACATAAGTATACGTTTAAATCCTTCCATACAGTCTAACATGAAAACATTCACTGTTTCATAAATAATAGCTCCCATTATCCAAAAGAAAGAGCAACTAAGAGCCTTAAAATTCAGAACTTCAAATAACTATTTATCATTTTATAGGTTTCTTCAGAAAAAAGGAGAATCTACTGTACCAGCAAAAATATCTCAATAAATAAAAGCACTACACGTTTTGGTTGAAATTCTCAGCGATCGTGAAGAATCCATCGGATTGTCAAAGAAAACAGTAAATAAAAAAAGAAAAAAAAATAATTTTTTCCAGCCGGATAGCACTCATAAAGCTTAACAATTGTTCCACTTTCATAAACAAAATTCCATCAGTGCATGATAATGATTATGAGGCAGCATTGTGAAGCTTTTTAGCAAATCCGGTATTTCTTAAGGCGACTTTTCAGTAAGTAGCTCATTATTGAATTGTCCTTTTCGAACCTTTTTTTAATGCTCGCAATAAAAAAAATTATTCTAAGGGAGAATTTAAAAATTAAACACGTGATGAATATCTCTTTGAATCAGTTTTATTAATAATTGCATAATAATCCATAATTCAGTTTTTAGACAATTAATTAAAAGTAACACAGCGAAGCTATTACTATTATTACTTGTATACTTTTGCATAATAATATGTATATACTTTACACAATGATAAGTGTGTGCTTTCACATATTGATATGTACATATTTTACTTAATGATACGTGAATACTTTTACAAAATGATACGTAGTCCTAATAAATATTCTGATACGTTTACAAATAGACACGTATCAGAATATTTATACTCAAACGAAAAAAAATCAAAATAAAAGAATAGTTAAGCCTTACAAATCTGATAATTCTGAAATTTATTGCGTATTTATTTAAATTGAATTAAGTATCCAGACATAAAATTATAAATTTATGTAACTCTATTACTTAAAAAACAAAATAATTTGTTTTAAATTAGTTGAAACAGATTGTAAGTTTTTGATTATAATAGTCAACAAACAGTAAATTTATTGCATATTTATTTAAATTAAATTAAGTATTTTTTTTGCAGATATAAAATAATATATTTATGATATTCTATTATTGAAAAACATAAAATAATTTATTTTAAATTAATAGAAATAGATTGTAAGTTTTTGATTATCAACTTATAATGCTTAAAATATATTATATCATAATTATATTTCTAAAATTTTTAAACCTAAAATTATTCCGCAATCATAATCTTATCTTAAAAAATATTAACTGTTATAGTTTTCATAATTTTTTGTTGAATTTTTGGGAATTAAATTATGAATTTCAAATAAAAATGCCTTAAACAAAAAGTAACATTCCGATTAATTTTTCTTGTGATAATTTAATTTACAAACATCTTTAAAGCGTTTTAAAGTTTTTACTGAACAACTTATTGTAATAAATTTAAATACTTTTTTTTTTTTAATTCTGAAAAAATTATCTTAGATTTTAAAAGAAAAAAAAATTTATAAATCCTACTAAAGGATATATTTTAGGCGATTTTCAATTTTCATTAAATGTAATTTTTTACAGCTTTAACGTTGCAACTTTTTCATCAACAAATACCGCATAACTTTTTTCCATAGGTCCAACTGGTGCTGATAAATATGTAATTCAAATTATGTAATTTAATATGCATATTTCTATGTAGTATACATATACATATTTCTATGTAGTATACATATACATATTTCTATGTAGTATAAATATCCCCATGTAGGATAAGTAACTGATTTAACTTTTGCTTAAACAACACATTTTCAAGTTGTCAAAATATAATTTATTTGTTCGAAATAAAGTAAGACTCAAATATCCATTTTTGGTTATACATGGATTATCAAATCTGTATCAAATAAAATCCATGTTTCAAAACGAAAGCGACAGCATTACATTTTGCAGTTTATAAAATCTCTAAAATATAGCGGGCAAATCGAAAATTTCTTACTTGTAAAATCTGAGTTATCACTCTTCTGGGAGATGGTGTAGATGTACATGCATTTTTTATTGAAAACAATTCTGCTGTAGGAAAAGTAATAGAATTTTAGAAATAAGACATGAAATGTGTTGGAACCACATCCTTAGGGGGCAATATATCTTTTTTATCACATTTTATTTTAACATTTATTTCAATATTTTAGTTGAACAGCAATATTCCAAGAAATTCTATGTACTTTTTCTTTTGTTCATATACCTTTAAGATCGATTTATCAATGGCTATGGAAAAATATGCATCAGTTCCTTAGGTGAAATGATTGATAATATATCTAAGCTTTCAGTCACAAGTGAAAATAAACCAGAATATAACCATTTTTAGAATGATTGATTTTTTTAAGATAGATATTCTATGAAATGAATCTATAGGAGTGTATTTATAGAGAAAGAATTGTGAATGCTCGAATATTCTCCAAAAAATTTTTTTCATTGTTGAAATCTAGAAATGATATCATCACAAAAATTTCTTTATTCATACATTGAATATTAGTAAGATCAAAAAATATTTGAATAAAATGTAATGTTTTAAAATATTGCAGGTAGTTATAGCTAATAAAATAAAATTAAATTTGATTCAATAATTAATGGTAAGAAGTTTGCATTTTGGACACTTTATTAAATTGAATTTTTACTATTAGTTAAGTCTTGGTGATATATCACGCATTTTGAATTAATTACAAATTATTCAATTGCAATCGTAACTAATTTTTGATTTAAAATGCATTTTATATTTACTTAAAAAATATCTTACCGAAAGTAGAATGTATTCAAGAATTATAATTTGTTACAGTATATCATTGATCTGATATAAAATTATTTAACTAATATATCTTCAAAATTATAAAAGAAAAATTTCATGACACCTATGTGTATTTTCTCTTTTCTTATATAACAGTTTTTAGTTAATGGATGATATTATGCATGGTGTATATAGTATTTTTTTCCTTTTGAAAATATAACGTGTCATAGTACCTATCAAAACGAATAATATTTATTGGGAAACATATGTTTGCAATGAACTTCATGTGTTTCAAAAGATTAACTTCAATATATATATTTAATATGCACAAGTTGTCATTTGCTATAATTTCTTTCATACCTTTAAAAATATCACATCATTAGAAAGTCGCAGTTAAGCCGTACATAAATTTTCAGTGAAAAATAGGAATATTGACAGTGTATACTCATTTGATTTTCAAACTTCAGTATAAAATCTGTCAGAGCATGTCATCAGGCTTTAAATTGCTGCCATGGAGTATAGAATCATTTGTATTCAAGACCATAGAAGATATGCCTCCATAGAAGATATCATTACAAGAATCATTGTAGCATCAGTCAGGTTAAACACAAAATATTTAAATATGTAATAATTAAACAGGCCAGTAAATATTTAAGCCAAATGCTGTTAAATATATCGTTGAATTGTTTTGTATTTATATGCATTAATGTTCAATTGTATTTTACTTAAATTCCCACTATTAGAGAAAACTTTTTATACTAACAATTAATTTTTACTATGATAAAGAATTAATATATTATAATAGAATAGCATATAAGATTCTCAAGATATGCTGGATAATATTAAGTTTTTCGATAGAAATTATGTCGATAAGGAATACAATCACCCTTTTCATATAAGCCTATTCTGCATCTCTTTAACAACGCACTGCAGCATTCACGCGGGAACAGTAATTGTGTTATAAATACCTTTTACTTAATAGGCTATTCCAAATCAGTGCAGGTCCAGGCCAACTAATTTTCTGTTCTTATTCAAGCCTAATAGGATTTAACCGGGTAACTTAAAGCAATTATTCCAATCGAAATGAACTTGAGTTCGACCCAGATATATTCATTATCGTGTTCCGGATGTACAGCTAAAGCTACCTAATGCTCAGGGATTAAGGCCACCGCAAATGATTAGAGTAACTCGCTGGAAGTTGACATCAAAAGTGATAGCGTAGCTGCTTGCAAATCCGTGTCCCATCTCTTATTCACAAACGCAAATGGTAGCCAATTTCAGCATCACACTGTACCAAATGTGCCGTAACTACTACAGTTATGGTGCTTTATGCGCGTTTCCTAATGGTTTGAATTATGTAGATCTAATTAGCTGTAAAATCTATTCCAAAATGATGAAAAACCAGATTGGTCCAGTCCTAATTACTGTGTCTAGATTGCTAGTATTCAGTTGACTATGTTTCAATGCGTTTTGAACGATGGTTTAATATTTGAGTTTAGCAAATATGTTTATATGTTTATAAGTATATGTGCTTCTAAATAAATGTAAAATAAACAAATTTCTGGTATAACTAACATATTGAAGGATTTCATTCGAGATGCATTATTTCTTACATTAATATTATATATTTTTTTCTCTAATGCGTAATATTTTCCATTACTAGTATTCAATTGACTCAATTTTACTATTATTCAATTGACAATGTTTCTAGACGTTTCAAATGATGATTTAATATTTAAGTACAGCAAATATGTTTGCATGTTTATATGTTCCTAAATACATGCAAAATAATCAAATCTGTGGTATAATTAAGAAATTGTAAAATTTCATACGAGATGTATATCTATATATATATATATTTCTTATATTTATATTAAGTATTTTTCTCTCCATTAATATTTTGTCTTTTTTACATCTTTCTCAGGAAACTAGCCTATGTAACTTAACAAATTAATCATTTTCGATGTTTTAGTGTTATTCCTTGAGCTGGAAAAATCGTTTAAATGGATTTTCAGAATGAAAGAGATGCATTTGTGTATCAGGAAGGAATAAAAGAAAATTCCCTTTGAGCAATCGGAATCAATAGAATGTAATATATAAACATTATAACAGAATATTTTGTTTTCAAATAATTGCTAGTATTTTTAAATAAATGTTCCAACACAAAAATTGAGCTCAATTCGACTGCTTTTGAATTCCAAATAGTAATAATGATACAAATGGTTATTGCTAACTAACAAATGACTAATGTAAGAATAACAAAAAAAAAATTATTTAGAAATAATATTTTAGCAATTATAAATAGTATAAATGATTAAAAATGTACAAATTAACTTATAGTTAAATCCAAAAATAGTTTTTATATAATGTGAAATAATAATTTTTTTCACTTGAAACAATTTTTAAAAACATTACACAAACATGAAATTTATTAGCATTTTAAAATTAACTTTCAATCAAAGTTTTTACAAATAATTGTGTTAAGTGTGGCGATTGTGTTTGGTATTTCAGGAGATAATAACAAATGTTTTTCTCCAGTATGAGATGTGTTAAAACTATGTTCATGAAATGATAACACAATTTAATTAAATTTGTTCAATACACAATTGTTCCATAATTAATTATTGATGAAAATGTAGTATATTTTTATTATTGATTATTGAAATGTATTAATTAAAAATTCTCAACTTTACCAATTAACTATTACACTCATATTTTTGTAAAATATGTAATTGAAATCTATAATAGAATTAACTCGACTTAAATTAGAGTTCAAAACAAATGAACTCCAATCAGAAAATTGAACTCAAATTACAGTTCTGCGATTTTAATTTATTAAAGAATTAAGAATTTTAATTTATATATATTACACAAAATATTAACGTAAAAAATAAGGATTATTAAAATACCAGTTTTCTGAAACTGTGCATCTCCTTAAATCAAAATTAAAAATAGCTCTAATTCAATGATTGAAATAATAATTACTGCAAACACTAATATTTTTCTTAATTTAATATGTATAGTATAAAAAAAATCAGAGTTTAATTTTCCCAAAATAATTTATAATAAATAAATCTTAGCACATGTTAAATAAATCCTCAACTCAGTTAATACACATTTTTAGATATTAAAAGAAAATATATTTCATAATGAATTATACAGACATAACTTTTAATTTATCTTAAATATCATAAAAATTATTTTAACAATTATGCACTCTTCAAATAATTTTTAAATGGCCAGTTTATTTTAATAATAGAAATTATCTTCATTAACTGTAAAATTTTATGGGAGTTTAACTAGTGAAACGACATTATATAATTAAGAGGTAAAGTAATACAACGTTATTATCATCTTGATTATTATTCTTAGAACATTTATCTAAACTTAAAAAAGTACTTCTTTAAAAAAAAAACATAATTATCCTTCATTATGCATTTTTTATTCAGATTTTGTTTAATAGCTCTAATTATTATCGATATTCTGGGACATAAAACATTCCGACACACGTCATTTTAAAATTTTATTTATTTAATGCTAAATAATTTTCGTTCAATTATGTTAAACATTTTAATAGCTATTTTTACTCAGTTGTTCCAAAATTAAGATGTATATATCAAAACGTAATTATTTTAAATGCTCCATTAATCATTCTGTGATTTAATAATCTAAAATTTTACTTTAGTTAGAAAACGCTATTGATTTCAAAATGATCGTAGAAGGTTTCAATTTTGTACAGCCAATTTATGTAAACTTTCAATTAATCTTTTAAGGAAGCATATTGATAATAAAAATATTTTTTTCTTCAGTTCGCATAAATATTTACTTTTAAATATCAAAATATTTCATTTAAAAATACAGAATTTTTATTTTTATTTACTACTCTTAAATTCATATAAATTAAGTAATTATTTAAATCAAAGGAATAAATTTATTATAACATTTTTTTTCAGTTCCTTCTATTAGTTCACACTCTCCCTATATATATCTTTTTCAAATTTTCAATCGCAAATAAAATAGTTTTTATTCATCCACTCAAGTTCAAATACATTTTTTCTGTACTTGTAGTAGATCACACTTGATGTTAATACAGCTTTTCAAATATTAATTCATTAATTAAATTTAATTAATTCATTTTAGTGTTTTTTAGATTTAAGTTGAATGCATCTAATAATAGATGGCGTCAGCTGTAAGAGGAAAACTTCAACTTTATTTCTAAAGCACTTTTCTGCAATATACTGAAAAAAAAAAGTAGGAATTGACTTAATTTTTTTTATTTTTTTATATTACTTGTTTAAATTTCTTTCGCGATCTAAGGAAAATTTAAAAACTTTAGTAAAACAATTTCATTTTATATGCAGTTATTTTTAATATTTTTTAAGCCTTGTATATTAATATTATACAAAGTAATGCAAGTATTATCAAGAAAAGTATGGGACAAAAGCGATATCATAATATTACATTACTAACACTGAGATCTTCAATACCTAATAAATTTAAATCTTTTAAGAGAAATGCATTCATTTCTCTAAAATTTTAATGAATTCTTTTAAAACTCCTCCACCAATCTGCAATATTGAATTTCGTACCTTTTTTTTCCTGAATTTTAAACTTTTTTTAAAATATTAAAAAAATTTATAAAATTTATAAACTTTATTAAAATTTAAATTTTTTAAAAGAAATGCATTCGTATCATTATGATTTTAATGAATGATATATGATAAAAATTATAAATGAGGAATATAATAAGAAGTTGATAAATTTGATAAATGGATGACAAATATGATAAATTTCATTGAAATAATCATATATTACCTACCATGATGGTTTAATTCATCAAAAACTTACAATGTAATTGTTGTATTAATTAAACTGGAAACATAGTGTCGATGTATAAATTAATTCCCTTTGTAAGCAGACCGTTGGACTTCTGTAAACATTCCCTTACAGTGACATAAATATTTATCAAGCTATTTACTGGGCAGCTAAACACAGAGCTAAACTAAAGGTGAAGTAATACAATCTGCTTGTGTGACATCTTTACTAAAAACAGAGACCTAATAATACTAAATAATATCAATATAGAATATACGTTTTTTCCTTTCACGACAAGAATTGTGCATTGTGTAATATTTATTGAGAATATTTCAATCAAAATATTTCAGTAGCATTAATTGTTATTTAATTAAATGATATATCTGAACTATTTTTGATACGTCAAAAATATATGATAAAACTTTTATATACTGGCTACTTTATTAACAACTGCATAAAAAAAATGAACGTAATACATTAATTTCTAGAAAATATATGGTTATTTTAATAAATTTGTATATTATTATTGTATATTGTGCAATATTTTTGTTTATTGTGTATTGTGTAATATTTATTGAGAATATTTCAGTCAAAATATTTCAGTAATATTATTTACTATTTAATTAAATGGTATAACTGAACTATTTTTGATACGTTAAAAATATAGGACTAAAATTTTATATTCTGTCTACTTTATTAACAACTGTATAAAAACTTTAAAAAAAGCATACTCACAACAATACCATAGCTTGTTTTAACATTTATGTATTATTTGTGATTACATTTGCATTTACATGCTTTGGCATATTTTAAATTTTTTGTACGCTTCAAACGGCATGTTAAAATCCTAAAATTTAAAGATTTACGTCTATTACTATGAAAACTTCATTAAAAAAATATTTTTTTTTAATGGGCTGTTATACGAAAAATATTTGCTGTATTAAAAAAAAGTCCTGCTGTTAAATATTCGAATACGTAGATGTATATGTATTCCTCAATGATAATTAGCAGAGATTCATTTGAAAAATATAAGTCTTATTAGTATTTCATTTCAATAAAATAATTAACTGACATAATGAAAAATAATTTTTTAATTTATAAATAAATAAGTAACTGACATAATGACAAATAATTTATCTTTTAAATCATTCTCTATAATTATAAGCATTACAAATCTATCAAATTACATTAAAGTATTTTAACTCTTTTGTTTGATATTTGAATATGAAGGTAATCCCTTTAGAGTGTTTTATGAATCTTTCACTTTTTAAAACCTCTCCCCTTTATTTTAATCTTTATGGCTAAAAGACTAGAATGGCTTATGGAAAAGATTACAGCAGAGGATTATGTAGATAACGATTCAACTTTTCCACCATGGGAAAGGGTGATAAAGAGGAACTCCCCCGAACAGTCCCTAATCGAACAGATTAGCTCAAATACATGAGTGATGTAATTTTGCACATAACATATGACCTCATAAATATAAAAGTAAGACTCATTTTTAGTTTTACGGTGTATCATAACCTCAAGGATAACTGAAATTCGAGTCGGAAGAAAACTTAATGCGATATAAAAGGGATAAGTGATAAGAAGGCTTAAGAGAAAAATTGAAATCTGCAAAAGAGTTTCGAAGAAAATTAAAAATATTTAAGCTATTTGTAAAAATATTTTTTTATATATCTGATTTCAATGCATTTTCTTTAAAATTTTGCATTTGTTAATGTGATAAAGTTTGATCTCGTAATATTTTTAGTTTTATGATGTATCATAAACCCAAGGATAACTGAAAATGGAGTGTGACAGAATTGGGAAGAAAACTTAATACAATATAAAAGAGATAAGTGATAAATAGGTTTAAGAGAAAATTGAAATCTGCAAAAGTGTTTCGACGAAAATTAATAATGTTTAAGACATTCGTTAAAAAATGTTTGTTATATATCTGATTTCAATGCCTATTCTTTAAAAAACTTTGTTAAATGTGATCAAAATCATCGTTATTTCTCTTAATATTTTAAAAAGGTTTATGATGTAGTTTAATTAATCTTTTAATGAAGAAAAAAATTAGAGCTACGAAATTCAACATTGTCAAATTAGTGGAGGAGTTTTAAAAGAATTCATTAAAATTTTTATTGAAATGAATTCAGTTTTCAAAAGATTTAAATTTGCCAGGTATTGAAGAAGTTAGTGTTGTTAATATAATATTATATCTCTTTTGTCCCATATTACTTTTCTTGGTGAAAGGTACTTGCTGTTGTTAGTACAATATTTATATAAACTGCTTATGAAAAAAATATTAAAAAATAATTGAATATAAAAATGAATTGTTAAGATAAAGTTTTTAAATTGTTCTTAAATCACTAAATAGAGTTAAAAAAATTGTTTTATATATTCATTAATTTTTTATCTTCTTTTCAGAAATCTCTATATGATCTGGAGAAAAAAAGAATTAGAGAAATTTTAACAGGCCTTTTACATATTATTCTACTATAAAACTGTTTTTAAAATTATCTCAGTAAATGACGATGCTGATTCTGAAAATGAAGAATTTTAAATTATTAAATATTCCAATATATATTTTATTTCGTTTTAAAATAAAATTTATAGAAACCACTATATTAATGTATTAATGTACATAACAATATAAGTAACATGTTCTTTTTTTCTATAATTTAAAACAAAAATTGTACTTAAAATTGTGAAAATTAATAAAATCACAAAAGGATATCCATCAGAATCTTTGTTGAAAATATATTATTTAAAATTGTCCATTGGAGGAAATTCGTATATACAACAATTGTTAAACAACTTGTTACTGAAAATAAATAACAAATTGTCATAATTGCGTCAAAGTAGTATATCATATCAGCTTATTGGTGAAAAAGTTTAATTATTTCAACAAAAAATGCTATTCAAGTAGATAAATTAACAGGTACTTTAATTTATCTAATTGAACAAAAATTCTGAACCAATCAGAATCTTTGTGAAATGTCTTAATTACTTAACAGTTGGGTTTTTTTAATCTTATTTTACATATGCAAACTTAATCCAATCATTAAACATTCAATATTTTGCTAGCATTCATCCGATAATTGCATCCATTTGTACTTCAAGCCTAATATTGCTAGCTACAAATTCTACACTCCAAACACTGTCCTTGCACATAACTGGATGAAATCAATTCGAGTATTGCACTAATCAGCATAATTATAGGAATACTTAATAATAATCATCAATATACTTACTTCTCCAGATATCCAATACCCAATATCGACAGGTAATTAATTGGGTAATCAACATAAAGTAGCTGAGCTGTTTTCATAATTGAACAAATGGACTGTCCCATTCAATTTTGTCAACTCATATGAATGAAAATTAAAATATTATTATCAGATCATGTAAAATATTCTGAAAGAAATTTAGGGTTTTTATATTTAAAAAAATTGTCAGTATTTTTGAAATTTGCGATTTCAAAATAAGTACAACGTATTTTAATTTTTTGATGCATTTATATTGAATTTGATGTAACAAAAATAATACATTATTATCGGTAAATGATTTTTGGATATAATTTAGTAAACACCAAGCAAACATATTTTTATCAATACTAGAACAAAAGTTTTAAACAATTCTGAACAATGTGGATGAAAGCAGATTTTCAAATGAAATCACAAAAAATTTTAGTAATATTACATGAAGTGATTCATTTTCAATAATACTTACACATATTTATCCATCAAACAGACCCCCGGAGCTTTTAGTGTAACAATAGGGAATATTTTGTAGAAACATTTAATCAGTATATTAATCTGTTATTTTTTATTAAAATGTATGCCACCAGAGTGAACTTACTTCACTCCAATATAAAATTGAATTTCGAAAGATTCATTTATCTAAACGAACGAATATTTTATCTAAAACCATGAATATTCATACTATATTCAATCATATATTAGATTCAATTTCTTTGGTCAAATTATTTGTCAACGAAAAGATATATTTGTGTGATTTATTTCACAAAAAATATCTTTTTTAAATTTTTCCATCAAACAAAAACCTTATTAACGTATGATTTACAAAATAGTAAAATGTTTTAAAAGGCAATATTTAATTTTGCAATCTTTCCTTTTGAGTTAAGTATTTCAGTTAGCCATATTAATTCACCAAACCATTGAATTGATAAAATCGGACATAACGATGAAGAATAATTTTCGCACTTTTACTTAAACGACAACAATTTATTTTTTAAACAACGACAACAATAATATAGATTTGGTTTGGTATGCAGCTGTACGGCCATTTTGTGCACACTTTGGGCTAATTAGACGGGGACCTACAATTTAATGTGGATTCCAAATCACTAACAAACATCTATGCCACAGACAGAATCTGAACCTGGAAGCTTGTGATACCAAATACCAGAGCGCTAACAAATTGTTTATCAGACCACAAATAATCAAGAAAAGGTTTTATAAATTACATATTTCGTACAAAAATATTAAACTTTTTTTTTTCTAAATTATCTATCCAGTTTCATTTTATTTGCAAATTAGGGCTGTTCTATGCAACGCAAAAAATAAATTCGAAATGAACTTCATCTGAAATAAACAATTTAATATTGTACGCTAGAAAGAAGGAACAAAATAAGTGGCGAAGCTCCCAGGTCCCATTTCCGGACATTAGTGGAAATTATGATGAAATACAGTGATGATTCTTAGCTATCTCCATGTTTCAACTTTGGTAACGCTGAATATGCTACATATTTCCTGTTCTGGAGACGAATATCCCATATTTGAAATGAACTTTAGCAATAGTTTCCATATTTGCCACAAAATTTTATATAATTTTTCAATCAAATTGAAATGTTAGTATTTAAATACATTTATTTAAATTCTTTGGAAAAAAAAAATATTACCTCTTTTACTAGAACACAAAATGTTACTTTATTAAGAAAAAAACGACTATACTTTTAAATAGTTTAATATATTGATAGCGGGATGGTAATACCACTATCAAAATATCTTATTAAATCTCCCCTCCAAATAAAAACATAGAATAAAGATCCTCTTATCTCGTATAATTAGGACTAATTTTCTTTTATAATACTGAAGAGAAGGAAACCTGACCTCAAAATTACATCATGCATCTTCATAACCATGTATTTTAATGGCCACAAAGTTAAAGTATCTTGGAGGGGGTTTTTTTTTTATAAGTTTATCCACTCGAATTCTGTTTAATGATGATGAAGTTAAAAGGTATAATTTAATGATAATGAAGAAATATAAATGGTTAAAAAAGTTTGTAAGAAGTCATAAGTGCACTCTTCTATTAACGAAGGATGGAATTGAAAATTAATTTTTGAAGTACTGGTGTAATACTTGAAGAATTTTATGGTTTTTGCGGTAATGAACAGTTAGTAAATCACTTTTATGTTTTTGAAATTTCTTTGCTTTATAAATTTTTAAAAATGTAATATTTTCTTTTAAAAACTATTATTTTAAAAATTTTCTTGGGTTATTAATTATTAAGAGCATTTTATTCTGTAATGAAAGCAAACGTGTTTTTTGAAATAATGATATGGTTAATGCTGTTCAAAAATATAATTACATAGCTTAACACTTGAAAATATAATATCGAATTTACTAAATTAATAATTTATTAATATTAACATATTAATGCTAATTTAATAACAGGTCCACGTTTAGTTGTGTTTTAAAAGCAAATTTTTAATAGATAAAAATAATATTGCTTGTAAATAATGATTTATGTTTGTCCTTACAATAATTGCATTTTTTTCTTGAATTGTCATTACCATTATTGAAGGATTAATATCATATTATAAATTACAGTAAACTGCATTTTTAGTGGGTATTAAATATTGTATAAAATAAGTTCGGAACAACACGATTATTTCTGACTTTAATAATTTGTATTATAATGATGTAATAATTTGTATTATAATGATATGTATAAATTTTATTATAATGATTTAATAATTTGTATTATAATGATTTGTATAATTTTTATTATAATGATATAATAATTTGTATTATATATTTGTCATCACAATAACAACACTATAATTAATGTCTGACTTTAACAATTCGTATTTTATATTCAATGATTTAATGAATTGTCTTATGCATTATAATGATATGTATAATTTGTATTATAATCAGTTAATGATTTTTATTATATATTTATATTTGTCATTACAATAAATGCCTTTTATTTCCTCAATTGTTAATCCCATTACTAATTGGTTATTACCATAATATAAATTGCAGTAAAATGAAATGTTAGTGTGAATTAAATATTGTAAAAAATAAATCTTGAACAACACGATTATTTCTGACTTTAATGACTTGTTTAAAATTTAAATTCAACAATCATCATTTCAAGAGTCCAATCCACAGAAAATAATTACTGCACCAGTCAAAAATATTTATTTTGGTTTGATTTCTTGTTTAATTTAAATTTAAATGTGTATGTGAATTAAAATCGTGTTCAATTTATTCAATGATTAAATATCATTGAAAACATCAAATATGAAATATTTTCTATTACGAATGAATTAAATAAAAAAAAAAAAGAAAATGCCACCAAACGTTTGGATTCAGTAAAAATGTTTTGGGAATAATAAATTGCTTACCAGAAACATGTATTAGAGATTTATATCCAAATAATTTACTAAATCAGGACTAGTTAATCAAAATATTCAGTAAATGAAAAATTTAATTGGTTGGTGTTTGAATCGAATATGCGGCTTAGTCTACAGTATGCATGGTCAATCACGATCCGCCTTGAGTATTTTTCCGGTCCATGATATTTATCACACTTTTACGAAATATATTTACGTTATAATGGCCAAAGTAGTGAAAACCAATGTTTTAAAAAATATATTATGTTTACATCCACATATTCAAAAATTAACTGTTTAAAATATAAGAAAAATTAAATTTGATTTTAAATTAATATTATTGCGAATATACGACGGATATTGCCTGTTTTATGTATGAATTTACAGTTATGAGTTTACAGAATAACTAAATTACATTCTGCGAACTCATGAGGCGCGTGCATCTAATATAACAGGCTCTATGTTTTACTTTAAATGACATCAACGACGCAGTGACCATCCTTAGATACGGACAGTTGATAGTTGATAGCAGAGAAAACCAGATTCTTAGTTGAAGTTATTAGCGATTTTGGTACAACTCATATTTGATAATCGTTTTTTCCCAAAATGTATTTGACCAAACACAAAACCCGCTCAAACATAACAGACGCAACACCAATTACAATGTGCAAATTGAGATCGATTTGAAAACGCTAAGTGAAAGAGTGGAGAAACACATATCGCATTAGTAAAATAAATATTTTTTAATGATTTCATTTTCTTTTATTTTCTTTATATTTTTATTTTTTTTATATTTCATTTTTAATATTATATATTTCTTTACAATGTACTTTTAGTATCATTATTATCTATGAACATTAAGTACAATAGTAAACACAAAAATAATAACTCATTATGTTCCAATTTTTGACTCCAAAAAATGTACATATTGGATCTAAATCTAATTTGGTGATATATAATTTCATATGCGTCCCGCGGAGTTATGATGCATTTCCGATGTGGCCCGCAATATCATCTGGGTTGGCCACCCCTGATCTATATTATCTTATAAAGCTATAAAAAGTACTTAGCTCAGAACAACAATTTCAATAAAAATATAATTAAAACTGTTTTGTGATGCAAACCTTAATTGCTAATTAGTTTGTAACAAATTAATAACCAACCATCGTAATTATTTTGTTTGTGTTTATGTTTAATTATTGATTTCTTAAACCTATTAAAATGCGTCATGAAGATTAAACCAATTTAAAATATCAATTAACTTAATTGGGCGAAAATAAATCCGTGACCCTTTCTAATATTCGCCGACATCCATTAGCAATCCCATAAAAGAGAGAAATAATCGCATTTTGTAATCGTAACAAATAGTATTTTCATGTTCATTCTCAGCGTCCTCGCAACCGCCTTTGAGCTGCAAGTGGCGACTGCTGTGTTCCGTACCGCGATTATGCCTGCTATAAAGAACTCATCCAATCATTCGTCTCCGAGGGTACAGGAAAGCATACTCCAGGTCCAGAAGACCCAACTGGGCCATGGCTAAGGGTAATATGCAGCTTCACTTTAGCGATGAATCGCGGGGGCTGAAACTGACTAAACCTCAAGACAACGGTCTAAGACCATATTATAACGGAACCTAGAGCTTTAAGTGGATTCCAAACCACTACAAACATGACACCACTAGGCTCTTCTAGTCCAATATATATATATATATATATTGGGTTGTGTGGTATATATATATATATATATATATATATATATGTGGTTTATTATATACCTTATGTGTTTTATGTGTTGTTTAGTCTGTAGCATCTTATAAATGTAAAAAAAAAGAATTTTATACGAAACAACAATTCGAATAAAAATATAATTAAAACTTTTTCGTGATCCAAACCTTAATTGCTAATTAGTTTGTAACAAATTAATAACCATCCAGAGTGAACTTTATGTTTATTTTATTGATTTCTTTAACCTATTAAAACGCGTCACAAAGATTAAAACAATTTAAAATCTCAATTAACTTAATTGGGCGAAAATAAGTCCTGCGACCATTTCTAATATTCGCAAACATCCATTAGCAATCCCATAAAAGAGAGAAATAATCCCCTTTTGTAATCGTAACAAATAGTATTTCCATGTTCATTCTCAGCATTCTCGCAACTGCCTTTGAGTTGCAAGTGGCGACTGCTGTGTTCTGTACCGTGATTATGCCTGCTATAAGGAACCCATTCAATCATTCGTCTCCGAGGGGGTGTTCCCAGCAATTCAGCTGCAGCTGCGTTCATGTGCAGTACACCATCTTCGTGAAATAACGGATTATCTATCACCCTTTCGGAACCTCTGAAGACGACAAATCCTTGGATTTAATCATCTAATTAAGAATACCCATCGCGTTTTAGGATTGTAAACATTAAGCATTTGTTCTTCCGAGCTTACGGGCGAAATGAAATGTTTAAATTTTTGAAAAGGGTTATTGTTTCCGTGGAGACATGTTTATGTCATTATTATGTAAATTCAAATATTGATTTAAATAAATGTTTGTTTATTTTTGTAATATGAATTGTATCCACTTAATTATATTCAGGTTTAAACATACATCTCTAAAATATTATAAGGTGTGAAGTATTTATTAACTATTTAAAATAAAATTTGTTTTAATTGTTGTAAATACAACAGTTGTGTTATATGAAATATTGATGTAGTACCAGAAGATGACTTGAAATTAGAAACAAATATTGAATTTAAATCACATTATTTGAACGTAATATAACAATCATTACTATTACAGTACACAATATTTCTGCTTATTATATAAGAGTTTTAATAAAATTTGAAATATACAACGTCAAAATAATTCTTCATCAAAATAAATTACCAAATATTTTGAATGAAATTTATTTCATCCTTTAACGTTGATTTGTCTAATTTTAGTTCGTGATGTTCGTACATTGAACCACATATAAAGATTTATCCTTCAATAAGAATTATTTAATTATGAAAATAAAAATTTAAGTGTTTTGAACGTAGAACCTTTAGTTATCCAATTTTGAATTTACATTGTTCAGTGTAAGCAAAAACCTATTTTATTTCTTTCTGGCAAGAAATTTTCACTAATAATTCTTTGAAACGTCAAAAAATATAATACATTTGTTGAATCATTATAAAACAATAGAATATATAAGAAAACTTACAATTTCCTTAATAAAGATAAATATATAGATTCATTCTACATCGTCTGTTTTTCGGATATTTTCAAAGGACATAAATTTTTTAAACCATTATTTATTTTATTACATTACTGTTATTACCTTACCATTCGTTGTAAATTTTACTTTTGATGAACACTAAAAAATAGTAGTAAACACGCAACATTTGAAAAAAAAAATTTTTTGCCAAATGTACAAGTAAATTGGAAATGTAATAAATACATATTTTTTTTTTTATTTCTGTGTAAGCTTTTGTATATCTGACAACACCTACTGCAGTGCATCAGCAGTGCCCTCTATCTAATGACTGAATCTCCTCAGCAGTAGCAAATGGCTGTTCTGATGATGAATGTCACACCTTTCCATTTTCTTGTTATTAAATTTGTTCACACCAAACTTAAAAATTAAAAAAATTTTTTTACCTAACTTGGATCCATTAAGTTAAGCCTATTTTCATTTCCCATAGGCAATTTTGTTATTTATTTTTCTAAAAACCATTAGAAAAATAAATGTTAAAATTATTATCATTACTAGTTCTTAAAACTTTACAAATAATACAGAACATAAATTTATAGAGAGTAGTGTATTCAAAAAATATTATATAAATAATAAATGATTAATAGACACAATAAATTTCTATAACTTGATGGTTAATATGTATGCTTTAATTTTGCTATATTAAAATTAAATAATAAATGTTTTACTCCTAAAATATTCTTTTTTGTTACTTTTTAAAATTTTTCTTCAAAAATTTGTAGTTGATACATGGCATCCTACATGCAGAAGTATACTGTAAATATTTTATTATATTTATCTTCTTGTAACTTCAAATTTTAATAATTTATTTCTTGTATATTGTTTTAAAATTAATATAATACAAATTAAAGTTAATTATTATTTTTTTATACATCACTCTTGTAAAAAATACTACTTTAAAATAAAAAAAAGCATTATTTTATGAAAAAACAGATTATTTCTAAATACAACATGGATAATCTTGTGATTTACTAAATAAATAGCCATGAACACACCAATATTTTACATCTAAAATGTAAGCATTTTCATAAAATAAATAGCACAGTCATAACACAACGAGGAGATGCAAAAATTTAAAGATTGCATATTCTTCCAAAATAATCTTATTACAGAACAAAACTTGCAGAAGACCAGACAACGCAATGGAAGCTCTAATTCTCTCCGCACTCATTAAACGAGTTCACCAAACTATGTTATGCTATTACAAACTATTCATCCAATTTAGGGTAGATAAGGAAGAGAATTAAGTGCATGAATATATTCCCGCCTTTTAGGAAACGAAGTATTTCTGTATTCTGTACCTAATAATTATTTTTACATATTCCCTTATTGTGTCGAAAGGAAAGATAATCAAAATATTTCCGACATTTTCCTGATTGCGTGCGTTTATTTCATTCTAGATTCTACGAAACATGAATGTTTTGAAAAAAAATGGTGGCATAAAACTGGAATTTATTTTGAAGGTATTTGTAAAACATATCCTAAGGCAAATTAGTTTGAGATTATTCATCCAGGCTATGTATATATGTAGTAATCTTATGCAGCAATTTCTCAGCATTTCAAATTTGAGATTTAAATTTTTACTTTATCGACATAATTAATAATGTATTTCTTAATGGGATGGCAAAATAAAGTCTCTAATTTAACATCCTACGAATATCGCAATGTTGTTAAAAATTCAGCGAAGTTATAGGTTAAAAATTCGTTACCATTTTAAGTGGAAATGCATGATGATAAGGTACCGAATAATTCGTATTTCTGATATTATTTCTAACAAAGAAACAACAGATAGGAAAAGACCGACATACAAAAATATTTTATTTAATTCTGTATATGGTGTTGTAAATCTTCTCAGTGTTAAAATTTAACAAGATCATTTTATAATTATCTATCTAGTTTGCATCTTTAACAGATATGCAAAAGCGTAAAAGCAAAAAAGTGCTTTTGTAATGTTTATATTAGAAAATAAAATTACCATACTAATATCAATGCAATAATACAATAAACTAATATCAAACATCATTCTAATAGCATAACTGTATAAGATCATTTTACAATTATCTGTCTAGTTTACATTGTTCACAGACATTCAAAAGGGTAAAAGCAAGAAAGTGATTTTGTAATATTGTATTAGACAATAACATTATCATTTCAATAACAATACAATAATACAATAATCTAATAACATTATCATATACCGATCAATGATCTTTAATTATATTGTTATGGACTCGTTGTTTGTTACTTAGAATTAACACATGTTTTTTAATCCTGTTTTTCTTGTGTTTATGTAGTACCTTATTAGGAATATATCTTTTAATTTACTTTTAATATTATGTTTAATCACATACTATTTTAAGTGGTATGGAAATTTACAGCTACATTTCAGAACATGTGTAACATTAAATCACATACTCTGTATTAAAATTAATATTTTGAAACTGATTATATTGATATTAACTTTGATTCCTTTTTAAGCATAGGACTTCATTTATATCATTTTAGCTTAGTATATTCATTTCTGGAATGCAAATTATAGATTTTAAAATACCCTAAGTTGATGTTTAATGACCTTGATCTAAATTTGAATATGTCTGCGCCCTCAGACCCCAGAGCAAAATCCAGCAGAACTGCAACCAACGTTGAAATCAATTCAGCACACAACCTTTACTATACATATACTTTTACTATGCATATATTTACATATAATCGATATTAAATTTAATATTTTGAACATAATTATATTGAACTTAAATCTAAATCATTTTTAGTCATACGATTTTAATTATATCATTTTTGTCTTTGCATTTTCCTTTCTGGAATGCAAATTACACCTTTTAAACCACCTTAAATTGATGTTTAATGACCTTGTTCTCTATCTGAATGTGTTTGTGCCATCATTGCTCCAGAGCAGAATCCAGCAGAACAGCAAGCAACTTTGAAATCAATTCAGCACTCAACCTTTATGTACACTTTCAATTGAACAAACATATTTTTTCCTTCCTTGCACTCTATGTAATCCTCATGCATTCATCACAGTCAACAGAAAAGCGGATAAGAGAATATTGACAAATTGTTCAGCCAGCAATGGCTGTCCGCCGTGACAAATATCCGAAACCCGGGCCTCCTGAGGATCGTGTAGATGAAAGCTCCACGTTTTGATCATTTTTTTGAATCAATTTTTTTTCTTCCTGGTCTTCCATGAACGCATTATCTTTTCTTCGCTTTTAATGCTTGTATTTCTTTAATATTTCCTAAGTCGACTGCAAATCCCGTGGAAGAAGTTCGGTTCTTCTGAGGTTGACATTGGATTCAGGGATAAGAACATATAAATCTCTAGCAGCAGTTTTTTTTTTTGATAAATCAATATTTTTCAAGTTACAACATAAACGAAAGTGAAAGCATTAAAAATAAATTTTAAGCCTAGGTTTTTATACAAAATTGGTATAATATTATTGTTAAAATACAAAATTGGTATTATTTTTCATAAATATAGCATATGAATAAGGCTTAATATTTTAAAATAATTGCCAGTTACATGCTGTTTTAATTTTTTGTTTTAATAGTAAATAATGGGATTATTTATTATAATTCAAGCAATGTGTATGTACATAATATATCTATATATATATATACATATATATAAATTATAAAAAAAATAGTTATTATATATATGCTATTATAAATTTTATGCATAAATGTTATTAGTAACTATTAATAATAAGGGAATTTTAAGACCATAGAAAAATGCTATGGGCAATATGCTTTGTTTAAAACACAATCCTTCATAAAACAACCAATGTAATTATCTTCATATAAATCCAAATAGAATCTATGGAGAATTATAATAGTTGGATATAAAATAATTATATATGTAATTTCATAGCAATAGAAATAAACATAAAAAGATGAGATTTCATTTTCTTATATATCTATCTTACATAAAACCCGTTTGTAAAAAATAATTTAAGTTTAAGCTTTAATATACATTATTTGCAATGCTTTCTACAATACGTTATAAATATTTCTATATATTTACATGCATGTCAAAAACTGGCACTACGAATCACGAATATGTAAATCATTTTACATGTATAAGCAATTTTAAGTAACAGCCATTATGCTATGGATTTTTAAATAATTAATGGAGGTGATGGTGCTGTTATGAACTATTTTTACAAATTTATACTGTAAACAAAAGTGAAATAATATACTTACAACTAATGATAAATTATTAAGTCCAAATTATTTTTAACCATAAAATACACGCGTATCACATATATTTGACAAAATGGGGAATATTTCCTAAAATATTCACCTGAACATGGTAGTCAAATCTTTACACAATGTAATCAGTTTTCTTTTAACTATGGATAAATTACTACCTATTGGCCTTGTATGTTTCCAACAATAAACCTCTAGTTTTTATTATCATATAACGTTTTAAAATCATGTAAGATGCTAAGAATTTTTTCAAGATGCAATTCAGATGATTATATTAAATTTAATTATAAAATGTTTTTTCTTAATGTTACAGCAATAAATATAAAAAAATGAGAGTTCATTTCCATATATATATATATATATATATATCTGTCTTACACAAAAATAGTTTGTACAAAATAATTTAAAACTCCAAGCTATAATGTATGTATTATTTACTACATTGATTTGCACAATATGTTATAAACCTTTCTATATAGTTACATGCATTAAATATTGTGAAAAACTGACCCCACGAATCAAGAATACCATAAATCATTTTACATGTATAGACATTTTTAATCAATAACATGTATGCTATGAATTTTTTAAATAATTTAAAATGTTAATGCTGCTATTATGAACTATTTTTCCAAATTTATACTGTAAACAAAAGTGAAATAACATTTTTACAACTAGTGATAAATTATTAAGACCAAATTATTTTAATCGATTCTCCATAAAATTCACACTTATCAAATATATTTGACAAACTGGGGAATATTTACTAAAATATGCATCTCAGCAAGGTAGTCAATCTTTACCCACACTAATGTAAACAGACTGCTTTTAAGTATGGATAAATTACTACCTATTTACGTTGTATATTTCTCTAACAATAAACCTTTAGATACAAAGTCAATAAAAAACTCCAGCAGTTCTGCTCGTTAACGACGAACTTGCGTGTCATAATTCTTAAGAGATTCTCACGGAATGGAATAATTTCAGTTGATGTGTTTCAGGTAACTTTGAGGCAATCGCGAAAAAAAGTTATTTCGTAAATTTGAGAGTTAAATGCACTCATATTTATTTTTTAACTTTAGATAAAGAGCTGATAAATATAGTTTAGAAATATACACTATCCATATATTTTATATTTTGAAATATATTACAGATTAAATACCATAAGCAATATGTCTTCAATTTAGATTTAATATCGTGTATAAATTTCTACCCTTTAAATTAAATCTTAATTAAAAGTTGTAAATTTGAGGGATAAATGCACTCATATTTATTTTTTAACTTTAAATAAAGAGCTGATAAATATAGTTTAGAAATATACACCATCCATATATTTTATATTTTGAAATATATTACAGATTAAATACCATAAACAATATGTCTTCAATTTAGATTTAATACCGTGTATAAATTTCTACCCTTTAAATTAAATCTTAATTAAAAGTTGTAAATTTGAGGGATAAATGCACTCATATTTATTTATTTAACTTTAGATAAAGAGCTGATAAATATAGTTTAGAAATATACACTATCCATATATTTTATATTTTGAAATATATTACAGATTAAATACCATAAACAATATGTCTTCAATTTAGATTTAATATGTATAAATTTCTACCATTTAATTAAATCTTAAAGTTGTAAATTTGAGGGATAAATGCACTCATATTTATTTTTTAACTTCAGATAAAGAGCTGATAAATATAGCTTAGAAATATACACTATCCGTGTACTTCATATTTCGAAATATATTGCTGATTAAATATCATAAATAATATGCTCTCAATTGAAATTTAATTTCGTGTATAAAATTCTATCATTTAAATTAAATCTTAATACTGGAATCAAAGATGTATGGACAATTTTACAATATTAAAAATTTATAAGTAAATTGAAATGAATTTTTTTCAAATAGAAATACATTTCCTGCGAGTTTTAAATGAATTACATAATTTAAACTGTAATTCTAAATAAAATAAATGAATTGTATGACTTTGTATATTTATTGAGATATTGTAATATCGTGACTATAAATAGTTCAACTAAATATATGGATGATGTATATTTCTATATATCACTAATTGTATATATCATAGAACTGTTAATTCGCTTGTACGTATAAAAACTGCAAAATTAAAATTTAAAATAACCACTGTACGCTATGCAATTAATGTTTTATCTAGGAAAAAGGAATTCGAATGCAAGTCTAAGATATTCAGTATTATCATTTCTTGTCGTAAAACTTTAAAAAAGAAGAAATATTAAAAACATGAAAACGTTACTGAGAACAATTAAACTGCAAATTCATTTTAAATACATATTAAAGTTAATTACCTACAGGTTGCATAAGAATTATCATGAAAAATTCAATTCATTGTTATAAAATAAGAAAAATAAAAAGACCATAATTGTTACATATTTTATCTTTATATATATTATATTTAAAACAATGTCTAACAGAAGCATGGCGGATAAATATATTATTAAACATTTTAATTATTGAAACAATATTTTAAATGATTTTCTCAGAATTTAATAGTTTGCATTTTTTATTACATTCCCTTTATTAATTTTTACTAATCTTGTGTTAGAACAGAATCGAAAATATATTAAAAAAATAATTAATAAAAATTTAAATCAATTTTCGACAAATACTGAAAGAATACGATTTGCCTATTGATTAATTTAGTTCAACTGGATTTCCATTTTCATTGTAATTTAACTTTTCATCAATGAGTTAAAAATGAAACTAAAAACAAAATTATTAAATGTAAATTATTATTTTATTTTATTTAGATTTCCATCCACTTAGCAAAAAGCGTATGAAAATTACACGGAAACAGATGTAAACCTAATGAGAAACAAGGAATAAATTACTTTTTAAGTACTTTTAAAATATTTTATCCCCTTCAATCTCCTTTTTCATCAGAAAACTTCAGTCTTGATAGTTGCATTAAAGAGCACAACAACAAGGAATCTCTAGAAAATAATTTTTAAAAAAATTTAAAGTCTTTGTCTATCGTTTCTTTCAAAATCCATTTCTATTTTGAAAAAATTAAAACCTTTTCTTTGAGCATTCTTTTTAAGTACAAAGTCGATTCTTTTTAATTTCAACATATTTGGATGTTTTTGAACAAAGAAAAAATAATTGACAAAAAAAAATAAAATTTCTGTAAAAGGTTTTTTTTTTTTTTTTCCTGATGCCTTCGTTAAATATTCTCTTTTTATCTTACATCAATTACAAACAGATGTTGTGATGTAAAGATATTTAAATAGTTCTCTGGAAGAAATCGAATACGAGTTCTTCTCAATTAATGAGAATAAAAAGGCTTAAAAACTGGTTTTTTTTACTTCTTATTTAAAAGCAAATTTGTTCTTAGAAATTAAACTTTGGGTCATCCATGTATTTTGCAGCTAGTAACATTTAATTTGGCCAATCACCTGCTTTCTTTCCATAAAGCTTTAAGTAAAAATTCCTATTAATCCCTTTTACTCGCAAAATATTTTAAAAATTTTCTTTTCTAATTTACATAAATAATGGTGCTGCAAAGTTTATATAATTCTAATGATAGTTAAGTTTTTAAATGAAGTTTATCTATTTAAATATTTTATTTATAAGCATAAATAAATACTAAATAAAGAAAAAATATTTTCTTTTTTTAAATGATCTCGTATTTTTATATTATATTTTAATATTTTTCAATTCATAACTTTTTTAAAAAAGTATGTTTAATTTTAATCAAATTAAATCGAAATGACTCTTGAGAACAGGAAAGAAAGAAAGATAGTTTTTAAATCATTTTCACACAATTAAATAGATTGTAAATTTTATTGAATTTCCTTTACTACTTCACTAATCATGCATTGGAAAATATATAAAAAAATAATTAATAAAAAATAAAACTTTAAATAAATTTTCTTCAAATACTGAAATAATAAGATTTTATATTGATTAATTTAATTCAACTGGATTTCCATTATCATTGTAATTTAACTTTTTATCAATGAACTAAAAATGAAACTATAAACTAAATCATTAAATACATGATATTATTTTATTTTATTTCAATTTTTGTAGCTTAACACTTGGCAAAAGCGTATGAAAGTTACACGGAAACAGATGTAAACCTAATGAGAAACAAGGAATAAATTACTTTTTAAGTACTTTTAAAATATTTTATCCCCTTCAATCTCCTTTTTCATCAGAAAACTTCAGCCTTGATAGTTGCATTAAAGAGCAAAACAACAAGGAATCTCTACAAAATATTTTTTTAAAAACTTAAAGTCTTTGTCTATCGCTTCTTTCAAAATCCATTTCTATTTTGAAAAAATAAAACCTTTTTCTTTGAGCATTCTTTTTAAGTACAAAGTCGATTCTTTTTAATTTCAACATATTTGGATGTTTTTGAACAAAGAAAAAATAATTGACAAAAAAAAAAATCAAATTTCTGTAAAAGGTTTTTTTTTTTTCCTGATGCCTTCGTTAAATATTCTCTTTTTATCTTACATCAATTACAAACAGATGTTGTGATGTAAAGATATTTAAATAGTTCTCTGGAAGAAATCGAATACGAGTTCTTCTCAATTAATGAGAATAAAAAGGCTTAAAAACTGTTTTTTTTTACTTCTTATTTGAAAGCAAATTTGTTCTTAGAAATTAAACTTTGGGTCCTTCATGTATTTTGTAGATAGTAACATTTAATTTGGCCAATCACCTGCTTTCTTTCATTAAACCTTTAAGTAAAAATTCCTGCTAATCTTTTTTACTCGCAAAATATTTTAAGAACTTTATTTTATAATTTACATAAATAATGGTGTTGCTGCATATTTTATATAATCCTTAAGATAATTAAGTTTTTAAATGACATTTATATATTTAAATATTTTATTTATAAGTATAAATAAATACTTTCTTTTAAAATATTTTCTTTTTTTAAATGATCTCGTATTTTTATATTATATATATATATTTTTTTTTTCAATTCATAACTTTTAAAAAAAGTTATGTCTAATTTTAAACATATTAAATCGAAATGACTGTTGAGTTAATAATATGTTTTAATACGGCAATTAGTATGGGAATGAATTAACTCATACTTTTTAAAACATATCAGTTAGTCTAGCGTCTGTATTTAAATAAAATATATGCATCAAACATATATATATTAATATTTAATCACTATTTGAAATTTAGACTATTTATCTTATAATTAAATTTTCTTCAATATAAACAAACTTATTTATTGATCAAAATGTTACTAAAAGTTATTAGATATAATTTGAACTATTAAATTATTATAATATAACTAATTTAAATTAAAGTTATACAAATAATTATAAACATTTTAATAAAGTAGATTTTTCATGATGCAAATTCAAAATTGTATAATGAATTAAACAAGTAGATATGACATTTCGAAAAATAGAGTACATATCATATTTACTGTATTTTAAGATGAAACTAAAACACTGTTTGCATTTATATACACAATTGAATTCAGTGAAATATTCAGTTAACTGTATAAATACAAACAGTGAAAAATATAATAATAAAATGCATTATACAAAATTAATTTATATGATGCCGAGTTCATTATATGAATGTCGTATTATGTGAACGTCATGTTAAGTTATTATTATATGAACGCCGTATTTTTCATTATATGACTGTATTATTATGTAGTCAACGTCATATAAATTCATTTATATGATGTTGTGATTCTTTAATATAAGAATTATAGAATCCCTGTTTGGAAAATGAATGTTTTTATTTCGTATTGTATAGCAAACTATATAACTTAGTACATTATTTTTGTAAAATATTCTTCAAATAACATTCAAACAATATTTTTCAACCTCTTATGTTGTTGGTAGATGACTAGCTGACTTAAATAAGGCAATCTGCGGTTTACTGCGTCCTCTCTATAACATATATCACTGCCGAGTCCAAAACATCAATTGAAGCTGTTAATTGCTACAGGTCATTAAAAAGTCCGGCATGATTGATTCTCTCGTCAATTGTGAGTTGCACAGCATTATTCATTTCCAACAGGACGAAAACAAATCAGTAGAAATTCATGGAAGATTGAGCTGCGTTTGTGCCTGGTGATTTTGAACCATGACGATAGATGACTGAATAGTACTGTGGTTACTAAATAGCTTCGCGCAATTTCATTCAGAAGAGCTCTATCATTCAGTGTACAGCCCGGACTTGATGCCAGTAACTCTCACTTCTTTCGAAGGCTGTAGATAGACATTGAATAGTTGAATAGCAATGTTTTTACATTAATGCAGAGTTTCAGGTTGACGTGAGCCCTATATCAATATTCTGATGGTAATCCATTAGGAAGGTTCCTATCATTTCGCCTACTAGTATAGCAAATCTTTCAATGTTTACAGTGAATATGTGGAAAAATAACATTGAGTATATTTTGGTCCTGATAATAAAATCATACTTCACACTTATCTTTAGGTTATGTCCAATCTGTGGTAGGAAACAAGCCCTCATAATTTTTTAATTTAATCAAAACATTTTAACAGAAATTAAAAATAATACTTCCATTCTTTTGAAGAAGAGATATATTGAGTAACCGTTTTTATGCATTAATGAAGAGTTTCCGGTTGACGTGGAGATCTATACCAATATTCTGATGGTAACCTAACATTGATTATGGACTATTATATTAAATTATGGACTACGTTATTCAAACTAACATTGATTATAAAATTATTTTGTTATTAACACTTATCTTTAGGTTTTGTCCCGTCTGTGGTAGAAAAAAAGGCCTCCTAATTTCCGAATTTAATGAAATTTTTTAACATAAATTAAAAATAATATTATTTTTTTGTCAAAGCTGGAGACAGATAATGAATAGCAGTTTTTTGTGCATTAATGAAGAGTTTTAGGTTGACGTGAGGCATATATCAATATTCTGATGGGAACCTATTATGAAGGTTCCTATAATTTCCCCCACTTGTATAATAAATGTTTAAATGTTCACAGTGACTGCTTGGAAAACTAACATTGATTATGGTACGTAGTAATAAAATCATTTTGTTATTAACATTTACCTTTAGGTTATGTCCCATATGAGGTAAATAAAAAGCCCTCTTAATTTCCGAATTTAATTAAAACATACAACACAAATTAAAAATTAGTGCTTCCAGGCATATTTATTTAACTTCTTTATTATTACTAAGTATTAAATAAAAATAGATAATTACTATTTAATTTTCAATAAAAAAAAGATCTTATTTTCTTGTTCCATCTTGAAACACTTGAAAAATTAGCAGGTAACTTGTAAAGTTATTTGAAATTAACTAATTTATCTGAAAGGAATACTTTGTAACATCGCTTTATACATCAAAAGAAAGCTCCTAACCGTTTCATGATGATGAAGAATTTTAGTATTTATTTACACGCTTTTTAAAAATTTTCCAAAATTGAAATATGCCTCGCACAAGGTTAATTGCAACATTTACTGGAGGAAAACTTTTAAATTAATGGTCGTCAGTTACGATTTTCTCAAGGGAATTTTCTTCACTGTAATAGAGACGTGACTAAACATGAAAATTTAACAACGGATACATCTAAAGTAAGGTACAATTCATGAATATTAAAAATGAGTATCATACATTCTTTTCAAGCTGTAAAATAATATTTTAAGTAGATGGTAAAATTTATTACGAAAACATTTTTACTTAAGTATCAACTAAATTACAAATGCATATTTTGTGTTTATAAATGAAAGCTTTACAATTTATGTATATTTTTATTACAAATATTACATTATTTTATGGAATAAATATTCCTAATTTATAAGAAAATTGTCCTATAATTCAGAAAAAAAAATTAATCAATTTTTCATTTTGAATTCATTTTAATCAAATTTCTTCTTCCAGGGTTTGAAGGTGTATAAAAGATAAATATTTAATTTCAATTTTTTATTTTAAAAGCAAATTAAATTTTTTTTATGGTTATTGCAATAAGCGCCAAACAAATTTTTACGAGGAAGTATTTATTTAACTTGAAAAACTAAAATGAGTTATGAAATGTATTTGCCATCATTAGATAAGCTTTCTAAACTTTTTAAAAACTGTTACATATTGAATACATTTTTTAATGTAGTTTTCATGACGAAGATAAAAATCACCAAAAAAATTGGGATTACAATATTTAATTGGTTTATTTGTAGAAATATGTGTTAAATTTAAAATTATCTGCCAGTGTGTTTTTATTGTTTCTTTGAAAATGAAATTATAAGTTTAATTCATAGATATTATTAATTAAAAATAATCACAAAAAATTATCATTTAAAAAAATAGAAACCGTAATCAATTAAATCAAAAAAAATAAATAAATAAGTATTCAAATTATTACCTTTTTATAATAATAATATGTATTTCTTAACATTTATTTTATTGAATTTAATTAGAATATAACAAAATTATCACTTCAATAGTTCGTTATTTTTAATATATATTAATTAATTATATTGATAAAATATTAATTTAAATTTAAATAATAAAACAAATTAAATTCCTTTTCAAAGAATTAATAAATAATAAGTATTTAATATATTAATAAATAATTCAAACTGATAAACTATAATTTATAATACTTTTAATTATTTCGAACACTAAAACATATATTCTTTATTATTTATGTAAACTATAAATTATTATATATGTAACTATATTAAAATTATTATATTAAGGAAATTTTAAAAAAATACTTTAAGATATTTATAATAATTAAAATATAATTTAAATTATAAAAGAAGATGATTTAAAATGAATTTTTCTACTTATTTTTAATTAATTTATTTTATAAAATCTAAAAAGGAATTTTCTTGTTATCGTTTTTAGTACTAATTGAAAATTTTTTGTTTATATCATTTCAAAAATAATTAAATAATAAAAAAAAGTTTGAAACATATTCAAGAATTTATTGTTGGATCATCGCGATCTCTCAACACGACGGAACACATTTTAAAAATAAATTATATTAAATAATTATTGTTGTTTAACAATTTGTCAATTTTGTTCTTTTTGAATTTAGCTGGACAGTTTTATTTTAGTTCAATTTTATCTAGATTGACACATATGTAACAAATTCAGTTTTACCAATGATCATAAAGAAAGGCCTGCTTTCTGCGGAATCGAAACCTGAAAGTTTTTAATCAGGTTTATTTGATTTTAAAATAAGCACACTCATTCCAACCACACCATTAAAATGAACGCATTATTCATTAAAAAAACCTAAATGATCTTGCGCGTCACTTTGGAAATGCATCATAATTCCGCGGGCCGCATATAAAGTTACATATCACAATATTAGATTTAGACTCACTACATATGTTATTTTGAAGTGAAAAAATTGAAACATATTGAGTTATTATTATTATCTGTCAATTCTTACATGATGCTTAAAATTTGACCAATAGAGATCAATCCATTGCGACCTTGAGTCGTATTAGAAGTCGTATTAACCAATATTATATGCTCAAATTTTTGATTTAACCAATATATTTATTGGGACATAAATCGGTAGCAGCATCCCAAACGATTTAATCTCCCTCTTAATTTAAACGCAGTATTCATTAGACATTTCTGATAATTTGTCAAACAATGCTTATTATTAATTTAAAAAGGAAAAGTTACAATTAATCAATTCATTTATGTTTTCCAAACAACAGTTTCAATTCATTGAAAAAGTCTTTACAGTTCTCCATCCAGTTTTTAATGTTATAAGTCAACATTAAAAACTGGATGATTAACTTCTATCTAGATCTCAATTCTTACATGATACGTAAAATTTGACCAATAGAGATCAATCCATTGCGACCTTGAGTCGTAGTATCAAAAGTCGTATCACTTTTGATTTAACCAATATATTTACTGGGATATAAATCGGAAACAGCATCCCAGACGAAGAAAAAAAGTTATACGCATTAGTGAAAATGCTGGTGATGTTTTTTCTTTGCTTCCCTAATCCGAAGAAACACGTAATATTTCAAATAAATCAAAAGCACACAAGCAAAAGACATGGAATCTTCACCACCGCAAAAAACTATATCTCTAAAAGTTATATAGATATATATATATATCTCCGAAATATATATCTATATGGATTTTTTTCACCCATAAACCAGGCCAATGTGGAAACGGGTAAAGGTTTTTCGAAACGTTATTTGTAAAGAAACCGGAACTAAAGTAGGAAATATATTTGGAGAGCGAACGAAAATCGTTACCTGCAACTACAGTTGCAGTTGCAGTTGCAGTTTTTGTGAATCATGAAGCGAAAAAGGATTATCAGAAGAACATCTGCTATCCCTGCGGCATCTCTTACTATATGATATAAGAACGAAGGAAGAGTTGGAAGAAAAAAAAAAGATTCCTTTGCTTCATAGAAAACAGGCATTTTGAGCCTCGGAATTGAGCCCTCTTCAAAATTTTATTGTGGATTATGCTTTTTTCAAATATGCAGTAATGCACTCTGAAAAGAGAAAGGAATTACTTGCCATTTAGTGTGCTGTTCATAGCAAATTTCTGTTTTGAAGAATCTAAATTATATTTCAGAAAATATATATTTTTGGAACATCCAGACTAAAGTGTATCGTGAATAAAAGAAACATTTCACAAAATATTACAAAGCACAATAAACAAGATATACTATAATAAGAATATATTACAGTATATTGTAGTATAATCTTATTGTTTAAAAACAAATATAGTACAAAATATATATGTTTTTCTCTAACAAATTAAGTTATATAATGTTTTTAAAATATCTAGAGTATGAAAATAGAAATATTCTGCTTCAAATTAGTCTTTAAATTTTGATTGATTTCAAATATAATATAAATGTTAAATGAAATTGAAGTATTTTTAATTTATATGGTCATAATATATATTTTTTGGAACATCTAGACCTAAATTTCTCGCAAACGGAAGAAACATTTCACGAAGTATTACAAAGCAGAATAAACAAGTTATATTACAATATATTCATATATAGTACAAAATAGGTATGTTTATGTCTAAGAAATTAACTAGATAATGTTTTTCAAATATCTGCAGTAGCTTTATGGAAATCTTAGGAATAATCTCTTGCAAATTAGTCTTTCAATTATTATTGATTTCGTATATAACATAATGTTAAGTGAAATTGAAGTATTTTAATTTATATGGTCATAAAAATTTAATATGCATATTTTATTTTTAAATATTCAATGCAATGCTATACTATATTTCCTTACACGTAAAACAATTATGCACATAAATGATATCTATCATTTTGATTATTTGTTATATTTTCATTTCTGAAAGAATTATTTTCATTATTTTAAATAGTAAAATAATTTAAATGTCAAATCTTCAATTATAATACTTCATTTTCATAACGCACGACTATTAACATATTTACCCTTAAAATAATATATTCTATCTATTATTGTAGCGTTGTTTTTCTGGGTATATTCAACTGTAGAAATATCGTATAGCGTTACAACTTATTTTATTTTTCAAAACACATATTCAATGGTAAAATGTATTTCTGTTTTTAAACAAAAATGTCCTTATTTTCGAAAACAAATAAATAAAACATCACAATAGAAATATTTAATTAAAATAAAAACAACATGCAGTTCAATATATGCATACATTTAATACATGCAATTCAAAATATTGAAAGATGTAAATCGTTTTTTTCTTATTTCTCATGAATTCTGTTAATTGAGTTTAATTCTGTAAGTTGCAATAAGCATTTATAGTAACTACAGTACAATTTAACGAAAATTTTAATAAAAAGAACTAAAATAATTGTAAAACATTGTACATAAATGCATTTTATGCATCTTATAAAAGAACAAAGTGAAATTTTTAAAACGAAAACTATTATTTTGCATATACATTATTTCTCTCAATATTCTTCAAAATAGGTGGTATTATAGTGCGGTAGTAGTTAACAAATTATACTTTGAAATATATTATATTATTTTATTTTTTAATTCTGTAAGTATACAGCAAATAATTAAAAATCAAATGCAAACTTACTGTACATCAGAGCATCCATTTAAAATAAATTATACAATTAGACTAATTTAAAGCATTATATTCCTTTTTCATCTATAATAATATAATAAAATAAAGAAATATTGAATTTTATTGAGTTACATTGTTGCATTGTTACAATTTGAAATATTATATACAGTAAATTTCAAAGATGAAAAATCATGAAATTTCTTTAGAATATTTATTACAAATATTTTAAATAATATTTTTATAAATGTATCAATTTACTTGTTAGAAATATAGAGAAAATATGAAAACTTATTCATATAATTAATATTGATAATATAAAAAAAATATTTTAAGTAAAATTATTCTAATGACTGAGTTTCTCGCAACCTTCAGCTAAACGCAAAAGATTTATCCAGTAAAATATTCACATAAATGAAAACTATGACTGAGGGCTATTCAATATCTAAGTGCTGCTTTAATACCCACTATTCGGAATAAATGGAAATTTCATGTCGTGGACTGCTAAGCAAATGATGCATTGACATGCAAATTAAAAATGATTTATTTTTAGGGTTTTCTGCAAGCAATTAGGTATATATATTTTATTTTTCTCGAGAATATCTCAGTAGTGGAACACAAGACCAATCGATTTACAAAAAAAAAAGATACCTTGATAATATTTTTTTCAGATTTTCCCATTACATACGGATAAATAAATTGGTTTGAAAGATATTTAAATTTTCTGAGGTAATCATTGCTTTGATCTCTAAATCAAAGATTGTCAAGATCGCTTCTTTTCATTTGTGAAAATGTATTGTAATCATCCGGGAAAAATATGTAATATAAGGCCTATATAAAAGTTATATAAAAGTAATATAAAATAAAAAGTAATGTGGATAATTGTAAAATAATACAAATAAATATAAAACAATGCAAATAAAAGTAATGTAAAAGTAAAATATCTGACACAAGTTTACAAATGAATCCCAATTTAACAGATAAAAAAAATTACAAAATTATTTTCTTTTCAATTTTTCTTTTATATATTTGTTTATTTTCTTTTATTTATTTATTTTTTACAAGAAGAAATAATGAAAAATGTATAACATTTGGACGTCATAAAAACAACAAAAATATAAATTTAAACAACAATAAAAACAATTATTATTTTACTATAGTATATATATTTAATAATCATATATGTGTAAATATTTTTTAAATCCAGGTTTTAATTTTTGAAATTTTTTTATAGTATAATATGAAATCATTTCAAGATAATATACATCATTTAAAATATGTGAAACGTTTATGATTAATTATTTTTTCTAAATTTCATTTAACATAATTTGGTAGACAAATAAATTTCAAAAATTTATACAGAATTATTTCCTAGAAATTTTATTACAATAACCAAAAAAGGCTTATAGAAATGCATTTCATTTGAAATCAATTTTTCCCGTTAGCAATAAATAATTTATTAAAATACATTTCTTTTAAGGTTTTATTATAAAAGTTCAGCAATAATTTAAAAATGTAATTAGTATATTTATTTCTCATCTAATAATAATAATAATGCAAAGGAATTGAATTAATAATGTAAAAGAGTGCCAGAAATATTGTAATTTATATGCAAATAATATTGTAAAGAGAAATATTGCATAGACAATCCTTGTATAATTGAAAAATCGATCTATCTATGTTTAAAAAAAAACACGTATTAAAAGCGATATTAAATATTTCATAGAAATTTATTCGTTTTATTATATTTTTAAACATAATAAATAGTTAATATCTTCAAAAAATACTTTTTTAAACAAATCATCGTCAAAGTTTGAAAATTAGTCAACACCATATAAAAAATAAAATCTTCAAAATTAAAATAACCGAAGAAAAATACAAGTAGAATATAATCCAATTATATACGGTAGGTCGCCTGATTTAGTTTGACAAGCTCGCACACAAAATTAAAGAAAACTGAAAAATATTGATTATTATTTGCTGCAATATTTTTATTCTTAAGCCTTTTCAACTGCTTTCTTCAGCTTAGAGGAACGTTAAAAATCACTTATGTGAGAATTTTCTTCACCGACATTATGCGACTTTAAACATTTATTTTAAATCCTTGAGAAGGGAATTAAATTGAGACTAATTTCCTTATTTTATTTCGAAGTGTAAGGATTTAAATTAACAATTCATCTTGCACTGTTGAATTGTTATTCATTTTGTTGATACTTAAAAACAAATAGAGCTTTATTAAACATGTGAAATAAAAATTGTTACGATTGCATTATAAATCTAATGAGATATTTAATCTTATGGTTAGAATATTTAAGTGTTTCGATTATTTCGCGGTATTCTAAGGGTATTCTATTCATTTAACATTTTTTACGTTTTTGTTTTTGATAAATCTTCTGTTTGATGCAACAGCAATCATAGATTAAAAATTTAGAATAGAATTATTTTTAATACTGAAATTTTTGTCAATAATATTTGTTCATTAAAAAGGAAAAATAATAATTTATAAAAACAATATTCAAATGCTTGCAAACACATAACAGCAAAAAAAAAAAAAAAAATTCTGAAATGCTTCATACACAAAGTGTGTGTTCTATACATGGCAGTTATTTTATTAAAAGTCATATATATACATATATTATGAAATATGTAAAAATTGTGAAAATTATATGCACTAAAATTGTATATATTTCATGTTCTGTGTGCTTTGAATTTTTATATGGAATAACTAAAATGCAAACTACCGTGGAAAGGTTTGTTTTTGTTTTACATCAATAGATATGCTACAGTCAATTTATTAACTAAAAGATGATTTTGTCATTTGGAAGAACATTTAGAGGTAGCCTCTCATTTTAAATGCAGATATTTGTTTTGGTTGTCCTTTTAAGAATAGCCTCAACAAATCCGTGCATTTTAGCTCTGGATTTGTTATTTATACAAACACATTCTTAAAAGCCAAAGGAAACATTTCTAGAAAATCATCAATTATTTTTATAAATCCATTTTTCTTTTCGTTATAGTACAAGTATACACACTGAGAAATGCAAGATATGTTTAAATTTATCATATAAATAGTAATTAACCTCAAGTTAATTACAATAATTAAAATAATAATAATGCAATTTTAAAGGGTAAAATACAGTTATGAAACTAATTAATACCTTACATCTGGAGAACAAATATAAAAATACTCCAAACAGTTTGAAAAGCTTAAAAATATGCAAAACACATAAATTAGACATAACGATTATTCTTTTTTCCTATTTCTTATGATTCTTCTACTTACTTGTAGATTACAGCACAACTTTACCATACGAATATCAATCAAACCAGAATGAAATATGAATGGGATATAAAACATTGGTATCCACTTAATCCCCAGTCTTGTTTTAAATCTTAAGCCATCCTTAACCCACTACTCACTGGGCATAAAATCCTTCTTATAGCATATTTCCCTTTCATCCGAGCGTTAAAATACAATATATCAAGAGAAATTCGAGATCTAAATGCTGCGCAATTTATCTCAAAACCTTGAAGAAAGCAATTCTTCTCCTGGTAGTCGAGTACTTGGGAAAGGAGGATTTACGATTAATGATGTCCACCAACCCTTACTCATCTATCACTACAGGGGAAGCGAAGAAAATAGCCTTCCTATTAACCCCGCCTAATAACAATGGAGGACGGTAACCATATAAGTATGTTTCCAGTTCCTGAATCATTGACGAAAAGTACTTATTGGTACACACTGTATTGAGCTCCCAATTGTCTTGATCGTCGCAATTTAGATTACGTTGATTGCATCCAGATCACAATTTATGCAGGATGTGTTGACATTAAAATTGATAACATTGTATCAAGATTTAAAACTTATTGGAACATAATACATTCGGACGAAATTACAATAAATTTTGCTTGATTGGTTGCATTTTCTTTTTTTAATATCTTCTGTAGAGTATTGTACATAATCTTCTCATATATGCATATGGGTAACATTTACTTAAGAACTGTAATAATTGAATTAGAAGAAAGCTTGTTCACTATTTTTGAATAATCTTTCTACATAAAACAAAATTTATTTTTCATAAATTGAGAAGTTTCGGACACCAAGGGCGAACTCAATATAGAATCAAATTTTTTTCGCCATATAATTACATTTATTATTATAAAATAATAAACCAAAAATGAGTCATGCTACAACAATAATACTTGGAATACCTTTATTGTTGGATTGCCCCTAATGAAAAAAATTGTCACACTCGTTTTTTTCACAACCATCTTTTGTTGGGTGCTCTCGAAATGCCTCAAATAATTCTTACATTTTAAGATAGTTTTGTAAGACGTTTTATCAACTATCTTAAGCAGATAGTGACGGCTACAATTAAATTACAAATAATGTTGGACATTTAGTGAGTAAAACTGTTAACAAAACATTATTGCCATAAAAATAACAATTTTTTTTTTTTAAAATTTAAAGTTAAATTTAAAAAAAAATATATATTCCTCAATATATATTTTGAAAATATTTATTATTTTTATTCCCAAACTGCTTTTATTCAAAAATAAAATTTTCATATCATTCAAACACAAAACATGCCTGTTCTAATTATAGTTCTGTGCATGAAAAACGAACAAAAAGTTTGTTCAAAAAAGTCATTTTAATATTTTATGTTGGCCAAAAGCTTAAAACTAATTTATTTTAAGAAGAAAATGAGCAAATTCTATTTAATTATTCAGATTATTTATCGAGATAAAGAATAGTGAAATATTAAGGAATTAAATCTAAATTCTAAGTCTTGAAATTCGTCGTTCTCTTCATTAAATATTTAATTTATGTAATTTATAAATCTCAAGTTAGTTACAGTTTAAAATAAGTTTGTTATACAAAGCAATCCACTTAAAAAAGAATTGCCAACGTAAAAGAAAGAAAATCCCAATTTAATCTAAATGAAATTTACCAAGACTTTTCTTGTAATTAAGAAAAGTTACTTTTATTTTAAAGTTTAATTTATATTAATAATAAATAAGCATTAACAAATATTTACAAAAAAAATATTCAAGTTTACATTGAAACTATTTAAAATTTTTAATTTAATTAAAGTTGTTTTATTTTGGAATTGTATGCTAAATAAGTAGTATTTGCTGAAAATAAAACAGACAAAAAAACCTTTTAGTGAACAAAATTTACAATAGTGACACCAAATTTATTTAAATATATCAAAACAATAATTAAAATTTATTTTATTCATATTTAAGAATTAGAATATGAATATGAATATCTTATATGCATATTAGTTATAATAGCTTATTTTGTAAAAATGTCTACATTTTATTTGTTTATTTCTTAAATTATTTTTAAAAAAATATTTTTTTTGAGAAAAATTTAAATAAGTAGTTTTAATATTTTCAAAGTAAAGTGGATATTTTATGACACCAATCACTTCGGTTAAGTTTCAATTTACTTCACATAATGCAGACGATTAATTAAATTATCCACTTTGTTAACATTAAATACACTTTTGAATTTATTGAATTGTGAAGTACCTCATATATTTTCAGAATTTCTAATCAGTTTTAATTTTGCTGCCTTCAAATGTATAAAGATTGTAAACATATATGACTAAGAATTTTTAATTTATTTTTTCTATTATAATTTATATTAACCTTTCATTGATGTTGTAAAACCTGCAGCAGTTTGAAAATATTGATTAGTATTCAGTAGGATTTAGTTTTTAATTTCCACACAGTATAATAACTTAAATATTAAAATCATCTTTTGGATTTTTTATATACGTATTTAAGTAATGGAATACTACTTTAATTATTAAATCATTCTTAATTGAGGTATTTATTTTAATTTAACCTCTAAAAATATCTTCAATACTTAAAATTCTACAACAATTAAATTTTTAATAATTATTAAAAAACAAAGCATCAAATCAAACAATTATAAAGCCTATGCAATGCAAAATTTTCGAAAATTTAAAAGAAAACGAAATTTTATATTATAAATAAAATGAAAAAGACGCAAATATGCAAATATCTTGGAAACTAATTAAATATTTGAAATCATATAACGAAATTTCTCGTGAGGTACAAATATTTGCATACTGTGAAAATATTTCCACAATATCTGAGAGTTTTCGAAAAATTGTGTACTTTTTTTAATTAAAGCAAAATTTTATTCCTGATATATCTTTAGCAATTAAGTTATTTTATGGGTTTAAATTCCATTCATTCAGTGTATACATAGTTTGGATTTTTAAAGCATGCATTCAGTTAAAATTTATAATTATAATAATTTTTTTTAATTTTCGCTGTACAAAATAAATAATTTATTGGGCTTTTTTAATATAGATTACTCATCCAAAAATGTTAAACAATAAATGAAGAATTTTAAATTACGTTTAAATTTTATTAACACAAATTGTGTAATTTGCATGTAATTATGATAAAACTACATGAAATACATAAATGTAAATAATAAAATAATGCAAAATATAAATTTTTAAAATGCAACCATCAAAATAACGATGGGTTACTAAATTATGTTAAATAATAGTGCAATTTGCATTTTGATTAATTACTTTTGTTCAGTAAAGGAAGTTTGTTTTAAATGTAATAAATAAACTGCGTTTAATATGTTTATTATAAGTTTAATTTATGATGTATATAATTTATAATATATGTTTAATATAATGAATTTACGTTGAATATGTTACAAATAATGTGCTTGTGAAAAAACTACAGAAAATACATAAATGTAAATAATAAAAGAATGCAAAATACAAATTTTGCAAATGCAACCATCAAAATAACGATGGGCTACTAAATTATGTTAAAGAATAGAACAATTCAAATTTTGATTCAATTATATTTCTTTAGTAAAATAAATTTGTGTTAAATATAATCAATAGATTTCGTTTAATATTTTTATTATACGTTTTGTTTATAATATATGTTTAATATGTTACAATTAATATGTTTTTGAAAAAAAAACTATAGGAAATACATTAATATAAATAATAAAAGAATGTAAAATGCAAATTTAGCAAATGCAACCATCAAAATAACGATGTGTTACTAAATTATGTTAAAGAATAGAGCAATTCAGATTTTGATTCAATTATTTTTCTTCAGTAAGAGAAATTTGTGATAAATGTAATCAATAGATTAGATAAATCAATAGATCAATACAGTAATTAATATGTTTATCATACGTTTGATTTATAATATATGTTTAATATGATTAATTTACGTTTAATATGTTGCGATTAATATGTTTATGAAAAAACTACGAAAATACATGAATGTAAATAATAAAAGAATGCAAAATACAAATTTTGCAAATGCAACCATCAAAATAACGCTGGGTTACTAAATTATGTTAAAGAATAGAGCAATTCAAATTTCGATTCAATCATTTTTCTTCAGTAAAAGAAATTTGTGTTAAATGTAATCAATAGATTACCAACTCTAGACTGGAGCACAGCTTTGCAACGCCTGATGTGTTTACCACAATCAAAAGCCTTTTTTCAAGAAGTTGCTGTAAAAATGAAACAAAAGTAAAACTGAAGAATTGAACATCTTTTGAGAGATTTTTGGAACATTGTTTGTGGAAGGGTTTAGTTTAAGTATCGATTCTAGCTCAAGATGACAACCAACATTTATCACATCTTTAAACGTCAGCGAAAGCATAGATGCTTTCTTAACAGAAAAGGAGCGAATTTTTATTCTTCATATTTTTAAATTCCGAATTTCAAACATTAAACATGGTATGAGAGTTTTTTTCTGGTCTGTCTTCACTTCGATATGTTTACACGAATCGATTACTGCGCAAAATAAGCATCGTTACAATCGCATGCATAATTTATTAGTTTGAAATCGAATCAAAAAGCATTGACAATATGAAACATTCAATGTTTTGAAATAAAAAAAAATATGGCAATAAAATGCCTTGTTACTTTTCTATCTCAGCTGGTAGGAATAAAATGATTTAAAAAATCATTTCAAATATATTTTTGTGTTATTATAAAACACTTGTAAAATTTCAAATATTTAGAATTGTAATAACGATAATTTATCAGTTTCAAATTGAATTAAGAAATCGTTGATAATATGAAACATTGAATGTTTTGGAATAAAAGAATTATGGCAATAAAATGCCTTGTCACTTTTTTATCACAGCTTGTATATGCAAATTGATTTAAAAAAAAAAACTTCTTAAATATGTATTTGTATTACTATAAAACTCTCGTAAATTCAAATGTTTTGAATTGCAATAATAATAATAATTTATTAGTTTCTAATTTAATAAGTTCATTATTTTTTATGATTTCTTACTTTCAAATCGAATCATAAAGCATTGACAATAGGAAACATTGAAAGTTTTGAAATGTAAATTATGGCAATAAAATTCAATATTACTTTTCAATCTCAGCTAGTAGGAACAATGTGATATTAAAAAACCATTTTAAATACATTTTTTATTATTATAAATTTCTAGTAAAAATTCAAATATTTGGAATTGTAATAATTATAATTTATTAGTTTCTAATTTTCATTAGTTTTTATAATTTATTAGTTTCAATTCGAATCCAAAAGCATTGATAATATGAAGCATTGAATATTTTGAAGTAAAAAATTATGGAAATAAATTGCTTTGTTATTCTTCTGTCTCAGATTGTAGGAACAAATTGATAATAAAAAAAAAACATTTTAAATATATTTTTGTATTATTAAAAAATTCTTGTATGGATTCAAATACTTAAAAGTGCGATTTTACAAAAGGGCAAGGGCATGCTTGATATTAACATTTTCACAACGTGCACTTTTGAGTTATATTAGAAAAAAAAAATATTTTTAAATGAGAAACAGGATAAAAGGAAATTGGGTTTGGATTTTTCAAGTATTTCTATTTCTATTTATGGAAGATACTAAAATATGCAAAATTTAATTACGTAAAAAATTCGTAAATCACTTGTCATTCATTTTATTTAGTGGTTACATACTTTTATAAGCGTTTTATTTAACTTAAGCGGGAACTTAACTTCGTGACATTTACTTTATCTTTTTATAAATTGTCAACTACTTTTCCGATATAGACAAAAATGTAAAAATAAATAATGGGGCAGTTTACTTTTTGACGAATTAATTTAACTAAATAAAATGTACGAAAATAAATTCAATGAAATGTTTAGGAATTTATAGAAAACAATTTATTATTTAAAATAAGTAGAATGAAGTAATAAATATCTAACGAGAAATAAGATAATAACTAATAAATATTTAAGTAATATATAATATATCTAATAACTAAGAAGTAATACATATTTATCTATATTATTCATCACATTTATTTTCTTATAGTTATAACAATGAAATCTAATACATTTTCGGTACAAAAATATGACTACTGTGTTGCTGTTATGTTATAACATCTTTAAGGAATATTAAATTGTTTTCGATTGCTTTGGACATAAATCCAATAATTCCTACCGTATTTTATATTAAAAGTAAATACAGTATATACATACGTAAAAAAAAATTAGAAAGTAAAAAAGTTTATATCAAATATTCTTACATATATATATATATATATATACATATATATATATATTTATTATTTATTTATTATTATTTTATTAATTAATTTTGTTATAGTATTAATTTTCTAATCTGTAGTACATTATATATATATATATATATATATATATATAATGTACTAGAAAATAATACTATAATAAAATAATAATAAATAAAGTTAATATCAATTAAATTAATACAATAAATATCAAGTATTCAAATATTATATATATTAAAATAAATCTTTTTGATATAAATAAATCTATTATATATCAAATATTGATAGATTTCATTCAAATCAATTTATTTGATATTTGATACTAATACAAAAAATAAATTAAAGAATATATTGAGTACTTTTTTTTTTTTTTTTAAAAAAAAAAAAAAAACTATAGCCCAAACACCCATTGCAAATATTTTACTAGCCTCTCCCCTTCATTAATTTTAATTCCCACCTGCCCAATGGTCAACACGTAATGCCAACCTACCCAAAAAGTATGATGAAAGTAACACCTCAGATTTCCCTTACAACCATTTGACCGCTGGATTTGTGGTAGGGGATTGCAAGCCCCAATGGTGATCGACAAATTGGATCAAGAGTAGAGTGCCTCCCCACCATAAGGGAGGGGGGGGGATTTGACCGTGCGAGGACTAATGGAATGATCATCAGATTCGATCCACTACGACAGACTGTCGGGATTCACACAGTGTATTCGCCAGGGGAGGATATTCAACATGGGAGAATATTTAACCATGCACCAGCTCCCAGACTGGCCATTTTGCGTGTAGTGGGTGGGCGTTGGATGCATTTTAAGCATGCACCCCCAGTTTGTTATATCACGTAATTACTTTACCAAAGCGCAGACTATGGGAGTTGAGCTTTATTGCGGTGTTCTCTGTGCTAACAAGTTCTGTGACCCCCGGATATGCTAGGGTATAAATCATTGCCAATTTGGCGACGTTTCGTGCCTTCGGGTAAATGTTCTTATTATATTTATGGTTCTCATAAAAAAAAGATTGTTCAGATTGATGAGTATGTCATCAATGGATAAATAGAGTGATTGTGAGGATAATGAGATGGTTTGGATGGTGGAGGAGGTTGTGTGCTGAATACATTAAGGTTTTTATGAAATGGTTGCAAGATTCAGTGTAGATTTGATGCTATTCAATATCATAAACTGTTAGAATGGACATAATAATTTCTCTATGACAAAAAAACTTGCTTTCCTTTTCTAAATTCACTTTTTCTTATAAACTATATATGTATACTGATGGTAATCTCAATTTATTAAAAAAAATAGACGGATTATGACGCTAATGAAAATGTATTCAATAATATAGATAAAATGTCTCATACAAATATAATGTATTTATGGAATTATTATCAGAATAGATAAAAAAAATTGTAAATTGATTCGATTCACTATGATAAAATGGAAAATATTAGAATTTTAACAGATTTTTCTTTTTAGAAAAATGTGTACCATTTTTTTTCTATATTTTTATTTTTCATAAAAATGAATGCTTAGATTATGATAAAAAAAATTACAAAATAGGAATAATGTGACTTCAAAGATATTATACTTTTTTTTCATAATGACGAAAAAATTTTTATATTTATAAAATGAACATAAGATATAATTTCCTAATAGATAATTATTAAATTCAGTAAATTATGCATTTCTTCAGTTCTATGTAAAAATATATTTATTTAGTCAGTTTGAAAAAGAAATACCATGATTATACTAATCATTCTGTAAATATAATATGCTTTGATAATGATAGCAGGTATTTTATTGTTTGAATAAAATATACATAGGCAGTTATCTTTGGGATTATAAGAATATATCCACTGTAATACGCTATCGAGATTCACTTAATTAAGCATTCCTCCACATTAGAAGATATTCAACATATGTGAATTTGCGTGTATTTCTTAGACGCTATACACATTTAAAGAAATCTTTTCCATTTCGTTAAAAGTAATTACTTTATTAAACGTCATATTCTGTACTAAATAGTTCTTTGACCTCTCAGGGAGAAAAGTAAGAGTATAAGAGAGAGTATAATAAATCTTTTCCACTTAATGGACATTTCGTGATCTTGAGTATACGTTTTAATTTCTTTATTTATTACATTTCTATATATATATATAAGACGACGACGAAACTATAACTAGTAATCTGTTTAATGTATTTTTTAATTTATCATTTTACCTATTGCATTTAAAAAAGGATATTTTCTTTAAAACATAAATTTTATCATTAGCAACCTGCCTATAATAAAATATATTTTTAAAAACTTGATCCATTCAATTTATCTATACAATTATATTAATACAATTGTGTAAATTTTTAAATTTAAAAATAAATATATTCTTAACGTATGACTTATCTGAACAAGATTTAACTTATTTCTTTTTATTATATTAATAATAATTTTTCAAAATCATTAATATTTCAAAAATAATTTTTGATTTAATTGTTTTTAATATATTTACAGTTTAACTAGGTTGAGGTTTTAGGTTTTTCAGGTGTGAAAAACATATTTAAATAAATAAGTGTTATTGAAAATTCCTTTTTAATAACACTTATTTAAAATTTCATTTCTTAATTTAATATAACATAATAAATTTAATTGTACAACAAAAATGTAAGACAAATAATAAATTTCATTTGTAAAAACAATAGGCATTAATGTACACATTAGGTTTTAAAAAAAATGCTATATTATGATTCAACGAAAATGGTACAACTATTATATTTATACTTATTTTACATATTCATTAAATCATTAACAAAATTTTTTTTCTCAGAAAACAATAATTTATTCTTCGATAAAAGTAACATTAAAAGATTAAAGATTATCCTGTAAAACACCTTCCTTACTACATATTTTCTAATTTCGTTTAAAATATGAAGGCTATTATGATTAATATTTATGTTAACCCATCATTTCATACATTAATATCCCTTTTTTCACCCTTGTCATATTTAAGTTCTGAAGAAGAAAAAAAAAGAGAAACACATTTACGACACTTAAAACATGCATAAATATGGAATAATTCTTCAATATTTCATCGCCCTTTCGTCATCTATTAACAGACTTCAGAAACAAGGCAAGATGTGCCACCGTAATATATGCACGTATTTTGATCAACATCGTCCCCATGACTTTAAACATTAATTTATCATCGTCAGCCATAATCCGAAGGATTAATTTGAATAATCTATTCCATGAAACATGCCTTTCGTAGAGGATGGGTAAGGGGATGCAATAAATTGGGCATATCTTGAAAGAGTTACCGCCAGGAGAAATTGCAACAGCAAATTGGAAATCCATTGCTTTAAAATTTTTATACCAACCTGCACAAAACACGCATCCAATTTGTGTGGTGGCGGGAATATTTTAATATGCTGGCACACACTCATATTTTACGTTCCACACTTACAGATTCGATTCTATGCTGACTGAAAATTGTTTAACTTGTGGGGTGTAAATGATACATACCCCAGGCAGATGATCAGCGTGGGTGGAGATAAAGTAATTTTCAGTTGGAATTGGAGTCTGGGGTTGCATTCCATCCCCGTGCTCAGCAAAACTTCAATTTCATTTTCTTGCATCATATTATGTCTTCTATTTTTTTTCGCTTGGATATTTGTGGTATTTTTTTTTCTTTCTCTTCGTGTTTTTAGTGTTTATTTTTGTTTTATTTCTGTGAGATTAGTTGATGTGTCAGCTGTGATGGTAGAAATGAGGATTATTGTTTTTTTCTATCTTCCAGAAAGATTTTCTGTTATGTAACAAAATGAAGAATTTTGACTCTTGCTACATTGTAATTCATAGTAAACCTAAAGCAATGTTTTATTTTTATCTGTCAGATGTTGTGGAAAATAAATGGGAAATCTTTATTCATGACATGAAAAAATGTTATAATTTATGTTTTCTGTTTTATAAGAGGAATATATTTTTATATTTTCTAGTAATAAATAAAAACATTGATGCACTTACAATATGGAGATAAATAAGGTTAATTTTATTAAATTAGAAATATCGACCATTATCAGATTTGCAAGATTTCATAGATAAATTGGTAGTATAAATCAAAATCAAAATCAAAATCAAAATGCTTTACTGAATAAAAATAAGATTAATATATAGGTATTTGTATTATTCAAGCATAACAAATATATAATAGAATCCGCCTATGTCTAATTTTATTCTGAAGATTGGAAATTAAGTTTTTCTTTGTTTTATAAGGGAAATATAATTTTATATATTCTTGTGATGAATAAAACTTTTGATGTATTTTCAAAAACTTTTAACAAAGTGAAGTTAATTAAGGTTAACTTTCTGAAATTAGAAATATCTATCATTATCTGATTTGCAGTGTTTCAGAGATACACTGATAGTACAAATAAAAATGTTTTACAAAGCTATGTTTTATATTCATCTGTCAGATGTTATGAAAAGTAAATAGAAAAATCTTTATTCGTGAAATAAAAAAAAAAGAACATTATCATTTATGTTCTCTTTATAAGGGGAATATATTTTTATATTTTCTAGTGATGAATAAAAGTATTGATGCACTTCCAAACACTTTTAACAAGTTGGAGATAAATAATGTTAATTTTATGAAATTAGAAATATCGATCATTATCAGATTTGTAAGATTTCGAAGATAATCTGATAGTATAAATCAAAATTAGTATTTTACTGACAAAAAATAAGATTGATATATAGGTATATATTTTATTCAAACATAACCAATATATAATAAAATCCATCTATGTCAATTTTTATTCAGAGGAAAGAAAATTAAAATTTTAATTAGAAATATATTTTTATAATTTATTCTACTATCACAGCAATTATAAAATCATATGGAGCATAAAATCATGTGATCTATTAATTTTTTTAAAAAGCATTCATCTAATATCTTAGACGCATTTTTAAAATGAAACATGTATTAAATTTCTTTTAGCAAAAAAAAAAAAATCAGCCAGGAAATTTTAACATTTAAGATTGTATTAAGCATTCCTTTTCAGAAGGAAATTAGGATTAATACATTTATTGAAATTATTCTATTTATATCTTATTTTAATGCATTGCTTTTAGCAATTTATTTTAAAGCCATTACTTTTACAAAAATATAACTAACCCAATGATGCGAGTGTATTTTAATTCAACAAAAGTATATAAAATATATTTTAGAAAAATAACATTTCTTAAAACAAATTTCCTTCAATTGAAGTTTATTGTTATTAAATAACAATAAGATTTATGTCTAATTGGGAATACATATAAATGTTAAAATAAAATCATAACTTTTAAAAATAATTTCATTTAAATTACGATAAAATAATTGTTTATTTTGCTTAGCAAATAAAACATAACGCTCATTAACTACAAATCTTTTTAGTAGATTATTTTATTTGCTTTGTTCTAATTCCATTAAAAATTTTAAATACAAAATATTAATTTTTATATTTGAAATATTCATAATTAAATAAAAATAATTTGTACGGAATATTTATCAATAATTTATCAAAAACTTTATTTAATAATTTAATAAAAATCATTAGTAAATTTAACAGAAATTAAAAGGATTTAAAGTTAATTCCGTAAGTAAATTTTTTCGTCAATGATTTATTTAGTTACGCAAAAAAATAAAATGCAAAATTTAAATAAAAAATATATGTTTAATTTTAAATTTATTTTATGTACGAAAATAATAAATTTTAAATCGTAGCTAATAAATTACTTTTATTGGCATGAATTGATACTAATATAAGATTTCATTTACGAAATTTATTTTAAATATAAGATCAATTCTTTTATTTTTAGCACGTTTTTAATCCATCATTAAAATTAAATGAAAATAATTTTAAATATTAAAAAAATTAAAATAAATAAAATAATATATATAAAAAAATATACTATTTTACATTCTTTTTTAATAACAAAAAACTAAAATTGTTTCATGCAATATTGTTCTTCTAATTTCACAAATTATTTTATATTTAATTTTAAACTCAATTAAGTAGGTATGATTATTATGAATATTGAAAGGATTTTTTAATAAAATAAAAATAAAATAATAACAATTTGCTTTTATGGTTAATCTAAATGGGAAATAAATAGCAATTATATATCCATATTTTTTACTGTAAAATTCAGTGCGATATTTAATCATCATTCTATTAGTTTTGGTAATATTGTATATTTACTTTTGAAAAGATTACGAACAATTACAATATTATTCAAACTACTTTGCTAGCATTCTAAAAAGTCTATAATTTGTGGTTAACTGTTAGTTGATAATTACTTAAAAAGTAAAAAAAAGGTTAAAAAAAAACACTTTCGAGGATAATATTAATTAAATGATTACATATATTATTTTGTATTAACATACACTGAAGTGACAAAAGTCATGGGATAGCAATATGCAAATTTTCAGATGGCAGTAGCATCGCGTAGAACAGGTATAAATGCGCAGAGCTTTCATTTCTGTTCAAGTTATTCATGTGAAGAAGTTTTGACGTCATGATGACCGCACGACGGGAATTAACAGACTTTGAACGCGGAATGTTAGTTGGAGCTAGACGCATGGGTCATGCCATTTCGGAAATCGTTAGGGAATTCAACATTCCCAGATCCACTGTGTCAAGAGTGTGCCGAGAGTATGAAATTCCAGGCATAACATCCCACCATGGACAGCGAAGTGGTCGACCGCCTGCACTTAACGACCGAGACCGGCGACGTCTGCAAAGAGTCGTAAATTCTAACAGACAAGCAACACTGCGTCAAATAACCGCAGAAATCAATGTGGGACGTACAAGGGACTTGTCTGTTAGAACTATGCGGAGAAATTTGGCTTTTTTGGGTTATTCCAGCAGAAGACCGACTCGAGTGCCTTTACTGACAGAACGACATCGCTTGCAGCGACTCTCGTGGGCACGTGAGCATATCGGTTGGTCCCTAGATGAATGGAAAACCATGGCCTGGTCCGATGAGTCACGATTTCAGTTGGTAAGAACTGATGGTAGTGTTCGAGTGTGGCGCAGACCCCACGAAGCCATGGACCCAAACTGCCTGCAAGGCACTGTTCAAGCTGGTGGTGGCTCCGTAATGGTGTGGGCTGTTTTTTCATGGCATGGACTTAGTCCTCTGGTGCGACTGGACTGAACATTGACTAGAAATGCTTATGTTCAGCTACTTGGAGATCGCTTGCAGCCATTCATGGACTTCATGTACCCAAACAACGATGGGATTTTTATGGATGACAATGCGCCATGTCACCGGGCCACAACTGTTCGCGATTGGTTTGAAGAACATTCTGGACAATTCCAACGAATGATCTGGCCACCTAGATCGCCCGACATGAATCCCATCGAGCATTTATGGGACATCATCGAGAGGTCTGTTCGTGCCCAAAATCCTGCACCATCAACGCTTCATGGACATTCCTGCAGAAGACTTCCAACGATTTGTTGAGTCCATGCCACGTCGAGTTGCTGCAGTTCGCCGGGCGAAAGGAGGGCCGAAACGATATTAAGAGGTATCCCATGACTTTTGTCACTTCAGTGTATTATAACCGTAATACTTCCAAGTGCAGGTAGCATGAAAGTTAGGATTCAAGTTTGAGTATAGCAGTTTTTTTACAATTCAATGCCTGCTTTTAAAAACGAAGATATTAGAAGAACATTGTAAAGGATAAAAGTGTTTCGTGTTTTCTACCTTCTTGAAATGCTGTTTTGTTAGCACTTCTTCAATTGTTGTTTTGTTAAAAAAGAAACATCTACTTCAATACTCCAAAAATGCTGCTCATGCAACACTGTTCGTAGGACATGAAGATTAGTGTCAGTGATACAACTGTTATAAGCAACAACTACCCGAAGAAATACGAAATTGTGATACATATGATACAACAAATTCAAAAGTGTCCTCATTTATATTAATTATGCAAATAATCGTATTTTCTTATGAAAAAATCACACATATTTTAGTGTCTTAAATATATAAGCATATGTCTTTAAATGGCACGCATTATTAAGCTTAAGATTTAGTGGGTTTATTTAATTAAAAAGTGAAAAAAGTAGTTCAATGTTTGAATCAATTATTTATGCGCACATATTCTGCCATAAATTGTACTATTAATACAGAAGGCGGCATCAATAAACCCATTTAAACCCAATTACTAATAAAAAAGAAAAAAAAATGTCAATTAATTATTTCTATAATAATATTAATTACCTTATTATATATATTAATTTGCATTAACACATTATAATCATAATATTTCCATGTCTATGTAAAATGTAGGGTAAGATTGAAGTTTGAGTACATCAGTTATTTTTACAATGTAATGACTACTTTAAAAAACGAAGATATTAGATGATAATTGTAATTGACAATATTAGTCAATTACAATTTTCATCTAATATCTTCGTTTTAAAAGTAGTCATTACATTGTAAATGTAGTAATTACAGTAATTACAATAGTAATTACATCGTGCAATTGTAGTAATTACATCGTGTTTTATATCTTCTCCAAATGTTGTTTTGTTTACACATCTTCAAATGCTATCTTCTCCAAATTATGCTTTTTACGAAAAAGAAATATCTACTCCAATCCTCCAAAATGGCTGCTCATGTTACTACTAGTAGGACATAAAGATTAGTGTCAGTGTTTTAACTCTGATAAACTTATTTTGTTGGGTATTTTATAGTACGATACAACAGCAAATTCAAAAGTGTCCTACAATTCTGTCAATCATATTGTATTTTCGTATGAATCAATCACACGTATTATAGTTTCTTAAATATATAAATATATTTCCTTAAATAGTACACATGATTAAGCATAAAATTTAGTGGGTTTATTGAACTAAAAATGCAAAATATTTCGAAGCTTGAACCAATTATTCAGGCTCCCATATTTTGCCAATAAACCTATTTAAACACAATTACTACAAAAGAAAAAAAAATGTAAAATAAGTATTTCTATAATAATATTAATTAGCTGATAACATATATTACTTTGCATTAACATATTATAGCCAGAATGCTTCTTTGTCTATGTAAAATGGAAGGTAGAATTCAAGTTCGAGTATATCAGTTATTTTTACAATGCAATGACTGCTTTTAAAATGAAGATATTAGATGAAAATTGTAATGGACTAATAGTATTTCGGGTTTTTTATCGTCTACAAATGCTGTACTGTTGAACACTGTATACTATCTTTTCGTAATATAGAGTATTACGGAATATACTTATACACTGTATATCTCCGTAAGAAATAAAAAAAACCATCCATTTCAATCCTCCTTCAATCCATACTTCAATCCTGGAATACTTCTAGTAGAACATAAAGATCAGGATACAACAAATTCAAGTGTCCTAAAAGTGTGTATTCTATTAATCATACAGATAATTGTATTTTCGTATGAAACTGTCACACGTATTATTGTTTCTTAAGTATATTTCCTTAAATAGCATGCATGATTAAGCTTAAGATTTAGTGGGTTTATTTAACGAAAAACGAAATAGTAGTTCAATGTTTGAATCAATTATTTAGGCGCGCATATTCTGCCAGAAACTGTACTATTAATACAAAAGACGGCATAAATAAATCCAATTAAACCCAATTACTAAAAAAGAAAAAAAAATATAAATAATTATTTTGATAATAATGTTAATTAGCTGATTATATATATATTAATTTACATTAACTCATTATAATCATAATACTTCAGTATGTGCCTACAATGGAAGGTAGGATTCAAGTTCTGTATGTAAGTTGTTGGTTTTTTTTACAATACAATGACAGCTTTTAAAAATGAATATATTAGTTGAAAATTGTGATGGACTAATAGTGGTGCATTATTGTACAGTATTACTAGTGCAGCCCATTACGTACCGTTATATGCTGTTTTGTATACAATATACATCCCTCTAAGAAATAGAAATATCGAATTCTATCCTCCAAAAAAGCTGCTCATGTAATACTGTTCGTATTACATGACCGTAGAACATAAAGATCTGTGTCAGTGATGCAACTGTGATAAAGATCAGTGTTCAGTGATATGACTATGATAAAGATCAGTGATGCAACCATTTCAAAAGTGTCCTACAATTCCATTAATCATACAAATAATCGTATTTTTTTAAGAAACAATCACACGTACTATTATAGTTTCTTAAATAAGTATATTTTCTTAAATAGCACGCATGATTAAGCTTAAGATTTAGTGGGTTTATTTGACTAAAAATGAAAACGCACTTCAATGTTTGAATCAATTATTTAGGCACGCATATTCTGCCATAAATTGCACTATTAATACAAAAGGCTGCATCAATAAACCCATTTAGCAAATATGTTGCTCGTTTCTTTGAAAATAAAATGCGGTATTTTCTGATTCCGAAACGCAAGCTGTAAGTGTCATAATTCACTCTGACCATAAAAGAAGTTCATATTTTATGCGATATTGAAACCAAAAGAAACAGTGCCCGGGTCTTTTCAATCATTGTTTTGCACTGTTCTCGAATCATCAATCTGTTGGGAAAGAGTTTTGTTTATTGCACAGTTTTGTATTGTCACTTTGACAAATGTTTCGCAATAGTGTTCGTAACAAATGATCCTTGGTGAAACTTTTATTTTTCATTTATTTTCGAATAAAAATTCTACTCTTTTCCCTTTACAGGAAAATTTCGATGGCAGATTGCTATCTATGGAAAAAAAAGGCACAAAAAGAAATGCAAAAATGTTCGCTTTTATTTATTTTTCCAATGATTTGCAGCCTCTGAAGAATGTGGAAAATATTATAAATTTAAAAAAGTATGCAGATGGCGTTAAAGCAATATTTTTCATAAGTAAAATCTTTTCAATCTCCATTATATATTTTATTGATTAATATCGTACAATATTTTACACGAAAAGAAATATAATTTTGTTTAAGAATAATATATTCTCAATCTCACCATATTTTCTATTTCATCGTATTTTATTTTATTAACACCGTTTTTAATGAAAACATCAGACTATGTGAGGTGGAAATTTCTCTTCTGTAAAGTTTTTGAAGTATGAAAAATATATTTTATTTAATAAATTAATTTAAAATACAATATTTCAGAAACATGTTATTGATTCATTAAATTTAAGTCCTTTGTATTTAATACATTTTATATATTTCCCAGTTTTAATAAAACACGCTAAGAAATGAAAATTCTTACATATTTTACTTCGCCATCATATTTGGCGCAATAGCCCCACGGTGAGCCAAGGCCTTCTGCCTATTGGCCGAAAACAGGAGATGTTTTTCCTTTTACGGGATAGGTTGTTAGCCTTACGCCCAACGCTCTACAGTCCTGTTAAACAGGCGCCTGATGGCCGAGCGACTAGCGCTCTGGCTCTCGGTACCACATGTGTCGGAATCGAATCCCAGTGGTACCATGGTTTTTTCAGTGGTTTGGAATACACTGTCTAACAAGATTAGTATCTGTCTAACAAGATTACTATTATTACTATACCCCACCATATCACTGTGCCTAGTTGAGTTGCCCCTTTACAGTTTGGCATTGATGGGGGTAGAAGAAGTCTGATTGGGCTCTCTGACGCTCTGCGATCATATGTCACCTGGATCTACTTCTCAAAGTGGATTCCGAACCACTGAAAGTGTCCATGTTACCATTGCGATTCGATCTCGAAACATGTGGTACCGACAGCCAGAGCGCTACCCACTCGGCCATCAGATCCCTAATATTTAACTTGCTTATCCTAAAATTCACACGATAACATATTAATTATTAAATTAACTAAACTGTCATTTTAATATAATTGTAAGAGCAACATTTTTTATAAATCAAATTTGTATTCAAGAAAAATATTGAAAAAGGAGTAACTATAATTTATCCTATCAAATACGATAAACTTATTCTTCCATGCGAATTTATATTTTTAACATGATAAATAAATATCTTGGACACCAGCAACCCTATCTTGGTATACATAAATTGCAATCCATTCCAAATTAAATGAAGCGAGCCATTGCTGTATGCATTTCTGGGTCGTATAGATTTGTGTAAAGTCAAATTTTAAAGCCAGATTCTATTGAAGTTGCATCACACAAATTTGCTTCAATCGCTTAAAAGCTCCCGATATTTGTCAAAATACGCTTATAATTTATCGTTCCTTACCGGAGACTCACAAAAATTTCGCGCTTTTGAAAACTGGCACAATGAAGTCAGCAAAACACCATCAGTCAATCAAAGACCGCCATTGTCCCCTTTGTGAGGAGAAATGTTTTTGACGCTGCACCCTTTGCAAACCTTTCCCCCACCCCCGTTCTGATTCAATACACAAGTCCTGGAATGTTTGATCGTTCAATAGAGGAAACTTGTTTCATACATATCTATTAGAGGATATATTTATATCCATATTTTTAAAAGAGCTCTCACGCCAACGACGGTGTATTGACCAAATTCTTCTTCAAATATGTTCCTGACAGAGTGCCTTGGCTGTAAAGAAATGAAAATGCAAAATAAAACTCAGGGAATGAATTGTAATAACATATTTCTTGGTGGATAATTAACATTCCTTAAACCTTTTCCAGAGATGGAAAGCTTTGATTCTTTTGTCGTAAATGATGGAAAAAAAATGTAAGAAAGATCTTCAGAAATATGCAAGATAATCTTGATTTCAAACCATGAAAAGACACTGATTTATTTTTGCTTTAAGTATTTATCAAACGCATTTATTAAGATATGTATTCATTCTTTTATAGGAAATGTTCATCATAATTTTTCATAATAATTAATGCTTAATAAGAATATATTTCGTTTATATTTAAGGAAAATAGATACGAAATAAGATTAAGTGATACTTTTTTTAAGAATTAGCTTTCTTTGATTCTACGCGAATAAAGAAAAAACAATTTTTTAAGACCAAATTTGCTTACTGTGTACAAATTAAATAGAAATGAATAAAAATCTGCATAATTTGATAAAAACTTGAAGCTAAAGAGCAACTTCTTCATTTGGTCTGTTTTCATCTATCATATAAGTTTTATTATCAGACCATTGGAAGTTTATATATTCCCCAAATTAACAAATACCTAATTTCTAATAAAAATTTTTAAATAACATAATTATCTCTAGATGCTAACAAACGTGAAACTATAATAAATAAAGAATTTGATTATGTGGTAATTAGAACTTAATTGGAGTATTCTAAAAATATTTATTTTACAAAAGAAATAACAATTTGTATTTAAATAACCAATTTGTTCATTTAGGTATTCACTAACTGAATACAGGCATTATCAATTTTTCTCATAATTAGAATTTTATTGATCATTAAATTATTATATTTTTTTAATGTGGGGCATTTACCTGATATTATTCATAAACGTCAGAATTTCAAAATATTCAGTTTATTCAAGCTGAAACTCAAATCTTACAAAGAAAATGTGTAAATTATTTCCTTTAAAAGTTTGTAAAGACTATTGACTCATATGTACATTAAGTGAGAGAAAAAAAAATACTTATATAAATAGCCTGATGTCTGTAAAGGATGGTGATAAAATCGTGTTCTTGTATTATAATCCTTAATTAAGCGTTTTCATTTATTAGCATCCTTAATTCTCTAATTTATCTTTTTCGATGCATCAATTATTCAATGCTTTAACCAACAAATCTGTCATAGAATATATTTGTTATCCAGTATTGAATGTTCTGCTGATCATATATGAATCAACAAACAAAACATACAAAAAAATATTTGTTTAATGCTTTATTGCTTTATAGTAATGGATTTACTTTTTAAATTCCTACTATTAGTTCACATTCTCCCTATATATATCTTGTTCAAATTTTCAATCGTTAATAAAATACTTTTTATTCATCCACTCAAGTTCAAATACATTTTTTTTAACTTGTAGTGGATGACACTTGATGTTAATATATTTTTCTCAAATATTAATTCATTAATTAACTTTAGTTTATTTTAGATTTAAAATGCATGTATCTACCAATAGATGGCACCAGATGTAAGAGGAAAATTTCAGCTTTATTTATAAAGGACTTTCTGCAATATAGTGAAAATAAAGCAGGAATTGACTTAATTTTTATATTACTTGTTTCTGTATTAATTGCTTTACATTACATTCCACCAACAAAATATATAGAATGCTTTTCACATTCCATTTATTCACTCCTATTTCATTCTTTATTCCTATCTTTCTAAATAATAACTTTGAAAAAATATATTCATCAATAATGAATGATTAAGCAATTAACAATTCCCAAAAGTGCCTGGTAATTTCAATACACAGAATAAAAATATTTCAATTATCAATTTGCTAACTACCATTATTTTAAAAACAATTACTAATCACATTTTTTCAAAAAATGGCTTCCCTATAGAAAAAATTAAATAGGATAGATAAATAAAAGCATACAGTTGTATGGTTCTTCTACGTAAGTTAAACAGAAAAAAACACTTTTTTTTACAATTAATTTCTTAAGCTTTTCAGAGGAATAAAATAAAAATGAAATGTGGGGAAAAGTTTAAACAATAAAAAAAAACAATCAACAAAGTAGAAAATAAAAAAAATAAAAAATAAAAAAAAACCAAAACAATTTTTTTATATAGCGTGTGATTTAATAATTGAAATAGGAAAAAAAATAAAATAAGTAAGGTAAAAAAAAAACCTATCAAGCAAATATAAGAAAAAAAAAACAATATGAGTTAACTAAGAAAAATTTATTTTTTTATATTCATCAAAATTAAATTGAATAAAAATTAATGAATTCAAAATACTCAAATTAAGTTCTTGAAGATATCAATATTTATGATTAAAAGCTACAGGAATTAAACATGACATATTTTTTAAATATATTTTTAAATGGATATTTTAACTTAAAACGACATATTTTTGAGAAACGACATATTTAATTTAAAACGACATATTTTAATCTGGAACAACATATTTATTGTAAAACGGCATTTTAATGTGAAACGATATATTTTTAATGTGAAACGATATATTTTTAATGTGAAACGATATATTTAATGTAAAATGACATATTTTAATATGAAACGACACAGTTAATGTAAAACGAAATTTTAATTTGAAACAATATATTAAATGTAAAACGACATATTTTTATGAAACGACATATTTAATATAAAACGACTTATTTTAATGTGAAACGAAATGTTTAATGTAAACCGGCATAATTTTATGTGAAACGACATATTTAATGTAAAAAGTCAGATTTTAATATAAAACGACATTTTAATGTAAAACGAAATTTTAATTTGAAGTAACATATTAAATGTAAAACGACATATTTTAATGTGAAACTACATATTTAATGTAAAACGACATATATTAATGTGAAACGACATTTTTAATGTAAAACAACAAATTTTAAAGCATGGAGTATAAGAATTAAAAGTATATAGAAAAATTTAAAAATAATAAAGAAGATTTCATAACAATTCAAAATATTTTAAAAGAAAGTCATTTAAAAATGTGACTATATAATAAAATATAATAATTCAGATCAACATCCATTACAAACTTTTATTGTTAGGATACTGTTTTATGATAGTAATAGTATATTATTATTTGAAATAATCAAAAGAAATAAATTATGTAAACCATGCAAACAGTGAAGTAGAGAAAAAGCATCCTTTCAACATCAAGAACTAAAGTATAAAAAGAAATAACTTTCTTAAGCCTTTATGAAAAATAAATTCCAAATTCAAATTCACCATTCAAGATACTTTCAATGTGCAGAGGATTTATCAAACCTCATTATATTTTTTAACATACAAATTCGTGGCGCGAATCGGAAAATTCTCGCCTTTTTAAAAAAAAATTTCATGAAAGTAAACTTTTTTAAAAACTCATTTTCTGTACAAAAAAACCATTCCATTCATTTTTGAAAAACTTTTGGTTTTCTTTTGAAATGTGAAGGAAAAAGTAACAATTTTTCTTCCATTTTTATAATTGTTGATAAAGTTGGTGTAAAGGTATGTTTAAATAAGCAAATGAAAAAAAAAAAAAAAAAATCAATTAAACAAAAGTTAAAGTTTTTTAAATATAAATTATTTTATTGAAAAAGATCGTGCATTTATATTAAACTTTTTATATGTGTGTTGTACATTTCTAAATATATGTACATTTATATGAGTTGACATTAAAAATGGTCTTTCGCTATTGTCTCATTTAAAATATTTACAAATTTTAAAAGCAAAAATTTGTATTAAACAATAATGCTTTATTTAAAGATATAAATGTTTATTGTATGCATTGGTTTACAAAGGAATATTTTCTCTACAAAAATTTACATTTCTGTTATTTTAAAACAGTTAGTGATTTTTGTCGTTAGTCTTATTTATATCACCCATTTTAATGATTTGAAATTCTTATTTGTGCTTTAATATCTTAAAATGTGCTGTTTATTTTACTTAATGTGTATTCTGTGGATTAGATGACAATAAAAAACAAAATTATATGAAAAATAGTTTTTATAATTACAAGAAATTTACAATGGAGTCATTTTTAAATTTTTATCTTTCGTTATTAAGAATAATTGTATTTTTAGTTATGATTGTGATATTTAGAATTATATAAACATTCTGTTTTAAAAGATAAAGTATAAAAACTTAATTTTTTGTCTATCTAAAGATGAAATTTGGAACAGAAGAGACATTATGTTAATAATACTAATCACTGCTGATTTTTTCTGAATATCGGTAATATATTTCATAATGCAGAAGAGTATTCAATTTGTAAAGTACTTTATTTTTAGAATGTTAACGATGAAAATAATGAATGCTTTTAAAATAGATTAAAGTTACGATTTTCAATTTAGTAAATGATTACATATTTTCATAATGTTCCATTTCACTTCTAATCACTCTACAATGACTAGAAGTTATAAAAGAAATTATGTTAAATGAATTAGTCAAAATATTATTAATTAATTAAATACGTTTTTAGGACAAACGATATAATCTACGAATTTTCATAATTTCCATATAGCATAGGAATATAAAACAAGTAATATAAAAAAAAAAATTTAAGTCAATTCCTACTTTTTTTTCACTATAATGCAGAAAGTCCTTTATAAATAATTTTCATTCATTTTTTTAAGTTTATCTGGCGCCATCAATTGGTAGATATATGCAATTTAAATCTAAAAAAAACTAAAATTAATTAATTTTAACTAATGAATTAATAACTGAAAAAACTGTATTATCATCAAGTGCCATCCACTACAAGTTAAAAAAAAATGTATTTGAACTTGAGTGGATGAATAAGAAGTATTTTATTAACGATAGAAAATTTTAACAAGATATATATAGGGAGAGTGTGAGATAATAGAAGGAATTGAAATAAACATTTTTCTATAACACTGAATTTGTGTATAATATACATTTTCTTAAATTAAGGCACTGACTGCTGTAAAAAAACGTCATTACTAATAAATAATAAAAAAAATGGGTCTTTATTGATTTAAATGTGTCCTGAAATATATATTTATATATATTTTTTTGAAAAATTTTGAAAGCACCTATTACCAATTCGATTAAAAATAAGAAGGATATCAAATATTGATAAATTTCTGGAAGTTAACTTATGAAACAATTATACTGAAAGGTAAAAATAATGTTCAAACAAATTCGATCTAGATGAACACAGGATATTTGTGAAGTCATTAACAGTCTTTCGAAGAATAATCAATGATTGTATAGCAATGTATCAGTTCGTTGGTAATCATGAGCTGAAAATTTATTTCAAGATTATGCCATGGTGGCATATTAATAGATGCTAGAAATCCATTAACGGTGTTAGATGAATAGTTCTGAGACATATGAATGGTATTTTACTGATGGAAACCTGGAAACATGAATCTACTTCACCATATTCTGTATCAAATTTTGTATTCCTAAAGGATATAGATTCATTTGGAATATAAATAGACAAACGTGAAATGTGCTGAAATTTTCAATAAATTAAAACTTTAAACAATCAGATATACTATTACAAAACTTTCTGGGATGAAAAGTTTTAAATAAAATTAAATTCTAAAGTGAGTTTTGAATTTTTTTTAGTTATGAAGAAAGTTTTAAATTAACCAAAAAAATGTATACAACACATTTGCAATTCAACTATTGAAACTATGTAAAAACAAAATTTATTAGAAATTAAAAGAACGCGTCGGAACTTTATATCTATAAATAATATTTTAAACAGTTTCAGTAACAAAAATTTTATTTTCAAAAAATAATTGCATTAGTTTTACCTTAATTCTTGCTCCCTAGTTAGAGAAAATGTTTTAATAAAAACACACAAAAAATTTGAACGAATTTGTTTAAAGATATCAAGTATCCAAGCAAATATATGCATCATTGACTTGGACTTGGTTGATTTGGATTACTTTCATTTTGTACAGTACAATTTAGTACAGTAAACAGAAGTAACACATAGTAAGAAAGTATAACACAGTGAAGTACAATACAGAAGTTTTAAACAGTACAATTTAGGAAAAATATTAAAACAGTGATCAGAATAGGAAACGCAAGATGTCTTTGAAAATAAGAACAATAAAGTAAATTAAAGGCTCATAGAATATATCTCTTTACGCCAATATAGTAATATACTCTCTACATACAAAATATAAACACGATTTCAATTAGAATTACTGCTACAAAAATTGAGGGAATCGATAAAGGGCCAATAAACTCCTAAAGAATTTGATGATTAAAAGAAGTTTGGCGACCTTGATATATTTTATAAAATTTTATCCCATAAAAAAAGTACATTTAACTGTATATCTCATATATTTTCAACTGTATGTTTAAGCTAAATCCAAAAAATGAACTTCAATGGCAAACAGAATGATACAAGTGATAAAATTTCAAATTCCGTATTTTCTATTTCAGTTGTATAATTATAATAAACATATACATTGATTGTCTTTCGGGCGATAGAACTTTCATCTAAACAAGTAGCTACAAAACGTTGAATTTTTAGCCATTTTCGCTCAGTCAAACGATTTATAACCTGATATTCTACTGGAACTATGGGATTTTATACTTCCATGGTTTACACATTTTGTTTAAACAAATTTTGCATATTTTAGTATTTTGCTTATGTTTATTCTATAATAATTTAATACAAAATCAACATGATAACTTTGGTTGTCATAATAATGTTTTGGTTAATTTATTTTTTAGCATACTCGACTTTACTATTTTATTCCTGGGTGTTCTGTATATCACAATTCAATTACTTAGTTCTTAGCTATATCCTGATTTTTTTTTTTTTTGTGAGAGAACTTAGTCTATATATGCATGCATGTTAGCAATAAATAAAATAATGTATTTACTAAATAATTTCCATATGAAACCTTTTAAATTGCGATAGTTAGAATTATTCAAATATAGAGATAAATTTATTAATTCTACTAAATTTCTCTTTATATTTTAGCAATTCTAACTATTGTTATCAAATTTTTCTTTTACATTCATATTAGTTCGACTAGATAATATTTTAATTTAAAGAAAGTGTTTACCCTTCGCGGGAAATTAGCGAAAAATATTGTATACATTTTTGCAAAGCCTTTTTTAAAATTAATGATGCTTCGAAACAATATGTTTCATACATTATTTTTCGATCATTATTATACTAGCAAAGTAAAATAATTTATGCTTTACTGCATTACAAATTATTATAATTATTACTCTCTGAATCTTTTAAATGTTAATATAAAATTTTTTTTGAGAAGTAAAAGCTAATGTCTGAAACCTTCTTAGTAATATATAAAATATTTAATGGTTAATGATTTTTTTGATTAGTAAAATAAAAAAAATGTGTGTATAAGTTAAAGTTATATTAAATAATTTTATATGTAACACAACTTCTTTATTAAAGACGCTTCATACGGTATAACATATACTATTATTAATTATGTATAATATATATTTATAAGTTTAAAATGTTTTAATATGAGAAAAATTCTTTTTTTTTTATCTTTACATAAAGCACGTTTCATGTATATTGTTTCTGACGCGCTAGCACAAATACTATTGTTAAATGATTAACAAAATCAAAGAATTCAACAAGGTCTGCAATAAGAATTAACAAAACCTCGCCTTGGGGAAAAACGATTACTTTAAAATAGTAATGCATTTTCTCAATAATAATAATGTTTAACCTAGTTTTAAGTGTAAACTTTTTTCCCAGCTTTATTTTTTTCTCACTTTTTTACCTGTTAAATATGAAAAAAAACATATTTCAAAACATGTAGATATAGACACTGGTGATATAGATACTTAAATATACATAATTTAATATATCAATATAAGCGATAGTATAATCGTTAATCATATAGTCTGTTTGAAGCATGTATGGATTAAATATAAAATTAAAATTTGCTTAGTATTACCTAAATTAATTTACTACATTTCAGAATTAAATTTTTTCCCGAATTCATATAATTCTATAAGTTGTTAATATTATAAGTTGCATTTAAGTCAATTTTCATACATTTAAGTGAAAAATATTTTTTTCAATGTTAAAATTATTATAGAAACATTTTATGGAATAGCGTAACACATAGTATTTCTTATCAAATGTATCATTGGATTAAATATAAAATAATTGTTCTATTTATTAATATATTATGGTAATTAAAACAGTTTTGAGATAATAATTCTATATATTCAGCTTGTACTGATAAAAAATGTTTAAGGTTTTTTTGCCTGTCAGTTAGAAAAATTATTTATGCTGAAATAAAAAAAGAAACATTTTATATAGTTTTTTTTTATAAACCCAGAAATCAAATTCCTTTGGATGTTATTGTATAAGGAAACCAACACAAATCCAACAAGTATTTAGGAAAACAATAATATAATAATTTTAATAAAAATGGTATTCAATTGTTTTTTTAATATTAAGATGAATAAAAATATAATACAAATTTAATTACGCTATGAAATCCTACATGAGACAGGTAACAAAGATATTCATATTTCCATAACTACAAAAGATTATTTAAAATTGTTTCTTCGAAAAAAACATCAGTTAAGACTATAAGGATTTCCGTCGAAATAAACTTGATACGATTATATACAACACGCTTCATCGTGAACGATTTACAGAAACTCTCAGAATTATAAATATATTCTTAAACTTACCCCATGGTTGTTCATTGGTTGCAGGAGATTGCGCTCGTATTCCTGAAACAGTCACCCAAATACCACCAAATATTTCACAAAATAAAATGCCAACTACCATGGTAAATATAAAAGACATTGCTATTGGTAAACTTGGGTACAATTCTTCAATAATCCAAATATGTAGCAAATAATTCACTGTAAAATACATAAATTACTTATATCATTCTTCTTGTTTAATTGCGATGTCAATGAGGAGCTCCTTATTTTGACGCCAGAATATTTTATTTCCAAACAAAAACGAGACTGTTTTCTTTTCATAACAATAAAGAAAACTTCTATAATCCTCAAATATATGATTCCGTGTATGAGATCTCAATATTCAGTAATTTTCTTATTAAGACATATAGTATTATACCTCGATTTATTATTATATAAAAATGTAGATTCAATCTGTATTAATTGTAAAAATCTCTAACAATTATGAAAAACAACATTGTAAATAATGAATGAAATGAATTTAATAAATTTGCAATACTGTAATATTATATAGTTTAAAATAATCCAGGCAACTAAAGTTTTGATAGCCAATGAAACAAATTAATCCTTATTCTCTCGAATGAGTACA
>BPLQ01014783.1:0-15629 GCA_021605075.1 Caerostris darwini
TGGGCGATCTAGGTGGCCAGATCATTCGTTGGAATTGTCCAGAATGTTCTTCAAACCAATCGCGAACAATTGTGGCGGGGTGACATGGCGCATTGTCATCCATAAAAATCCCATCATTGTTTGGGTACATGAAGTCCATGAATGGCTGCAAGTGATCTCCAAGTAGCTGAACATAAGCATTTCCAGTCAATGCTCGGTCCAGTCGCACCAGAGGACCAAGCCCATGCCATGAAAAAACAGCCCACACCATTACGGAGCCACCACTAGCTTGAACAGTGCCTTGCTGACAGTTTGGTCCATGGCTTCGTGGGGTCTGCGCCACACTCGAACCCTACCATCAGCTCTTACCAACTGAAATCGTGACTCATCGGACCAGGCCACGGTTTTCCATTCATCTAGGGACCAACCGATATGCTCACGTGCCCACGAGAGTCGCTGCAAGCGATGTTGTTCTGTCAGTAAAGGCACTCGAGTCGGTCTTCTGCTGGAATAGCCCAAGAAAGCCAAATTTCTCCTCACAGTTCTAACAGACAAGGCCCTTGTACGTCCCACATTGATTTCTGCGGTTATTTGACGCAGTGTTGCTTGTCTGTTAGAATTTACGACTCTTTGCAGACGTCGCCGGTCTCGGTCGTTAAGTGCAGGCGGTCGACCACTGCGCTGTCCATGGTGCGATGTTATGCCTGAAATTTCATACTCTCGGCACACTCTTGACACAGTGGATCTGGAAATGTTGAATTCCCTAACGATTTCCGAAATGGTATGACCCATGCGTCTAGCTCCAACTAACATTCCGCGTTCAAAGTCTGTTAATTCCCGTCGTGCGGTCATCATCACGTCAAAACCTCTTCACATGAATAACTTGAACAGAAATGAAAGCTCTGCGAAAGCACTGCGCATTTATACCTTTTCTACGCGATGCTACTGCCATCTGAAAATTTGCATATTGCTATCCCATGACTTTTGTCACTTCAGTGTATTGCTTATTATTCTTTGTAATGTAAGTGTTTTTTTACATGATTAGGCTTAGTAAAATGTTAATGAATCTCCCAAATAACAAATGATTAATGAATCTTCAGTTCATCTTAACCATTTATTGTACTGTTTTAAATATTTGAATAAGAAATAAAAGTAATAAAAGTAAATCGAATTACTGCATTGTAAGTTATATGAGTTATGTTACTGCAATATAAATTCAGTATGTAGCATTTTTCCCATGAGCCCCATGGTGGGTCAAGGCCATCCGCCTACTAGCAGATTTCAGAAAACAGAGTGTTCCTTTTTACAAGGTAGGATTGTCAACGCTACTCTCAACAGTCATATTAGACCTTGACTACCGTTTAAAGTGGATTTCTAACCACTACAAGCATCCATGGCACCGCTAGGATTCGAACCCGAAAAACCGAGTGCCAGAGCGCTACACCACTCGGCCATCAGGCCCCACTTTGGCAAGTAAATGTACAGATTGGGTTTGGCTTTTTGCACTACGGTCACTTTTGGCACACTTTAGGCTAATTAGAGTGGGGCTTATTGTTTAACATGGATCCCGAACCACTAGCAAGCATCCATGGCACCGCTGGGACTCGAACCCCAAACCTGTGGCAACGAGCGCTAGTCACTCGGCCATCAGGCCTCCTCTTTAAATTCACTACAAATAAATCTCTTTCTAAGCGTTATTTTTCTCTCAATATATTTATTCACAGAGATTTTTTTTTAAAAGACTAAATAATCGCTTTTGGAATACAACATAATTATTTCTTTTTTTTTTCTTTCTTTCTTTTATCTCACTTAAACAACTATTTTATTTATTTTTTTTTGAAATTCCAACACTGACAACTGGTTTACTCTAATTTAAATCTCGGGGTTTAATGTTTGTCAAGTTTACGAAGACAGTTGTTTTTTCTTATGAAATTTATTCTTTTTTTAATTCAAACGACAATCAAAAATTGTTGTGGTGTAATATCTAACATTTTCCGAAAAGTATAGGAAAGGTTTCATACGATATCTTTATCGTAAGGAATCGAATAAATATCTCACTCTCTCCGAAAATCTGAGATTTATTTAGTTTCGACATGCGCAAACGATTTCGAGATTCAGAACTCCCCCCATTCATCAAAATAAAAGTTACGCTCCAAATATTCCCATTCGAATTCTTACTTTATGAAGCGATTTTTTATTCATATATTTATTTCTGCATTGTGTGAGAATTTTTCTTTTTTATTTATCAATAAATAACAGCGAATTTTCTTCAACATTTAAGAGAAGTAGTGGATATTTTGAAAAAGTAATCAGGACATCATTAAACAAAATCTGGCTTAAATGCTTTAAGATCATTTATTGAGCGATTCGAATGTTTTTTATTCTGTTTTTTATATCTTGTTTAACACTTTTTACTGAAGTATTTACGCGATTTATTTGTTCTTAACTGTAACTTGAGACAAATTTATTTCGAATGATTTATTAGTGTTTATTCCTCTTTGTAATGTAACTGTTTGTTTTTAGGCTTAATAAAATGTTAGGTTTCAAATAACAAATGATTAATGAATCTTCAGTTCATCTTAACCATTTATTGTACTGTTTTAAAAATTTGAATAAGAAATAAAAGTAATAAAAGTAAATCGAATTACTGCATTGTAAGTTATATAAATTAGGTTACTGCAAAAAAATTCATTACAAGAAAAATAATAAATTTTTAAAAGAAATTATGCTGCTATACCGTGTGAGAGTATTATTTACACAAATTATAAAATACAAAGTTAATAAAAATATTTATGAAAATTTACAATGCAATAAGAAAAAATATATCAGATTTTTGCTGGATAATAAATAAGATGCATCATCATATAAAAAGATACCTTATTTATCTTGTAATGTATATGTATTAACGAAACTAAATATATATCATGTTTTTGTAGGTTATTAAAATTACTAAAAAAAGCTTAGGTTTCGAAAAAGCTATTGATGCGATACAATTGATTTGCGTGCTGCATGTGAGAAAATTCGGAAAATTTTGAGCCATGCAATCAGAATCGGTGAGCTATTACAATACAAACATTTATTATCATCTCTGAATCCACTTTTCGAAAGCAGATATAGTTACAATAAGCATGTTTTATTACAAAAGCTCACCTCCAGCGAAAATCGAACCATTGCCCACTTGCACATCCATTACTAGTTGAGTGTCGAATTCTCAATGTCTTGCAGTGCGGGATGGACATCCCATGAGTAGTCTTCTCATGGAAGGAGGAAATGGCGGCAGCTTCTGTTCTGATGGAGCACCCGTAGGTAGAAGTCTGACTTGGCTTCGGGTCACTGAAGGAGGGCAGTGAGTTCCGAGAGGACTCTTTTAGGGGGAACTACCCCATATTTGAGTATCGGATGGGAGAAAATCCTGAAAAACTTCCACCAGATACTCCTAACGAGGCAAGATGCTGAATATCGGTCTACTATGATCATAGACCTTTGTCACCCATCTAGCGTTCATTCAATTTCACCCACATCATTTCCAAACTGTATAGACGCAACTCAGCTCTAGGCAGAGTGATGTGGTGTAGTACTGGTTCAGTATCCATGTTAAACTGTTAATCCCTGTCTAATTAGCCCAAAGTGTACACAAAATGACCGTAAAGCGACAAACGAAACAAAACAAAACCCTCTATTATTTCAATTCTTATTTGTTTATATGAAACTCAAAACATTTATTTACAATTGCAAATGCAATGCGAAATAAATTCTAAAAGATTTGCCAAAATCAAATCCGCAAAAGAGAGAAAAAAATTCATTTTGAAAATCAAGAAATTTTTATATATATGAAAAGAAAAAGATTTGAGGAGGCAAAAATGTATGGAAAATTCATCCGACAGTCCAGTTTTCAAAACGGCCCCTTCACCTCCACCCCCTACCGAAGACCGTCGCTTTTACCACAAACCTCAATCGAAACCCACTCCGATCCATCGATGACGATGACGATTGCAATGACGCATCAAACGTCGAAACGAAAACGATATTCTCGCACTGCCAGATGAAAGCACTTAGAGAGGAACCCTTCAAACTATCGGAATTATCGCCCCTGCAGACAGTTGTATTCTCACGGCCAGAAAGGGGAAAAGGGATTTGCTCGAGAAGGAGGGTGAGGGGTGCCCAGGGATGGAAATCGTCACTCATGTTGCAGTGGTTCAGCTGTGTTGGGTCAGAAGTTTCGACGTCCATTTGGATAATCATGGGGGAAAGGGTTGTTGTTGGGGTGGATGGAAATTTTGCATAGAGTAGGCGTTTTCAAATAAAAGAATTTCTTGGGTTTAGTGTCGGAAGTTATTTGAATAGAATAAATATTAACATTTCTTTGTTTTTTTTTTTAAATAGAATATATATTTACAAAAGAATAGAAGAGCATTGTATAAAACTTAGGAGCTTGTGTGTTTCGGTCCAAGAACTCCTAACAGCTGTTGTTAACCACCACTTTCATGGGACAACGTAGACGTTTATAATTTTTCCTTGATTCCTCCTCAATTTGGAACAACATCTAAAGAATACGTAAAGAACTTTTTCCCACTGAATAAACGGTCTGGGCTAGCGCTCTAGCCATTGGTACCACATGCGTCAGATTCGAGTCCCGGCGGTGGCACGGATGTTTGTGAGTGGTTCGGGAGTTATTTCAAGTGAATAAATGAGAGCATTTTTTGTTTGTTTTTAAAAATAGAATAAATGTTTACAAAAAAATGAAGACCATTGTATAAAACTTTCGAGCTTTTATATTTCTATGCAAGAACCAATGACAGCTGTTATTAACCTCCACTTTGATGGGACAACGTAGACTTTTACAATTTTTGCTTGATGAATCCTCAAATTGGAACAACATCTAAAGAATAAGTAAGGAACTTTTTCCCACTGAATAAGCGGTTTGATAACCAATTGGCTTGAGCTATGGCCGTTTATACCACAGGCTTCAGGTTCGTGTCCCAGCAGTGCCATGGAGGAATATCGGGGTTCAAAATCCACTTTAAACGGTAGGTCTCTGTCTCATATGATTGTAGAGCGTCACAGACCCCAATCAGACTGCTCACTTATATCATTCCCGAACTGTAAAGGAGCAACTTAGATCTAGATACAGTAAAGTGGTGTGGTGTGGTGTATTGTAGTAATGGTTCAGAATCTACATTAAATTAGAGATTCCGATATAATTATACAAAGTTTGCAGAAAAAAATAGTACAGTGACAAACCAAATCATCTTATATTTTAGTGTTTGTTTGTTTATAGGAATTGCAAAGTATTTATTAACAATTGTAAATGCAAAGCAAAACTTTATTCAATATAAATTCTAAAAGATTTGACTTGGTACCAAAGCAAATTCATATACTCAAAAAAGAGGAAAAAAAAATTCATTTTGAAAATTAAGAAAGGTTTATATATATAAAAAAAAAGATTTTGGGAGGCAAAAATGTATGAAAAATCCATTACATCTTTCCCGTCCAGTCCGTTTCAAAACGACCCCTTCAACCCCTACCGAAGACCGTCGCTTTTACCACAAGCCTTAATCGAACCCCACTCCGATCTATCGATGACGATGACGATTGCAATGACGCATCAAACGACGAAACGAAAACGATACCCTCGCACTGCCAGATGAAAGCATGGCCAGAGGAACCCTTCACACTATCGGAATTATTGGATGGGGGGGGAGGTGCCTTGGCAACAACGGATTCGAATGTTCGATCGCCTTTGCAGACACTTGGATTCCCACGGTCGGGCGGAAAAAAGGGTTTGCTGGAGAAAGGGGTTGTAGGGCGGGGGTTCAGGGATGGAAATCCTCACTCATGTTGCAGTGGGTCAGCTGTGTAGGGTCAGAAGTTTCAACGTCGATTTTGATAATCGTGGGGGAAAGGGTTGTTGTTGGTGGGGAGGGGGGTTTTGCATAGAGTAGAATAAAAGAATTTCTTGGGTTTAGTGTCGGAAGTTATTTGAAATAAATAAATAAAAAGGAACATTTTTTTATTTGTTTTTTGAAAAGTAGAATAAATATTTACAAAAGATTGAAGAACATTGTATAAAACTTTGGTGCTTGTATGTTTTGGTCCAAGAACTCCTAACAGTTTTTATTAAGCACCACTTTGATGGGATATCGTAGACTTTTATCAAAGAACAATTTTTCCTAGATACTTCCTCAATTTGGAACAACGTCTAAAGAATATGAGAAGAACTTTCTCTCACTGAATAAAGTGGTCCAGAAGTCCAATTGGCTAGCGCTCTGACCGTTGTTACCAGAGGCTTCAGGTTGGAATCGTGGCGGTGGCATGGATGTTATAAAAATCAATGGCATTTGTAATTTACAAAAATCAAACCATAGAAGATTTATAAAAATCATTGTCAAGATTTATAAAAACAAACCGTATAAGATTTATAAAAATCATTGTCAAGATTTATAAAAATCAAACCCGTATAAGATTTACAAAAATCATTGCCATATAAGATTTACAAAAATCAAACCATAGAAGATTTATAAAAATCATTGCCATGTAAGATTAATAAAAATAACACCATATAAGAATTACAAAAAACAAAATCAAGCTAAATCTGGATTTTTATTTACAGACAAACTTAGCGATGTCAGCATATATGTGCTTGTCAAAGTTATTCAACAACAAGGTTTCATGGAAATTCACCATCACGGAAATAGTATGGCGCTATTTTTTACCATCTCTTATAGACAAAGATAACACATGTGTACAGATGCACAAATATATTAAAAAGGAGCAGCAAGACAAACATAGTCTGCGCATCATAGTTTTATGAAACTGCTGGGTTTTTGTTATATTATTATTTTTGTGATATGTTATGTGTGCACAGTTTTATGGAATTCAAAAACATTATTCCCCAAAAACACCCGACTAGCTTCAGGCCTACCCGGGTAGTAACATGTTCGGAAATCGATTACGGGCGCAACGCTGGCATCTGTCGGTATGTATATGCTTGTGCACAAACTTGTGCATCCAAACTTTCCTACCAGCTAACTCGAATATATCGCAAAGTTTACTCATCCGGAAAACATTCTCCTATATATATGATAGCGAAACATCGATTTTTCAGGAAAAGGAAAAGGAAAAAATAAAAATGGTCGCCGCGCACATTTCAGAACCTTGAAAATTTCCGTGTCTTTCGATAACCTCGTAGCAGGACACAATGGAACCAAGCCTTAAATTGAAAGACTTGTTATTTAGTTATAAATAAAACTGATTCCCTCCTTGGCTCGAGGTTATTCGAATGAAAAGAAAATGGCATTTTCTTCCTTACTTCATTTCACTTCGCTGCAGTAATACGCTGTAGAAATTCGAATTGTTTTGTGGAATATTTTGCCATCGCCGGCAAATTATTTGGCGCAATTTGTGTGCCTAATCGAGTGTTCTGGAAATGAGTTTTAATCATTTTTCCCGAGTTGAACGAAACTCGTCTTTCAAGAATTTATTTTTCAAACAAAACTTGTTACAAGTGAATTCCCGCTCTAAACGAAGTTAATTTAATTTCGGCTTGGTGTTAAACAAGACTAATTTAATGGTGGGATTTCACGGTACATTTATTTTAAATGTCCAATTAAAATTATTTTATTGATGTGCATTTATTAAGTTAGATGTATTTTTTTCAGATCAATAATAGGAATTTTTAATGAGAAGGGATCGGAATTTCCTACAAACACGTTTAAATGTGTTTTTGAAAGTTCTTTTTAAGGGCTTTACATTTTTATCAATATTGAATATTAAAAAATTCGATATTTTACATTTTTATTACATTTTTTATGTCTGTATGCATATATTTCGTTCGTTGCATTAAGGTCCATTCTATAATATTGTTCATTGTATAGTATTTGAAGAAATTCGAATTTTTAATTCTTTATTCATAAACTCAGCCCTCTTTTTGCTGTGCTTTTTTCCAGAATTTAGTGTAAAAGGAAGTTTTACTATGTTGTATGATAATTATTTATCAATGATATTGGGATACACCACTAGAAATTTTTTATTCAATTTTAGAATCATAAGAAATTATATCACATGCAATGCGGTCTAGTATAGTAATATATGGCATAATCCCAATTTATGAAAAGTATATACAGTGTGTCCCTAAATTCATGGACATGTAAAATACACATTATATACATACATATGTATTAGTAAAATTTTTTTTGTATGTTATGTCATTCATTGCTTTGAAGTACATTTTATAATATTGTTCATTATATTGTATTTGAAGAAACAATTTTAACTCCTCATTCATAAACTCACACCTCTTGTTATTGTGTTTTCTTTTAGAACTTACTATAAAAAGAAGTTTTATTTTGTTGTATGATTATTATTTATCCATGATATCGGGGTACACAACTAGAAATATTTGACTCAATTTTAGAATATTAAAGAATAAAATCATATGCAATGGTCAAATATAATAATATATGGCATAATGACACTGTATTGGTATATACAGGTTGGCCATGAATTCATGGGCCAAACTTAAAGGAAATGTAAAATGCGCATTATATATGTATTAGTAAACTTTTTCTATCTCTATATGTATATATGTTGTTCATTGCATTGAGGTTCATTCTATAGTATTGTTCATTGTATTACATTTGAAGAAAAATACATTTTTAACTCTACATTCATGAACTCAAACTAAACTATTCCTCAAATTCAATTCATATACTAAATTGTTCCTCAAAAAGTACTGGAATACTACTGCTGCGATCCGTGAGTTTCAGCGGATAAAGAAATTGCACCATGGATGAATGTCTCCAAAAGGGTGTATGGGCACTATGACCGAAAAGACCTTGAAAATTAGGAATTTGTATGGAAGAGGATGTAAAAGAATGGTTATTGAGGTAGTTGCTGTAGCACAGATGGTGCCAGTTGCGCACGGCCAGTGCTCTACTAGTACCAGTACCAGACTGGGCCACAGAAACTACAGCTTTTTATTATCGCAGATTTTTTAGCTCGTCTGATGTATAAAGGGTGGTTCAACGGTCGTGGCCCAAATTTTGAGGGGTGGTACAGCTTACTAAAATATACATTATTTTTATATGAATGTATAGCGTAGAAGCACGTATGCAGAAAAGTGATGCATGAAAAGGAAAACATTACTTATGTAAAACATCACTACAAAGGGCTTTTTAAATGTTTATAGTAATTGCGATCACCAATAGTCGTACGTTCTCCACTGAGTCACAATTTCCCCTCCAATGTTTTTTTTTTTTTTATTGTTTATCTATTTTTCTTTATAACCTTCTTGAAATTATAATAATAATATAAAAAATTTATATGCGTAATTTATATTCGTAGATAGAGGTTGCTGAGCAACCAAGGTTCTCCGTCAATCTGGCAAATCGTCGTCGTCGTCCTCGTAGTCGTACGTGTTTGGTAGCGTCATTGGCGAACAGTTCCAAAGAAGCCAGGCATTTTGCTGCACACTTGCAGCAGCAATGGATAGTCGAGCAACTAGAGTCAATCAACTGAAGTCAACTGTAGTCTCGTAAATGAAAACACAGTTGCAAACACAAAGTAAGAATAAATTAGAATGCGCATTGGTCTTGCCAGACAGAAGACTTGAAACTCGTCACGTGACGAGTATCACGTGGGGCACTATATCGGGCTGTTTCGAAAAATTCGTTTGAAAGTGTGTTCGTTCCTCAATGCGGGAATCGCAATTGAATATCTACTTCCCAGTAAGCAGTAACTGCAATAGATGAAGACAACCATTGGACCTGAGTCTACCTCCCAGGTAGATGAAAGTGTTGCCCAGTGACTACACACGTCAAAAAATCTACCTGAGGATTACAGGCGCTTCATGCACATTGTCACAATCGCAATCGTGTCTCTAGATTCCTGAAAACAGTGACTGCAAAAAATTGTCAACAACCATTGAACCTAAGCCTACCTCTAAGTTATGGTGTGTCTGTTACCACTCTGCTAAATATCGTCAACAATGTGGATTTCAACAAAATAAAATTCAACGAATAGAATTTCATTTTTATACGCATATAAATAATAAAAAATAAATCATAATTAAATAAAACCAATTACTTTCCAAAAGCCAAAACGCATTTGTAAAGGCAATTCAACAGAATTATTCCAGTCGTAACAACTTTCAATAAAACTTTCTTTGAGTTTTGATTGCCAATGGTAAAGGGTTTAAATCCTAAAAACTCTCTTCACTACACAACCTGATGACGAAATAAAAAAAGCTAAAAGAACACTCCAGATTTTATTGGCTCTGGACCAGAAACAAACCTCTGTTATTAACGGAAATAATAAAATTCATCGCACAGACATAAAAAAAGAAGCACTTGATATTTCCAAGAAATCAAAGATTAAATCAAAAACAGGATTGAATAAATAAAACGGAACATTCCAGCTTGCCTCCAATTTCCGAATTAATTACTTCCAGCTTCATCCGATACATTAAACATTTTTTTTCCGATAATCGATTACCATTAAATCTTTGGAAGCAGAACTTTTATTTTGCGGAAGGTTACAGAAATATCCTTCAGAAGAAAATTTTCGGGACGTACTAGGAGAAAAAAAAAATGGCGGATGGATATTAATTGAATTTTGGAAGTAATTTCAACATATTTACGGGAGAATATCTTTCGAGGATACTGTGTCGAATGTCGGTGTTATTTATTTCTGGCAGAATATGGGATGTCTGTTCAATTCAATTCACCAATACGCGTCTTGGGCCGTTAATTATTCAGTGGTTAGGCAACGGATTGGATTCAAGAAATAAATAAATAGTTATTTGTTTTCTACTTCTGGAATATTGAGTTCATGTTTTTTTTTTTCTTTCTAATGCAGCTGGCAAACACTTGGACAGATTGGTCTCGGATGCCTTAAGGAAAGCGCTGCACAGACGCTACTCACTTTGCACTACCCAGGGGGAGCGTGTAACTTGAAGATAAGCTACGGACGCGGAGTAACAATGCCCCAGCAAAGCAGTACGATCCTATTAGACCGGGACCTACGGTTTAAAATGGATTCCGAACCACTATAAACATCCATGGCACCGCCGGTACTCGAACCCGAAACCTGTAGTACCGAGCGCCAGAGCGCTAGCCACTCGGCCATTCAGGCCCCATATTGAGTTAATGTATAAAATTTAATAATTAAAAATTAATATAAAATTACTTTTAATGTCTTTGACGAATTTTTATGGACATTTGAATTTTACTCACTGTCTCGTGATTGTTTAACTAGCTACAGACCATGAGTATTAATGGCGAAAGCTACAAACACTCTTTTAAAAATCGAATTTATTGATGATTTTTACTAAATGTTGTTAACCTTTGGCTTTATTGGAATTCAATCCATACAAATTTTTGTAGATTTGGTTTTTCGCTCTACGGTCATTTCGTGCACACTTTAGACTAATTACACCGAGACCTCACTGTCTTGAGATAGTATCAGGACCACGAATAATGATGTCAAAAGCAACAAACACTTTTTAAAAAAAATAATTTAATGACGATTTTTACAAAGTTTTAATCTATGGCTTTATTGGAACTCAATCCTCAATCCATAGCCACTTACATTAGATTTGGATTGTCGCTCTACGATCATTTTGTGCACACTTTAGACTAAATAGACCCGGATGTACAGTTTAACATGGACTTCGAACCACTACATTTTATGGCGTATATTGTTTAGTTCGACCTCCAATTGCATTGAAAGATAAACATCCGGCTTAAAAACGGAAACAGACAAATAAATTACTCTAAAACTCGAGAAATTCTTGAATTTATTGCCTAGGATGGATTACAAACACAATTTTAAAAGAAAGGAATCGTCGCACGTACTTTACGGCAGCCAAAAGAAAAAAACAAGATGGGTAAGATTAAATAGGAATAATATGAAAAATAATGTGAAATACAATAATATGACAAAGAAAGGAATGGATAAAAAGCAGATCCAATAGACCATACTATTTTAACAGTTTAATGATGATTAGTAAATATGAAGTACAACTAGCACTTGAAATAAAAAGTGAATAAAAGAAATAATCCCTAGAAAGAAAAAAATGGGGTACCTCAAAGCTTAAAGGGTTACGAAATCTTTCGTAGAAATTAAAATATCATTGTTGTCTTATAATATGCATCCTCTGACATACTAAATATCCAAGAGAATCTTATATCCGAAAGCACTTTGTAACTTGTTTCTTGGTTCTAGATATTTCACGCATTGAAACAAAACTTGTTCAACTGTTTCCGGAATTTTGCAGATTGGGCATAATGGAGATGAAGTCAAGCCAAATCTACGGAGTTTAGATTTAGAAGGATGTCTTTGTGCGAAACCTGGATAGAAGAATGTCTTCTTATCGACGAGTAGGAAGAAGTCTATGAGGAGATTTAACACTATTCAAATGACTGAATTCTTGAGCATATTTACCACCTATCCATTTTTCTGTTGCCTTTATCTATGCTTTCCTTTTTTGTTGAGATATAAGATCTTCCGGAGATATCCAATGAAATATTATTGTGTCTACTGCAGAATTTGCGGGAGAATCCGCCAGTTCTTTCTCTGTAATAAAAACATGCATTGGGGACCAAATGAATTCGATGGATAAAATGCTATGGCAAATATCTTGAAGTTTATTGCCAAGGAACTGGATGATACGGTGGATATTGCAATTCTGCAATTCCCCAAGAACAGAAAGAGTGCATTAGAATTTCTTTTCTCAAAAACAATAATACAAGAAAGAAAAATGAATAAGAAATAAGGAATATCAACTAAGATTAGTTATTGGTTATAATTTTATCTCTATCTGAAAATATTCGAAATAAATTCAGCATTTATCGATTCTAGAAATATATTTTTAAAGCTGTATCTCAAGGTGGATTCACATTGAATCTGTTAATTTATATAAAGATGATCTGTCCTGTTACGTAGATGTAGTTTTTGCATTTCAAATTCAATTTTTAGCATTTCAAATTCAATTTTTAGCATTTCAAATTCAATTTTTAGCATTTCAAATTCAATTTTTAGCATTTCAAATTCATCCGTCTGTAAATTAAGGTTTTATTTATATAAGATTACGTATGCATAAATAAGTTTTTGAAACCTATATATATGAGTAGTTATGAGATTGTATGCATATAAACATTTTCTGAAATATATATGAGTATTTATGCAATTGTATATACATAAACATTTTGTGAACACGTATATATGGGTAGTTATGCAGTAGGGTGAGTAAATAATTATGTTTACATATGCGTATTATCAAACTTACGTATAGTATACGCATTTATATCTATACAAATGCACAAACATGTGTAATCAGATGTATTAATATTATAAGGATATAAGGCTTTATGAGGATATAAGGCTTTATATTATAAGGATATAAGGCTTTTCAAAATTGAGGGGCAAAAGTATTATCAGTACAGTGGACAGTACAACAACATAAAAAAATAACATCAACTCTGAAAAATTTGGTAATCACAAATCACTAAATTTGCGTAAAACATAATTGGATAATTTCTTAATAATCGGAATCAGAATATCGATTCTTGCAATATATCGAATTGCAATATTTCAGAATATCGATCCAATTTGGAAATTTTGTCCAGTTGATCTAGGCTTTATATTGCAAATACTGGTGAAATTTTGATGCAAAATATGGTCATTCATAGGCGGACAAACACACACGAATTTTGAGAAATACATATATAGAAATAAATATATATATTTATTACCATTTCTAATGTGTTTTTCTTTTCTCTTGATCCTAAATTGGTCCTTGTAACTATGTTATATAGACAACTTATATGTTACTTTAAGTGGTCCTAGTTAAGTATAGAACCTATAATTTCTTTTCACCGAGAGCCATGATTTAGTTCTCACCAATATTTTGGCTGCTCAAGTACATACATTTGGGAGTAAGGCTGACAACTCTACCCCGTAAAAAGGAATCATCTCCTGTCTCGAATCCTGCCAGTAGACAGACGGCCTTGACACATCATGAAGCTGTTGAGCCAAAGAAGAAGTCTTTCTATTTAGCAAAAAAAAATGAATAAATTTAATATCCTGAGGATATATATATTTTTTGATGAAGTTATGCTCATGATATGAAAATCTTAAATCCTTTATGGGGGTTTTTTTCCAATGTGTATTGTAATAGTTTTTGATTTTTTCGAATTTTTAATAACTATTGATCAATGAATAATAAAGTATACCATGAAAGATTTATAAAAATCAAATTCAAGCTAAAATGGGATTTTTAATAGAAGAAGAAGTACAAATGTAAGGTATCAATGACGAATAGGAAAATCATTAAAAATTAAAATTATTTTATTTTAAAAGAAATTAAAATCTATTTGTAAAATATTTACGCCTTTTAAACTCCTTCTTCCATGGTGGGCCAAGGCCGTCAGCCTATTGGCAGGGTTCGGCTCCAAGAAATGTTTCCTTTTTTGCAGGGTAAGGTACATACATTTGGTACTACCCTACGCTACTACCTACGCTACTACGGTACTACCTACATCTACCCTACGCTCAACAGTTATATTAGAATAGGACCTACTGTTTCAAGTGGATTCCGAACAAATACAAGCATCCATGGCACCGCTGGGACTCGAACCCGAAACATCGAGTGCCAGAGCGCTAGTCAGCCGTCAGGCCCCACTTTCGCAACTAAATGTACAGATTTGGTTTGACTTGTCGCACTACGGTCACTTTTTGCACACTTTAGGCTAGTTAGAGGGAATCACCGAACCACTAAAAAACATTCTTGGTACCGCTGGGACTCGAACCCGAAATATGTGGCTCCAAGCGCCAAGCGCTAGTCTCAAGCCTTTCTATAATTGCTACAAATAAAATCTCTTTGTAAGCGATATTTTTCTCGCAAATATATTTATTCATAGAAAAAGTTTTAAAAATACTAAATCACCTTGGAATAATACAACAAAATTATTTCTTTTTTCCTTTGTCTCACTTAAACAACTATTTTCTTTTTTTCAACTTCCGACGCTGACAACTGATGTACTCCAACTTAAAACTCGGGGCTTAATGTTTGTCAAGTTTACGAGGACATTTTTTTTTTCTAATGAAATTTATTCTTTTTTTATTCAAACGACAATAAAAAAATAGTTGTGGTAAAAAAATCTAACATTTTCCGTAAAGTATAGGAAAGGTTTCATACGATATCTTTATCGTAAGGAATCGAATAAATATCTCACTTTCTGCGAAAATCTGAGATTTATTTAGGCTCGACATGCGCAAACGATTTCGAGATTAAGAACTCCCCCATTCATCAAAATAAAAGTTACGCTCCAAATATTCCCATTCGAATTCTTACTTTATGCAGCGATTTTTTATTCATATATTTATTTCTGCATTGTGTCAGAATTTTTCTTTTTTATTTATCAATTAATAACAAAAATTTTCTTCAACCTTTAAGAGAAATAGTGAATATTTTGAAAAAGTAATCATGACATCATTAAAAAAATCTGGCTTAAATGCTTTACGATGATTTATTGAGCGATTCGAATGTTTTTTATTATTATTTTTATCTCTTTAACACTTTTTATTGAAGTACTTACGCGATTTACTTGTTCTTAACTGTAACTGGAGAAATTTTTATTTCAAATGATTTA
>BPLQ01014784.1:0-140530 GCA_021605075.1 Caerostris darwini
ATTTATATTACACAGTATAAATTATAAGGATATTTATATATCAAAACATTTTTATCTAGCAAACTCTTGTCTAAAATATTCTTGTACTGGAATTCTTTTTTCTGCTGATGAAGTCAAATTCCGGGAATGAAAAAGACATAAATACTCGAGCAATTTAAATATTTCTCCAGCATAAATCTTCAGCAATGAAATAATACTTAGCAGATGCGAAGAAGTAAATTTAAATAACCCTGTTCCATTTCGCATCTTTTTCAAAATGGCGAAAAGGAAGTATCTCTTTTGCAAAACAAAACAACAAAAAGAATAGAATCAGGAAAAATAATTACGTGGTACGCTATTATTAAGCGAAAACTAATGTGCAAAAGATGGATCATTAAATATGAAGAAGTTTTGTCTGAGAGAGCGCGTTTTTAGATATTTATGATTCGGAGCTAAAAATGAATGTTTTCTTTCTATTTATTTTTTTGAAAAAGTCTCAAAGCTAATGAAGTGTAAAAAACTAAATTTAAAAAAAATAAATAAAATAAAAATATATTCTTGTTTCCTGTCCTGAGAACTTTAGATAAGAGGTTTAAGAATCATTAGATGTTGCTGAAATAGAGAACAAAATAAAATTTACTGCTGATTTCCTTTTTATTTTATTTTAAGATGGATGGTCGCCATTCTTTTTTTTTTTTTTTTTTTTTTCATTTGTAAAACTTGAAAATAATGAAAGAATTTTACAATGGCATTTCGTAAAAATTCAAGGTATATACGTACATTTATTTTGAATTTAAATTGTAGTTAATGATATACTGGGCTTTTTGAAGTAAAAAAATTAATCTTTGCTTTTGTGATAAATTGTATTATCCCAAAATGATTACAAAAGCACTTACGTGTCCTTTTTTCTTTTACATTCAAATAATAATCCTTTCTTCAATTTTTATTTATGACTGGTAGCTATAGTAGATTATAATGAAAAGCTCCTTTGTATTTTTTGACAAATACTTTGCTTTGTATTTATTGTTTATTTAATCTATTGATCTTAAATATGATTCATTTCCTTTTTAAAAAAATTGCAAAGGTCTTATTCAATTTATTTCTATTAACGTTGAGCCATAAAAAAAATTACAAAAACTAGGCTGAATTAGTTTCATCTAATTACATCATATTCTATTTAAGAGTATCGCAATTTATTATTATAAAATTATTTTATTTTAGTTAAAGGACTCTGAAGTGTTTTTAATAAATTACACAAATAAAAAATTAGGCATGAATGAAAAAAAATTGGAAAAGAATGTGTACATTTGATTAGACAATTATATTATATATTTTTATTTTAAATTTCGTAAAATAAATAAACATTTTTTAAATAATATATTTTGTTCATAATTTGTATTTAATTAAATATTTTCAGGGATATTACCTGAGAAATTTAACTAAAATAATCTATTAATATCAATCTAAAATAATCAATCAGTTAAAAAATAATATAATAAATAAAAATTAAATAATAAAATAAGTACTTAAAATAACCAAACAACATATGTATTAAAATTCGGTTAAAATATTATTGAATCAGACACACGATTAAAAAAAAGTTTTTTTAAAGCAAATCATCCTTTTTATTAATGCATGAACATTACAAAATAAAATACAGAATGTAAACATATGTTTATAATCTATTCATTATTTCATTATTTTTAATATCCTTACATGTTTATTTTTTTAAACAACCGTACAGATACACAACGTTATTTTGTTTAATACAATACAGATAATATTGTTTATTTTGACGACGTTGATAATATTTCAAACAGCTGCATTAATCTCGGGTTGCATTAATGTCATACAGTTCAACAAATCTTAAGACATTTTTTTTACTTCTTTGAAATATTAAAACTTTTTTTATGGCGATATAGAAAACATGTAATTTATCAATCCATAATTATATCACTGACAGACTTAAAAATAAAATTTTGGCAACCATCGAGTTTGCTTATCATCCATTACTTTGCCAATTCTCAGTACTTTATTTCTATAACGGCCTTGGGAATTTGATACACCATTGGCGATTGTTATGGGCGAGGTGTCGCCAAATGCTGTAAATGTTATAATAACGTAAAAAAATTTACTTTTGAAGCAATGACAAATTTGACTTCATAACTTATAGTTCATCATTTTAAAAATTTTAAAATATTTTTTATGCATTATTTTTTATTTGAAGATCTTAATAATAAAAGCAAAACTCGTTTTTTTTAATTATTTTTTATGACGATATAGAAAACATGTAATTTATCAATCCATAATTGTATCACTGACGGACTGAAAAGCAAAATTTCGATAACCATCGAGATAGCAGATTCTCCGTTATTTCGCCAAACCTGATTACAAATCTTAGTTCTTTACTTCTATAACTGCTTCAGGAATTTGATACATCATTGGTATAATTGGTATAGGCGATACGTCGCCAAATATTGTAAAGGAAACAATACTACAAAAAAAAGTTTACTTTTTAGGAAGCTGTCAAATTCGCTTAAAAGATAGTTTATCGTTTTGAAAATTTCAAAAATGTTATAATACTTTTTATGCATTATTTTTTATATTTACTTGAAGATCTTAACATTAAACGTAAAACTCATTGTCATTTATTTTTCCAAGCAAAAGCTTTTTAAGGATAATTTTCATTTAAAAATGGCGAGGGAATTTTTAACTTTATTGTATATAATAAACCTACGATTGGAAGATGTATGAATAAGTAGTTTTTACTGATCCTTTGTGAAGTACACTGACTGTCCCTCTGTAATTTCTTTTGTGTAATGAATTTTTTTTGTACAATTTTTCTGTACAATGAATATTTATCTGTATCTTTACTGTGATGTCAATCTGTAATTTTTTTCCTGATTATGATGTTTGCAAGAAGTGAGAACTCAGCATGACTCCTTACGATAAAGGCAGCGGTGGGTCCGAGCGGCGAAGGAGACATGGCTCATGTTATAAAGCCCAAATAAAAATGTTAGACATTCTTGTAGGATCTATTATTTTAGGAACTTGATCATAATTATTCACACGTACTCAACATTATGTTGTTTGTTTTGTTGTTTCTTATCCCACTTGGCTGGCCAAGTCCACGAGCCCATACGTAGTCATCATTGAAGGGGAAGGAAGCAGCTTCTGTTGTGATGCAGCACCCGTAGGTAGAAGTCTGACTTTGGCTCCGTGACGCTCTTACACTCACAGGAGACCGGGACCTACGGCTTAAAGTGGATTCCGAACCCCTACAAACATCCATGGCACCGCCGGGATTCGAACCCGAAACCTGTGGCACCGAGCGCCAGACACTCGCCAATTCAGGTCCCAAATTTGTGAATGCCAACGGCACGCGGTGTTCCCAGGTGGTCGCCCACCCAAGTACTGACCGCGCCCAAAGATCCTTGACTTCGGTGATCTAACGAGAACCGGTAAATTCAGCATGGTATGACCGTTGGCTACTCAACATTATACATATCATAAAGTGTAAGGAAAATGTTACGACGCAAATTAGGTAGGTGATAGAAATAACAGGGTTCTTTCTTTTGGAACCTGTAAAGTGCATATGCATGATTTCTCCTTTCGTTAGTAAGCAAATAAAATTCTATATGTGTTTCACTTGAAAGTTGACTAATCATTTTTCAAACTTTTAAGTTTTCATTATTTGGAATTCAAGTATTAGTTAACAGCTTAGTCAAAGAAATTCAGAATTATGGCAACAGAAATAACAAAAATTAAAAAAATAAGATTATAAATCAAAACTGCATTTCTAAAAATTATATTTTATTTATCAATATAAATATTTTATGATAAAACTATTGAAGTTTAACTTACAAGAAAAATAAAAATTACTTCAAAATTAATTAAGTAATTATTATTTCAGAAATTATAATAATTACTTATTTAATTTAAATATCAAATTTGTACAAGATTTTTTGATATGGTATGTTCCTTATAATCTGTTTGATATGTTTAATTTGCCTATATGAAATTGTATAAACAGATATTTACGAGCCATATTAATAAAATAAGTTACGATTGCAGTTAATTGGAAATAAAAACAAAAAAATATATAGTTTAATTTTACATTTCTATAAAATTAAACTATATCTATTGTTACAGAATTTTGCAATTCAAATTAAAATTCATCGGGGAAAAAAGTACAAGATTTTTTCTCCCTATTCCTTTAATTTATGGCTACCAGTCTTTCCTAAAAATTAAATTTGAAACTATTTCAACATTAATGTCAAGGAAATATTAAATTTACCGCAGATTTCAAACATGTTTTTTTTTTGTAACAAAACCAGAATTCTGCATAGTATCTGCCTACTGTATGATACAACACTAATTCCAATAAAAGTTCCAGAATTAATCTTAATTTCGAGCGAAAACCTTTTCGAATGGCGTACATAATTCATCCGAAGAGCTCTAATTCCCAAATCATTTTAAAACTTTTCGTCTTTTACGTGCTTCCCTCGAGAACTACATCTCGTCGGCGGACGTGTACATAAATTAGTAATGACGTAACGGATACTTCACTCCCTCGAGTCTCAACATCGTGGACGTTTTCATCCAATTAGAAGACGCAGCTTGGCGCACCTGTAATAACAGTTATAAATTCGAATTCTTTTGTTCCAAAACGCGCCATATTGGCGTTGGCGCACTAATATATTAATTAGACGAATCAGCGAATTCTATGTGTCGGATTTGGCACGTGTTTCAATAATTTCGCGTTGCCATCTGGAAATGAAGTAATACCGTCATTAATTTAGAAAAATGGCGACGAATATGCACGGGCGCGTAGTAGTTGATTACGAGACAGTTCACGAATTGTGGAATATATGTATTTTGGAGTTCTCTAGAGAAGATGGCAACACCATTTTTCGTTTGAATGTTCTCTGAAGTGGGAAAAGGAATTTTCTGGAATGAACCAATTTCTGTGATGAGTTTAAAAATGCTTTAATCACACCAAATAGGATTTATAGGATTAGACTTTGTGACAAAATGTGTGGGTTGCGTAAAATTGATTTAAGAGAAACATTCTGTGGCCTAAAGGATTTTTCTGGAATTCCTAATTAAAATTTTCGTATTTTAAAAATCTTTATAATTTAAACTGTATAAACTAGCAACACGCATTTATTGTTTACATTTTATTTTCACAATTTTAAAACAGACAACAACAATAATAAGCCTTAAATTTTTAATAAGATTTCCTGAATTGTCTTCATCACAAGATTTACATTCCAATTATTCAAGATGTTTTTTACCTTGTTATTGTTTACTGAATATATTAAACTTCAACGAAATGTTATTAATAGAATGTTTAATTTGAAAAGTTATGGACAAATTAAAGAAAGTTTTAGTATTAAAAAATGTAATAATTTTTAAAAGATGGGAAAATTAATATTAATTATAAGTTTAACGATTGCAGCAGAAATGTTTATTCTATGTTTTTAATATAAAATAAGGCTTGTTATATCTATGTATAGATAATAAATATCTACTAACTTTCAATTTGAAAAGATATTTTCATTTAATACATTCGTGGTATTTTATGATACCTAGATATAGAAAAAAAAATTAAGTTAAAAAATATCAAATGAAATGCTCAAGTGTACAGAAAGTCATGCCGATATTCTCTGAAGGTTAATAATAAAATGTTAAGGTTAATAATTAAATGTAATCAGTAAAGCTTGCTTCCGAATGATAATTTTGAAATTATTTAAATAAAAATAATTTAAAAATGATTTAATACAAGAAAAGTTTTAATGTAAAAAGCAGAACACTGAATATGATCAGAAAACATTGCAAAAATAAGCAAATAAAATAAAAAATTTAACGGTACATAAATAAATCCAAAATATGAACCAACGATTATATAAATTCTTTAAACTTTAAATTAATTCCATATTAATGTTGAACTTTTTACATATTTTTTTTTATATCTAATAAGCATTTAATCTATTAATTTCTATGCAAATTTATATCCACTTCACAAATATCTCTTACTGTAACTGAACATTACCATTATGCAAGACATAAAAGGTATTCATAATACAACATAACTATTGCACGCTCTCATAAATATACTCACCCAGTAATCAGATAGAATACATTAAGTACATCACGTGCTGCGTTCTAGAGTATCAGGTATGAGTCAGCTTAAATGGCAACTGCTCAATCGAAATACGCAGAGAGATGAATCCTGCGTCCAACAACTGTTTCTAATTTCCTGCTTAAAACAGGCGTCAATTGTTTGACGCCATTTGAAATAGCTGTGCTTTTGAATGAGTTGGCACGTTTATGTGTGGAATCGCTAGTCAATAACATATGTTAGTTAGAGAAACGGATTCTACGTTTAGTTTTAAATGAATACAAAGAATCGTTTTTGATATTAGTAATAAGATATTTGTGTTATTTACCAAGGAACATCCATATACTGGGGTTATGACAAGTAATATGTTCATTTTTTTTATATTCTTGATACGATAACAATGCTTTCTTGGCGATCCTAATTAACAAACTAACATTTCATGTTGGACATTGGTCGTTTGTCTACTGGCAAATTCCGAAATCGGAAATGATATCTTTTTACGGGGTAGGTTTGTTAACCCTACGCCTAACAGTCATTTTAGACAGGAAACTACGATTTAAAGTTCTAACCACTAAACTACACGATTCTAAACCACTAAAATCATCCTGCACTTATAAAAATGTAAATAAAAGGACAGCTATTTATGTAGTAGAACTGTATATGTATTGTAAATGCACTGTTTTGTATTGTAGTTCCTTTAATAGATTGCATGTATCTATAAGAAATAGGAATGGTGGAGTTAACTATATGTGATAAAAGAATAATTTTTCTCATGGGTGTCTATTGGACCCATATCTGGAATTGGGTGTCTATTGGAATACTTTCCTGTGGCACCTTAAAGAACAACCTCTGATCAAAGTTTCCAACATACAAAAAAAAAAAAAAAAAAAAAAAAAAAAAAAAATACAGATACAATAAAAAAAAAAAAAAAAAAAAAAATCAAAAGGCAATAAAATAAAATCATTAAATCCAAAATATGAACCAACCATTATATAGATTCTTTAAATTTTAATCTAAAATCACATGCCATGTTGAACTTCTTATATATTTTTTAGACCTACTACGCATCTAATCTATGAATTCCTATACAAATTTATATCCCTTTCCAAATGCCTCTGGCAGCAACTGAACATTACCATTATATAAAGACAGAAAGGGTATTCATAATACTACATAACTATCGCACGCTCTCATAAATATACCTACACAGTAATCAAATAGAAATACATTAAGTACATCACGTGATGCTTTCTAGAGTATCATGGATGAGTCAGCTTAAATAGCAACTGCCCAATCGAAATGCGCATAGGGGGGTATGAATCCTGTGTCCAACAACTGTTTTCTAATTTCCTTCTCTAAACAAACGTCAATTGTTTAATCCTCTCTCTATTTGAAACAGTTAGGCTTTTGAATGACTTGGCACGTTTATGTGTATAATACCATGCCAATAGCACATGTTAGAGAAATGGATTCTGTGTTTAGTTTTAAATGTATGCAAAGGATCGTTTTTGATATTAGTAACAATATAATTTGTGTTATTTACCATTCATATGACAGGAAAATCAAAAGTTTTTTTTTTTTTTTTTTTTTTGTTCTAGATAAAATAATGCTTTCTTGGTAATCCTAATTTACAAACTAACTCCCTGGTATGTGTTATACATGCGTTCAATAAATTTTGTGTATAAAAACTATACTGTGGTTGAATGTTTGCTATTAGGCAATGTGGTGCCTGTTATAATTCCAATGCGCAGGAATGCTGAGGTTCGAATCCGCTGAAGATATTGCTGTAATAAATTCTGTATGAAATTTTGAAACTCGATGACCACTGTGACAATATCTGCATAGCGTCTCGCATCGCTAGTAAGGCTGTCCCATGCAACACCCGAATGCGTTGCAATAATTCCCAAAAATCCTTTCAGAAGGAACAGTGTTCTTATCATCAACTATCCCTGGATTTTTTGTGATATATGTATATTAGTGGTACATGAAACCCACCGATGTTAAAACAAATAAAAAATGTAAAATAACCAAATGAAGCTTTTAATTTTGCTTTGGTCTGTTTTCATTTTATAAAAATTTCTAAGAACATTAAGTCGTTCATGTTTAAAATGCGTATTCGTCTAAGTTGTTTATGCGTAAAATGAAAATATTCAATACATGTCATTTAAAAATATCTCACTATTTTTTTTTGTTATAACAAATAGTTTTTTAAAACAAATGTGTACAAATAAATTATTATTAAACCAAGTAATTCTCCACTTTTATCTTTTCGGCCTCAAAACACATCTTCGAGCATGAATATTTTGTGCTCTATTTAATACTCTATTCATTACCGCCAACTACACAAACCCAACAGCGCCATTGTATCAAAAAAGACAAATTGCAAGTCCTCCAGCTCGATACACGGTACATTCACTTCAATAAGAACAGTTGTACATTAGGACCACCCATGTAAAAAAAACAAAAAATGCAAAATTAACAAAAATAATTTCTTGCTTTGGTCTGTTTTGTTTTATATAAAATACTAAGATTATTGTATAATTTATGCCTAAAATTAAAATTTCGAATAGATGCCATTTAAAAATATTTCATTAACTATTTTTGTTATATCCGATAGTTTTACAAATAAAATGTATCAAAATAAATTATTAATATACTAAATAAATACATCTTTTTGGCCTCAGAACAACTATTCTCCTAACATAAATATTTTGTGCCCTATTTAATGCCCTATTCATTACCAACAAACCCAGCAGTGCCACTATATCAAAAAAGACAAATTGCAAGTCTCCAGCGAGCTACACGGTACATTCACTTCAATAAGAATAGAAGGACAGACATTTCATTTTCGCCTTCATGGAAAATTCAGCGAGTCGTTTAGGAATGGGAAGTGTACTTACAGTTCATGTCGACTGTCACTGCCGCGATGGCCGGCTGCGAAAAGTTATTGTTCGAGGCCTGGCAGGTGAAGACAGCCATCAGGTCGTGACGTTTCAGGGACAGGATCTCGAGTTCGTTTCTCACCACGCCGTGAGGTGTCACGGTGTAGGTGTCGTCCAACAGCACCGATTCGCGCCACCACGTCACGGATGGAAGGGGCTTGCCTGGAATAAGAAAAAATGAATATGTCAACAATTGGTTTGAGTTTATGAAGCATTTAATTTAGTGATATTTTAAATGGTATATAAATGTATCTTATTGATGTATAAATATATCTTGCAAATTGGCATATAAATATTCATTGATGCATAAATAAATCTTGCAAATTTGCAAATAAATAAATCTTTGCAAATTTGTAAATAAATAAATCTTTGCAAATTTGTAAATAAATAAATCTTTGCAAATTTGTAAATAAATAAATCTTTGCAAATTTGTAAATAAATAAATCTTTGCAAATTTGTAAATAAATAAATCTTTGCAAATTTGTAAATAAATAAATCTTTGCAAATCTTTGCAAATTTGTAAATAAATAAATCTTTGCAAATTTGTAAATAAATAAATCTTTTGCAAATTTGTAAATAAATTTGCAAATTTGTAAATAAATAAATCTTTGCAAATTTGTAAATAAATAAATCTTGCAAATTTGTAAATAAATAAATCTTGCAAATTGGTAAATAAATAAATCTTGCAAATTTGTATATAAATAAATCTTGCAAATTGGTATATAAATATATCTTATTCATATATAAATATATATTGCAAATTAGTATATAAATATATCTTGCAAATTAATATACAAATATATTTATATGCCAATTTGTAAGATATATCTTATTGTTATATAAATATAATTTTCTAATTGGCATATAAATATATCTTACAAATTTTAATATATAAATATATGTTGCAAATTGTTATATAAATATATGTTGCAAATTGTTATATAAATATATGTTGCAAATTGTTATATAAATAAATCTTGTAAATTGGTATATAAATATATCTTGTAAATTTCATTTTGTTTTATGCAAATTTAAAAATAAAACGAAACTAAAATGAAGTGATCGTATGAAGTAAAATAAGTTTACATGAAAGAAGAAAAGAAAATTTGCGTTCGATATGAGTTCGATTGAAAAAAGAATTTCGTTTTCTTTCATACGTCTCTCCCTAGATTGTCTTGCACAAACCCGGAGCCAGCATAAACACAATAATATTCACCCCAATAAATGATAAATTAATGATATCCAGTCCAATAAGTGATTAATTAATAATATTAAACTCATTGAATAATATTCACTCCAATAAATGATAAACTATTGATATTCAACATATTGAATAACATTCAGTCTAATAAATGATAAATTACGAAAATTCAACACAAAAATTAAAATAAGTAAATATGATAACTGTCTCTATATAATAAGTCTAATTACATATGGACATAATTTATTTATCCATTTATGATCTAAATATATCTTCGTATAGTGGGCGTCATGTATCAAACCCGTCTGATGCAACATTAACTTCAAATCTGACGCAATGCTGGCATATCTATGTCAAAAGACAGTACTACATTTAGAACTGCGATATTAAAATCTTTTTGATCCTACTTAATAGACGAAAGTCTCTTGGCAGTTGACGAAACTTGTTTCATCATATATGATACCCAGATATATAAACATGATATCAGATGGTACGAATTAGACATGATTTCGTCTGGACTTACAGAAAACTTGTTGCTAGATATGCTAATCCCTTCATTGACGTATATCCTTGTAGCAAAATTAATATTCTTAAAGTAAACAAGTTATTTTTATAACCTAATTAATTCAATCCGTATTTAAAAAGAATTACGATTTATTATTCCGAATTACGATGTCTGGAAATATAATCTTCTGTCTGCAAATTTAGATTTGATTCTATCCTATTCAATGCTGTTAAGATATTGGATAAAGGCTGAATTACCATCTATATTTACATCAATTTATATGTTCTCAGCATTAGAAATTTTTAGATTAAGATAATTGGATATCATTATATGAAAGTTAATCTAAGTTTCATGTGAAATTCCATTTATATAGAAGATAATGAATATTGTGGTTAATAAGATTGATTAATGAATAATTAATTTAACTTCTTTTTTGCGAATATTATGCAGATTTATTAAATAATCGCACAATAAATTGTGTTACGATACTTCTATTAGGCAAATGAACATTTATTTTTCAAGAATAATTTTATGGCATTCGAAATCAAAATATCATTAAGAATAATGTAAGGCAATACACAGGTTAATTGTTCAAAGATCTGCATAGACAAAAATTTCAAAGTTTGTTACACTATTGCTCAGATTTAATTGACTTCCTTTTGACAAACATATAAAGGAACATGTTATAGGAATCTATTGTATTTCTATAGCTATTGAATACTGGTTAAAATTCAATCTATTTATAGTATTAAATTATTTTTAATGTCATCAATTACTCTTCAAAATTGGTAAAATTTCCCATGATATAGCAAAGTGCGTATGCGTATTTTTACAGGCTAAAAGTTTAACCTATTATTGGATCTGTTATTCATTGGTACTAAGAAATGAACATTTAAAAATGGATATTTAATTTTTATTGCTTATTAAACAAAATCGATTTTAATTTCAGGGATAAAAAAAAACGTTTGATGAGTATTACTTTGCGACATTTATAAGTATGAGACTTATGGAGTTTACAAAAGAATTTGTTAGAGTCTTGTATCGACTTTCAAGCTGTTTAGTAGGATTATTGTGATTTTCTTAAAATAAAGAATTGTTTTATTAGAGAAAAATTAGAAACTAGTTCTGATATTTTTCCAATTAAAAATTGTTCTGATTTTTAAATAAAAAAGTATTTTGATTGTTCTCTAACAAATGATTGTTTTGACTTTTTTTCGAATAAAAATCTGATTTTTTTAATAAAAAGTATTTTGATTTTTAAAAAGTATTTTGATAAATGATTGTTTTGATTTTTTTTAATAAAAATTGTTCGGACTTTTTTTTTCAATAAAAATTGTTTTGAAATTTTTTTTCTAATACAAAAATAGTTTAAATTTTTTTATAGTAAAAAGTATTCTGATATTATTTTATAAAAATTGTTCTGCTTTTTTTTCTAATAAATATTTGTTTAGTTTTCTCTAATAAATGATTGATCTGATTTTTTTCTAATAAAAAACTGTTCTGATTTTTCTCCAATTCTACAGTTATATTGTAAATCTCTCCCAAAAGTACATTATTCTCCACATTTGCTGGGATGTTACTGGAATTTAGGTAAAAACGTAAAAAAGATATTTATAAAACTTTCCGTATATTTAGTATATATATTCTCAATATATTTACTACATATCCCCGTGATGCTCACATCGAACATATCATACATGCATGGAAATTGTCATTGGTTCTTTGTAAAATTATAAATCTAATCTCTATGAAACTTATTAAATTATTAGAATCGAATCGAATTAATAATACTTAAAAACCTGTACATACGTGGAATTAAAAGTATAACATTATTTATATACAGTTGTTTGAAATAATTTAACAAATACATGTGTGAAGGCTTAAAATATATCTTTTAATGTATATTTGTCAGAAATATTGTATTTATTTTCTAATAAAATAGAAAGGAATGTGATGAGATGTGGAAAATAATGTATTTTGGAACAGATTTGCAATATAACAATAGAATTGGAGAAAATTAGAACAATTTATCAGAAAAAAAAAACAGTACAATTTTTTTCATCAGAAGGAAGAAGACAATTCACAGAACAATTTTCACAGAACAATTTTTTCATCAGGGGAAAAAAAAAAAAAACCCACAACAGAATAATTTTTTCACCAGAAAAAAAAACCAGAACAATTTTTTCATCAGGAAAAAAAAAAAAAACAGAACAATGTTTTCATCAGAAGAAAAAAAACACGAACAATTGTTTCCTCAGAAAAAAAAACAACAGTTTTTTTATCAGAAAAAAACAGAAAATTTTTTTTTATCAGAAAAAAATAAGTTTTTTTATCAGTAAAAAAATACAGAACAATTTTTTTAACAGAAAAAAAATCAGGACAGTTTCTTATTAGGAAAACAATCCTCGATTACAGAAAATATATACGATGCTAGTATATATACCATGCTTGTAGCTAGTATAAGACGAAAGAAATTTTCAAATATTTGTGTATCATAAGCCCTGAAAAGTCTTCCATGGATGACTTAGAGGTATTTTCATAAAGGTCATCTAATATATTCGCTACTACTTGCTTAGAAAAAAAAAATCACAGATGAACGTTAACTGCAGGAATTCAATGTGGATCAACTCGCTTTCTCTATATAAACATGTTGCTTTGGTTATTAAGAAACACATCATATATTAAGCATGCTTTATGTTATAAATATTTTTTATTTAAATTTATACATCTTTTTATTTTAAATTTTGAGCTATTTATTCCACTCTATTTTTTCTCGGGAATCCATTTCCTGACAATGTATTCATTTGCAACACAATCTAAAATATGAGTTTAACATTTAAATTCGTCTCATATATTATTATGTTGCATGTAACAAGTTTGTGAATATTACTTATGTGGAACACGTAAATATTACTTATGTGGTTAAAATATGTAAATGAATTATATATGTATAAATTTAAATTTAGTTTGCAAACGTGATGTAAATATTTAAAATTTCACACCTATTCTGAATTATTATAGTAGGTAGAAAATTTAGAAATTTTAAAGTAACTTGCACACATTTTAAGCAACAATTTACGATTCATTTTATATATTCCTTCAAAATACATGTGAAATTTGAAATAATTAAAATTTTTTTGTCAGTTTTTTTCATGAAACAAAGTTTTTGCAGGTTTTGAAATTTTTCATATTTTTACAGATTTTCAAATATTTACATTAAAAAAATTTTTTTTAGTGAAATGAATCTATATTTTTTAAACTTTAGATATCACGTATCATTTACATTCAATTATAATATAATGTAATGAAAGGCAATAAAATATATTTAACATATATACAAAAAAATTGTAAGAAATATTTTAAAAATATAAACGAAATTAAGATTTTATTTAAAAATTTAGAATAGTTTATCTTATTTATTGAAACATCAAACATTCCTTATTTAATCAATGTGCAGAATGCTTTTAAATTTTGTTGAAGAATCATTATAAAAATATCTGAATTTATTTATACGAATTGCATACTTATTTAACATGAAAATGTTTACTTCTTTAATACATTCTCTTTCATAATTTTGCATTTCAATGAATGACTTAAATAAATCTATAGTTTGAACAAATAGATGCAATAAACAGCATGAAAAAATATGGATTGCACTAATATATAAATTATTTTATCTCTATAGCGATTATTTTTCAAAATATTACATCATTTTCTTTACGTAATAATGAATACAAATTTTAAAAATAATATTTGAGCCCAAAATCACAACGCCCTATTAGAAATCAAATTGCATTTTACATAAATATGTTAAAAAAATAATTCATCTTACATTTAATGTCGTTATAAATATTAAACTAATTTTATACTCATTCGTAATATAATATCATAGTAATACAATGGAACAAAATGAGATATATAAAATTATTATATATATATTACGAACTTTATATATATATATATTACGAACTTTATATATATATATATATATATATATATATATATATATATATATATATATATATATATATATATATATATATATATATTTCTACGAAATTTAAAATATTTATATAAATTTCGAATTATTAATGCATAAAATGCTCTAAGAAAAACAACTTATATTATATATTTGTTATTTAGGTTATTTAGAATTGCATAATGTTACATCAATTTTTCATAGCATTTATGCAAATTAAACTTGAATAAAATTTTACGTTAAACTCAATTACCCTTTAAGTTATAAACTTAATATTGAGAACTAAATCCTATCGTACTTTAAGAAGAAAATAGTATTTTACTCAAATGTCAAAAATATTTCATGTTACATTGAATGCCTTTAAAAATTAAAAAAAAAATTTATATTCTTTCTTTATGTAATATTATACCAATACTACATAACGAAATATAAATATGTATATCTATTTATATATAAATATATATATATATATTTATATATTTATATTTAAATATATATATATATTTATATATAAAAATATATATATGTAAATATGTAAATATACAAATATAAATATGTATATATATATATAAATTTCGAATTATTAAGTCATAAAATGCTCTAAAGTAAAGCAATTGAAATGGAATGTTACATGTTTGTTATTTAAAATTGCATAATGTTATATGAATTTTTCATAGAATTTAAGCAATTAAACTTAAATAAAATTTTACGTTAGACTCAATTATTTAACGTTCATTTAATATAAACGTTAAATGTATTACATAATTTTATCATTTAAAAATAATTTATTCAGTTCATCAGTTTATCATTAATGTCGACGTTTAAAAACAATCATTTGACGTTTTTAGATATTTTTTTCATGATTTTTTTTTCATCGAATACTTCTGATTATTTTGTAATAAGTTCTGAAACGTATTTAAAGTACTTCAAAATCCTTTTATGAAAGAATTAGTTAAATATAATTTCTAAGATAGTAAATTTAGGATGCTAGGTAAAACAGCTTATGTAAAAAAAAATAATGATTTAATAATTTCGTATAGAAAACGTTACATGCATTAAACATCTATTTAGAATTATATTTAAAAACAAAAGGATGATAAAATTGATGTTAATTTAACGATTAATTAGCGTACATATGGAACTATAATTATTTTGGTTTAATTTATGTTTAGTTTGCTGCTCTATGGTCATTATTTTCACACTTTAGGCTAATTACACGAGGACATACAGTTAAAAGTGGATTTCGAAATCTTAACAAACATCCATGCCCCTGCCGAGATTCGAACCTGTAGCACCAAAGGCCAGAGCACTACCTAATCGGCCATCAGACCTCCTAATTTACGTTTCACATTTATCAGTATAATACTTGTCAGCAAAAATATTTTTTATACTTCAAAATGATTAATTTATTAATTAAATCAGTATTATTATTTGGAGTATCATACATGTTAGTTAATATGATAAGCATTCAATTTAGCAAATAACGTTAATTAAAGTCAATTTATTAAATAAAGTTTATTATTTAAGCTGCACGTCTTACTTACACAAGAAATTGAGATCGTATTATCGGTAAGTAAATCCTCAATATGTAGGGAACGAGATAATTCAATTAAAAACATATTAATTAAAGCGCTTATCCAATAAATATCTGTCAACCGAAAATATTTGATTCAATAAGAGTAAAATTTATAAATTATATCCAAACACTATAAATGCCTGATACAGAAAAACAGATGAATAAAAAATAAATTAAACAATAATTACAAAAAAAAAGTAAAATTTAAATAATTAAATATATTAAGTTTAAATAAATATTATATTAAATAATAATTATTTAAATAATAACGTAAAGTTTAAATAAATAAACATACATTTATATTAACACATATTAAATTTTAAATATATGTTTAACATATATTCCATTTATTTATTTTTTCATGCTTGTTAATTAATAAACAAATAAACATTAAAAATAGAATAAAACGAATTAATAAATAAACTACAGCTACTAAACTTTTAGCCATAAGCTGAAAAAAATTACAGTAATTTATTGTATAATCCCTAGAATTGAATGGCCAAAACGCTTTGCATGATAAAATAGATAAAACTTGAAGCAATAAATAACAGTTATTAAGGCCACCGGCAAATGTGGCATTACGCAATTTTGTCACGAATTTTATGGAGATGGTCTCGCTAAAAACATAAACATAAGACATAAACGCTCCATTTTTAAATAGTCTATATGATAACCAAGCACTGCGTCTAAACACTAAACCGTATCACTAAATCTCGGTTGGCAATTCATGAAACTAAAAAAAGTATCTTTCTCAGCAATCTAAGTGAGAAATGATTTGTCTTGCTGATTTTTTTAAAACGTGACAAAAATTTCGTTTTTTGAAAAATTGTGAAAGCACGGAACACTTGAAAGAAAAATTCATTACTCATCCCAAAACGCATTGCATGATAAAATAGATAAATTTAAACAATAAATGATAGTGAAAATAAATATTTGAATCAATAATAGTAAAATTTATAAGCTATTCCCAAACACTATGAATATCGGAAAAAGAAAAACAAACAGACGAATAGAAAATAAATTAATTAATATTTACAATAATAAAACAAAGTTTAAAACAAATAATTAAATAATAAGTTTAAATAAATACGAAATTAATTAAATAAATTCTAATTAATTTAAATTATCAATAAACGTAAAGTTTAAATAAGTAAACATATATATATTAAACATATTAATTAAAATTTAAATAAGTATTTAACATATATTCTATTTATTAATTTTTTCATGCTCATTAATTTATAAACAAATAAACAGGAAAATGTAAAATAAACAAAACGTGTTGATAAATAAATAGAGAACAACTACGGACCTTTAGCCGTAAGCGAAAAAAAGAATTACTGCAATTTATTGTAGAATTCCAAGAGTTGAATTGCCAAAACGCTTTGCATGATAAAATAGACAAACTTAAACAATAAATAATAGTAAAAATTAATATTTGAATCAATAATAGTAAAAGTTATAAAGTAGTATAAATGAACACCATAAATACCGGGAAACAAATAAAATAAAAAAACGATATTTACAAAAATAAAATTAAAAAAATTAATCAATTGCAAAAAAATAAAATAAAGTTTACATAAATAAAAAAAAATTAAGTTTAAATAAATAGTAAATTAAATAAATAATTAATTCAAATAATTATTAAAATTAAAATTTAAATAAATTAAATATACATTTATATTAAATATATGAAAGGTTAAATAAATATATAAACATACATTTATATGAAACATATTAAAGTTTATATAAATAAAACATATTTATCTTAAACATATTAATTAAAGTTTAATCAGATAAATGAATATATAGTATTCCATTTTTTTCTATTTTTTCTTGTTCATTAATTAATTAACAAAGAAACAAGAAACAAAGAATTAACAAAACTATTAAACCATTAGCCAAAAGTACAAAAAGAATTAAAGCAATTTATTGTAGAATTCTTAAGAGTTGAATTTCTAAAACACGTTGCATGATAAATTCTATAAAACTTAAACAATAAATAATTAAAATATATTTCATTTAATATTTTTTCATGTAAATTTATTATCAAATAAACGTGAAAGAAAAAAAAAAAACGAGTTGATAAGTAGACAACAACTACCACACGTTTAGCCATAATCACAAAAAGAATTAACAGCAATTTATTGTAGAATTCCTAGAGTTGAATTGCCTAAACACGTTGCATGATAAAATAGATAAAACTTGAAACAATAAATAACAGTTATTAAGGCCGCCGCCAAATGTGGCATTACGCAATTTTGTCACGAATTTTATGGAGATGGTCTCGCTAAAAAACATAAACATAAGACATAAACGCTCCATTTTTAAATAGTCTACATGATAACCCAAACGCTGTGTCCTAAAAGGTATAACTAAATCTCGGTTGACAATTCCTGAAACTAAAAAAGTATTTTTCTTAGCAATCTAGGTGAAAAATGATTTCTCTTGCTGCTTTTTTAAAACGTGACAAAAATTTCACTTTTAGAAAAATTGCGAAAGCACGGAACACTTGAAAGAAAAATTCATTACTCATTCGGACTTCGCTGTGTAATTTTTTCGCAGCACGGCAGTTTAAACAGCGAGAATATAAATAAATTATACATCTTCCATTTCTTCTTTACAATTCTTTTCTAGCTAGCATCATCCCCAAAGTAAGTAGAAGTAAATCTTTCTAACAGACCCTAAAATTATAAAACAATAAAATGTCATCTACACTGAAGGCCAGTAAAAACCTCTTTTTATTTTTGCAGTCATTTTTTTTGTCTTTTATTTATAAGCTTTTTATTTTGTGTTTATTTTATTGTTCCCGCTTATTGTAATTTATTTTGATTCAAGAAGCTGAAAAAAATCGGGGTGATGCTTAGAAATGTGTTTGTATTGTATTTAAAATAAAATGGAAATTATATATCCTTTTGCATATTCTGCATGTACAATGTGGTTATAAACTCAATGCAAACGCCTGTTATAACATTAAAAGACATTGTTATAACATGCAAAGACATTTAAGAATGCACTTCGTAAGTAATTAAATGAATAAATATAGCACAAAGTACCTTTAATAAAGTTATATAACGTCTTGAATGTTTATCAAAATAATAAATTGTCAGACTTCCCAGACTTCAAAGAGGCCAAATTGTGCGAACCCGACTAGCTGGACCAACTGTAATCGAAACATCCCAGATTTTAAGCGTTTCTAGAGGTAAGGTGTTTAAAGTTTGGCAGCATACACATACTGTTGGATGACAAGACTATCAAAGCAGTGGAGTGGACAGGAGGAGAAGATATCGACTGTTATGGAGTAATTGAATTTAGAATTGTAATGCCTAAAAAGAAAAAAAACTGCAGAGAAAGTGACCATAGAGCTCAGTCAGCACCTGGATTATCCCATGACAATAATTACAGTTAGGAGGCACTTTCATAAACAAGCATAACTGCAATTTCCGAGCCATTTCTCACATCTATTAATGCCAAATGTCGCCTACCGCAACGCTAACTATCCCAAAACCTGGTAGATTGACAAATGGAAGATAGCTATATGGTCAGACGAAGGATCTTTCACATTTTTCTCTACAACAGGGCGGAAGCACGTTTGGAGGACACCTGCATAAGCGTATGATCGTGATTGTTACCTTCCAACTGTCAAACTTGGAGGTAGATCTGTGATGGTATGGGTAGCCATATCGTGGTTTTCTGCTGGACTAATCGTTGTCTTGAAAGGAAGGATCACCATGGAGAAGTCTTAGTTGGCCAGGTTCATCCTATGACGTAAACTCCGTTTCCTGCATTAGAGGGAATTTTCCAGAATCAAAATGCTCATAATCATGCATCGGCACCTGTAATCTTAGTTTGATGGATTCGAGGATGAAGTGAAACATTTACCCTGGCCCGCACAGTCACTCGACCTCAATATCATCAAACCGTTATTGTCTATTTCAGTGAGATCATTCCAGAATCGGTATCCTCCACCTAAATCTCTCCCGGAACATTCACAATATATCTATGAAGAATGGTTCAATATTCCTCTAAACACTGTTCGGTACTTGTATGATTCTATTACCAGGCGAATACAAGCCGTATTACATGCCAAAAGCGGTTCTACGCCATATCGGTAAAGGATTCCTTAAAACTCTTGGCTTGTTTCAATTATTTTGATGACCACATGTATACATAGATGGAAAAGCCATAAATAGAGTACATACTATAACAACAAAATAGATAGATGCATTTGTAATTTGCAGCTGGAAGTGTTTTCCTAATTTTGCAGAGAAATAATAACAAAGACATTTGTTTCGTATCCAAGTAGATAAAAATTAAACAATAAAAAATAATCAATTAGTCCCTACACTTTAACAGTTAACCAAGTATATATGACACAAATTGTTGTTGTTACCTATAACTTTATTGGAACTCAATCCATAAAAATTTGGCCACTTAAAGTAGAAATAAAAAGAACATATAAACAAATCAAATTTACAAAGGGAAAAGACCAGACATTCTTAAATACTAACCAAAAGACCTTAAAAACAGTTAAAAACAAGTTAAATGTTCTAAAGGATAAAAAACCAGAAGCACCCTAATAATAATCCGAGTGATCAGGACAGGCTTTCTCTGGCCCTCCAGTAAAAAGAGTACACAAATCACCATTCTAGAGTCCAGTCCCGAGCAAACAAGCAGATAGACTTTATTCATCTTCTCGGTGTAACATAAAACACATATATAAGACTTTACAATCCCTATTTTGGCCAGATGTTCGGACAGACAGTCGTGTTCAGTTCTTAATCTAAAATTAGAAAGAGCCTCTTTGCGATTTTTTCCAGTCATCTCCGATTATCACCCAGACATTTGGTATTACTAATTCACTAATATACGTTGACTGAAATTTCTCTTAAAATAATCGAGAGGGATAAAACATTGTCCAGAAACGTCTTATGTATGGTAAAATATTTTAAACAGGAACAGAGAATTTATAAGATCCATGATAAGATGTTTCATTCATATACACTATGGCAACGGCCTACATAAAAACGTATAACTAAACTTTAGTTGACGTTTTTCAAAAGGACAAAATGCATCTTTTTTTGCAATCTAGACATAAAAAAAAAAAATAATCTGCTTTACTGCCTTTTTTAAACGTGACAAAAATTCCATCACACAAAAAAGGCAAAAGGAGAAAAATTCATTACTCATGGCGTCTCTGCAATACAATTTTTCGCGACACGACAGTTCACACCGAATGGGAATAAGTTATACATCTTCCATTCCTTTTGTTACCGACATTTTTCTCCAAGTAGCATCTTTTCAGAATAAAGAATAAAAAAAAAAAAGAACATTTTTAAAAGACTCGAAAATGATGGAAATATAGTATCCCCCATCTAAACTGCTTCTAAAATTGTCAGATGGTAAGATCTCCTCCATTTTATATTTGGAGTCCTTTCTTTTTTGCAAGTAAGTTTTTTTCTTCTTTTACCACTATTTTATTGTTGTTGTTCTTTTTCATAATGCCATTTTGATTCGAGTGGTTGCAAAAATAAAAATGGCGCCTCTTGTGGAAAAAATACGTGTACGCTACATAGAAGAAAGTGCAGGTGCAAAAAGATGGATGATTTATGGTTAGCATACAAGGATATACATAGAGGTGCATTAGTATGAGATTTATGATATTGTGTGACAAAGCCCTCAAAAAAAGTGTTTCCTACACAATATAAAATTTCTATCGGAGGTCTGTAGGTCAAATATTGATAAACCGGAAGAATCAATCTTCGTTTATTTTGTGATGCACACAGTTTTTTTTTTGTGTGTGTGTGTGTGTTTCTCTTATAAAAATGAATGTTTATAGCATGGCATATAGTGAAACAAAAGTTTTTATAGCATTTAATTTTATCTTTAGATTATTCTCATACATATTTCATACTTACATCGTATCGTTCATCTTGGGGACCTACTTGATTTATGGGAAATACGAGGTTTTTGATAAAAATTAAAATCGGAATATAACACGTAGACATAATTCTCTGCTTAACTGAGGAACTGTCTAAAATTTTAGTTTTTTTTAGTATCTTATTATTTTTATCCATAAAAATACGATAGAATCATATAGGTTCACTGCTCACCACGAGGCTACTATAAAATAATCTATAAAAGTTGATGTGGTTTGTCGCCAATCCAGCATTTAGTGCACAGTTTGGGCTAATTAGACCAGGACCTACAGTTGAAAGTGGATTTCGAATCATTAACAAGCATCCATGCTACGAGAGGATGCGAACATGAAGCCTGTGGTACCAAAGGCCAAAGCTCTAGCCAATTAGCTGAAATCAATTAGCATCCAAAGCCGTAGATGGCCTTATTCATTTTCTCTGTCTTGCATAAAACATACACTCAAGAGCCAAAACATTATGTCCAATGCCCCTCCTTTGGTGAGCAACAATAAGTAGATGGGCCTTATTCATTTTCTGCCTCCACGTCATCCAGGCGAGTTCATTAAAACACATATATTAGAAGTCGCAATCCCTGATTTGGCCTAGATGTTCGGCCAGGCAGTCGTATCCAGTCCTTAATTTAAAACTGGCAATAGCCTCTTTGCTAGTTTTTCCACTTATTTTTTTCCAGTCATCTACAATTGCCACCATACTTTTTCTTTGGTGTTAGATAATAATTCCCTAATATACGATACTTAATTTAGTCCCATATTGTACTGAAAGAATCAAGAAGGACAATATACGGTTCTGGAACTTCATATATATGATACAAATGCCCTAAATAAGAATAAAGAATTTATAAATTCCATGCTAAAATGTTACATTCCAACACACCATGCAAAGTATAAAAACGTATAACTAAATTTTGGTTGACGTTTATAAAAAAAAAACACATTTTTTTTTTTTTTTTTTTTTTGCAACATAGACAACAACAACAAAAAATAATCTGCTTTACTTCCTTTTTTAAACGTGACAAAAATTTCGTTACACAAAAAAGGCAGAAGGAGAAAAATTCATTAATCATGGCGTCTTCGGAATACAATTTTTGCGACACGACAGAACAAACCGAATGGGAATAAGTTATGCATCTTCCATTCCTTTTGATACCGCCATTTTTTCTCCAAGTAGCATCTTTCAAGAAGAAAGAACAAAAAAAGAAGAACATTTTTAAAAGACTCGAAAATGATGGAAATATAGTATCCCCCATCTAAACTGCTTCTAAAATTGTCAGATGGTAAGATCTCCTCCATTTTATATTTGGAATCCTTTCTTTCTGGGAAGTAAGCTTTTCTTCTACCACGTTTTTGTTGTTGTTGTTGTTGTTGTTCTTTTTCGTACTACTTCTTTTTCCACTCGTACCATTTTGGTTCGAGTGGTTTCAAAAATAAAAATGGCGCCGTTGCGGGAAAAAAAAAATACATGTGCGCTACTTAGAAGAAAGTACAGGTGCAAAAAAATGGATGATTTATGGTTACCATCCATGGTTATACACAGAGGTGCGTTAGCATGAGATTTATGATATTGTGTGACAAAGCCCTAAAAAAAGTAGTTACTACAAAATATAAAAATCTCTATCGGAGGTCTCTAGGTCATATATTGATAAACAGGAAGAATCAATCTACTATATACTTCAATACAATTCTACTATATTCTACTGTATACTTCTAACAGAATCAAGAGATTCGTTTGTCGCTCTACGGTCATCTTGTGCGCACTTTACGATAAACAGATCAGGACCTACAGTTTAAAGTGGATTCCGAACCACTAACAAAATATCCATGCCACCGCCAGGATTCAAACCTGAAGGCTGGGATACCAAAGGCTAGAGCGCTAGCCACTTAGCCACCAGGCCGTCGACAGAATCAATAGAGATGGAAACTTTTTTCTACATGGCAATAATCCTATATATGGCAGGAACCGCTTACATATGGCGTAAATGCTCTAAATAAGAATACAGAATTTATAAAATCCATGTTAAAATATTTCATTCCAAGACTCTATGCAACGATGCATACATAAAAACGCATAACTAAACTTCAGATGACGTTTTTCAAAAGAACAAAATGTATCTTTTTTGTAATATAGACAACAACAACAAAAAAATATATAATAATATGCTTTACTGCTTTTTATAAAAGTGACAAAAAATTCGTTACACACAAAAGGCAGAAGGAGAAAAAATTCATTACTCATGGCGTCTCCGCAATGCAATTTTTCGCGACACGACAGCTCAAACCGAACGGGAATAAGTTATACATCTTCCATTCCTTTTGATACCGCCATTTTTTCTCCAAGTAGCATCTTTCAAGAAGAAAGAACAAAAAAAGAAGAACATTTTTAAAAGACTCGAAAATGATGGAAATATAGTATCCCCCATCTAAACTGCTTCTAAAATTGTCAGATGGTAAGATCTCCTCCATTTTATATTTGGGGTCCTTTCTTTCTCGGTAGTAAGCTTTTCTTCTACCACTTTTTTTGTTGTCGTTGTTGTTCTTTTTCGTAGTGTCATTTTGGTTCGAGTGGTTGCAGAAATAAAAATGCCGCCGTTTGTAGAAAAAATACGTGTACGCTACTTAGAAGAAAGTGCAGGTGCAAAAAGATGGATGATTTATGGTTACTATACACGGTTATACACAGAGGTGCGTTAGCATGAGATTTATGATATTGTGTGACAAAGCCCTGAAAAAAGTGTTTTCTACAAAGAATAAAAATTTTTATCGGAGATCTGTAGGTCAAATATTGATAAACCGAAAGTATCAATCTTCGTTTATTTTGCGATGCATACAGTTTTCTTCGGTGTTTCTCTCTTAAAAATGAATGTTTATAGCATGGCATGTAGTAAGTTTTTATAACATTTTGATTTTATCTTTAGAGTAATATTATACGTATTACATCCTATTGTTCATATTGGAGACCTAATTGATTTATGGGAAATGGGAGGTCTTCGTTAGAATTTCAAATTGTAATATATTACCTGGTCATAATTCTCTGTTATATGGAAGAATTGTCTAAAATTGTATTTTATTTTTGTGCTTTATTACTTTTATCCATAAGAAATACAATGGGATCAATTTGGTTCGGTGCTCACCAACGGCCTGCTATAAAAATATTTATAATTTTTGATATGGTTTGTCGCTCTACCATAATTCTCTACACACATTAGAGTAATGAGATCGGGAACTACAGTTTAACGTAGATTCCGTAACACTAACAAACATTCATGGCAACGCGAAGATTCGAATATGTAGTCTGTGGTACCAAATGCCACAGCAGCAGCCAATTGCCTGTCAGGCCGCATTGTAAGTTAGGAGTCCAGTCCCTAGCAAACAAATAGATGGGTTTTATTAATTTTCGGTGTCTTACATCAAACACATATATCAGAGTTCACAATCCGTATGTTGGCCAGATGTTTGAATTGGTAGTCGTATCCAGTTTTTAATTTAATGTTCGCAACAACTTCTTTTCGAGTTTTTTTAACTCCGGATGTATCCAAGACTATTCATTTCCTAAAAGAGTTAACGACCTAGTGGCCATATGACTAGGACTCTGGCATTTGCAAAACAGACTTCAGATTCGAACCTATCTGTGGCATGAATGTTTCCTGGTGATTCGAAATACACTTTAAACTGTAGCTCCCGGTCTGTTTACCCCTCGTGCGCACAACATGCCCATAGAGCGCAAACCAAAATCAAACATAAAAGAGTTAATTAGTATAGGACACTGTAAAGGAATATCTTATATATGGGCAATTCTTATAAATATCTCTAAACAAGATATATTCTTATATTCTAAACAAGTATACAAAATTTATAAATTCCATGTTAAAATGTTTCATATCAATATACTACGGCAACGGTCTACATATAAAACGTATAATTAAACTTAAGTTGACGTTTTTCAAAAGGGAAAAATGTATCTTTTTTTGTAATCTAGAAATACAAAAAAAATAATAATAATGTGCTTTACTGCCTTTTTTAAACGCGACAAAAATTCCATCACACAAAAACGGCAAAAGGAGAAAAATTCATTACTCGTGGCGTCTCTGCAATACAATTTTTCGCGACACGACAGTTCACACCGAATGGGAATAAGTTATACATCTTCCATTCCTTTTGTTACCGACATTTTTCTCCAAGTAGCATCTTTCAAGAATAAAGAACAATAAAAGAACATTTTTAAAAGACTCGAAAATGATGGAAATATAATATCCCCCATCTAAACTGCTTCTAAAATTGTCAGATGGTAAGATCTCCTCCATTTTATATTTGGAGTCCTTTCTTTTTTGCAAGTAAGTTTTTTTCTACCACTTTTTTGTTGTTGTTATTTTTCGTAGTGCCATTTTGGTTTGAGTGGTTGCAAAACTAGAAATGGCGCCGCTTGTGGAAAAAATACGTGTACGCTATTTAGAAGAAAGTGCAGGTGCAAAAAGATGGATGATTTACGGTTACCATACATGGTTATACACAGAGGTACGTTAGCATGAGATTTATGATATTGTGTGACAAAGCCCTGAAAAAAGTGTTTCCTACAAAGAATAAAATTTTTTATCGGAGGTCTGTAGGTCAAATATTGATAAACCGGAAGAATCAATCTTCGTTTATTTTGAGATGCATAGAGTTTTCTTTGGAGTTTCACTTATAAAAATGAATGTTTATAGCATGGCATTTGGTAAAATGAAAGTTTTTATAGCATTTTATTTTTATCTTCAGGTTATTCTTATACATATTTCATACTTGCACCGTATCGTTCATCTTAGGCGCCTAATTGATGTATGGGAAATGTGAGGTTTTGCTAGAATTTAAAATGGGAATATATCACCTGGTCGTAATTCTCTGTTATATTGAAGAACCATCTAAATTTTTTTTTTTAACAATTTCTTATATCCATGAACTTTATTTTTATTCAAAATGCGATGGAATGGTAGTTGGTTTGGTGTTCACCACTGGGCCTGCTATAAGAAACCTATAAATTTTTGTTTTTCGTCCTACTGCCATTTTGTGCACACTTTGGGCTGACTAGAACAGAAACTACATTTTAACGTGGATTCCGAACCATTATCAAACTTCCATGGCACCACCAGGATTCGAATCTGAAGTGTTTAGTACCAAAGGTCAGCGCACTAGTCAAATGGCATTATGCCGCTTTGTAAGTTAAGAGTCCAGTCCCGAGCAAATAAATAGATGGGCCTCATTTATTTTCTCTGTCTTATTTAAAACACATTTATCAGAGTTCGCAATCTCTATTTTGGCTAGATGTTTAGCCAGGCAGTCGTGTGAAGTTCTTAATCTAAAATTGGCAGCAGCGTTTTTGCAAGTTTTTAATTTTATATAAAAAACGTATATCATAGTTCACAATCCCTACTTTGACCAGATTTCGGCCAAGCAATCATGTCCAGTTCTTAATTTAAAATTGTCAACAGCCTCTTTGAGAGTTTTTGAACTCAATATTTTCCAGCTCATTTGCCGATTGTAACCCAGATTTTTCCTTTGGATTTAGATAATAATTCAGTAATATACGATATTTAATTTTGTCCCGTATAGTTCTAAAGGAGTCAAGAGGTATAAGATACTGTCAAAAATTTTTTTCTGTTTTTTTTTCCAGAATATCTGCTATTTAGTTTCCATCATTCCAACAACTATTCATGAGTGCAGAATAATTTTAGGAGTATTCATTCATTTATTTTAACAACATGAAATGGAACAGCATAAATGAAATTCTAGCAAAATAAAAATTCCAATATAAAAGTCTTTGAAGTAATTGAACTTAATTTTGTCTTGCATAGTTCTCCTAAAAGAGTCAAGAGGGATAGGACACTGTCCAGGGACTTCTTATAGTACATGGCAAAATATTCTAAATAAGAATACATAATATATAAAACCCATGTTTAAAATGTTTCATTACAACACACTATGGCAACGGTGTATATATAAAAACGCATAACTAAAATTCAGCTGACATTTTTCAAAAGGATCAAAATGTATCTTTTTTTGCAATCTAGACAACAACAAAAAAATAAATAATCTCCTTTACTTGCTTTTTTAAATGTGACAAAAATTTCGTTACACAAAAAAATGCAAGGAGAAAAATTCATTACTCATGGCGTCTCCGCAATACAATTTCTCGCGACACGACAGTTCAAACCGAATGGGAATAAGTTATACATCTTCCATTCCTTTTGTAACCACATTTTTCCTCCAAGTAACATCTTTCAAGAATAAAGAAAAAAAAAAAAAAAGAACATTTTTTTTAAAAGACTCGAAAATGATGGAAATATAGTATCCCCATCTAAACTGCTTCTAAAATTTTCAGATGGTAAGATCTCCTCCATGTTATGTTTGGAGTCCTTCCTTTTTTGCCAGTAAGCTTTTCTTCTACCACTTTTTTGTTGTTGTTGTTGTTCTTTTTCGTAGTGCCATTTTGGTTCGAGTGGTTGCAAAAATAAAAATGGCGCCGCTTGTGGAAAAAATGCATGTATGCTACTTAGAACGAAGTGCAGGTGCAAAAAGATGGATGATTTATGGTTACCATACATGGATATATATATATATAGGTGCGTTAGCATGAGATTTATGATATTGTGTGACAAAGCCCTCAAAAAAGTGTTTCCTTGAAAGTATAAAAATTTCTATCGGAGGTCTGTAGGTCAAATATTGATTAACCGGAAGAATCAATCTTCGATTATTTTGCAATGCATAGTTTTCTTTGGTGTTTCACTTATAAAAATGAATGTTTATGGCATGGCATATAGTAAAATGAAAGTTTCTATAGCATTTTAGTTTTATCTTCAGATGATTCTTATACATATATCATATTTATATCGTATCGTTCATCTTGGGACCCAATTGATTTATGGGAAATGTGAGGTTATTGTTAGAAGTTAAAATAGAAATATATCACCTAGTCATAATTCTCTGTTATACTGAAAAGCTGTCTAAACTTTTATTTTTTTTCAGTGTTTTATTACTTTTATCCAAAACAAATACGATGGAAACATATTCCATAAAGGCGTAAGAGAATATACTTGTCTGTAAATACATTAAATGATATCCTTCCCGAATATACATTGAAAAACCAGATTATATCAGACCTCAACCGACGAAACACACGTAAAAAAAAGAAAAAAATTAAAGATTCAGTGCTTGCAAACCGTCGATTTACAATTAGAGTACTTGCTGATGACGTTGGAATTTCAAAAGGATCTGTTTTTCGCCAAAAATGAAACCCATGTCGTTCCACAACCACCTTATTCAAACTGTGCGACTTCTGGCTATTCCCTAAACTCAAAGGACCACTCCGGGGACATCGTTTTGAGTCGATTGAAGAGATTCAACGTGAATTGCCGCGCGCTTTAAAGGCTGTCCCCTGCCGATGACTTTTAGCATGCATTGAGGATTGGAAAAAAAGTTGGCATAAGTGCATTGTATCCGGAGGGGATTACTTTGAAGGCGATGAAATACATTTAGAAAAATAAATAAAGGGTTTTTGAAAAAAAAATAATTGATGTTTAAAATGTAGAGATAAGTATTTAAAAATAAAAGGGTTTTTTTCCCATTAAATAATGTAACATAGTATCTCCAAAAGTTTTAAATAAAATATTATGATTAAATCATTCATCAAAGTGAACGAAAAAAAGTGTTTTACGAAATAATAAAATTTAATTTTTAATCCCTTTATAAATCAAGAAAAAAATATTGTTTAGCTCATAATAAATCCCTCTTTATTCTTATATAATTCTATCAATTTTAAATTATACATTCATTATATCGTTTACTGCCTAGAATAAAGTAAAACAAACAAAGTAAATGATTTAATTCAAATTAATAAAAATATTTCGATAAGATTTCTCAAACTGTTATAGCTGAAAACATTTAGTTTTGAAAAAGATACGCGTTTCTATTTAATTACTGTTCATATAATTAAAATATCATTTATCATTTGTCATTGTCTATTAAAATATCATAATGTTCGATTATAATTTGATTACGATTTAGATGCAATATTCATCATCAAAAAAACATTTAATAATTAAATTTGTTTAACTGGATATCATTTGCCATAAAATAAAAAAAAAAAAAAATAAATAAAACTTTCGATAAAGCTAAATCATTATTTCTGTGATGGAAGAAGTTAAGAATATTTTATAATATTGATTTTAATCGAAAAGACTTTCAATAAATGTCAAATGCGGAATATCCATCACAACATTATTCATTTGCTATGAAATTTATTGCTTATTGATGAATTTACAGTTAAAATATCAGTTTAGTTAACTAATTCTGGTCTCTGAGGCCATCAAAATTTGAAACAAATGCCCCATACAACCATAAAGAGTTCTTTTTTATCTTTTTTCTGTAAATTCTAATATAGAATCTCTCCGACTTACTGATTTAGCGCGTTTATAAGGGGTTCTGCAGGTTTATTAGGTGATTTCTGGCATATGTGCTTCGAAACGCGTCCACTATATCAGAAGCATCCTGTGTTAATTAACAAATCTCGTCCGGAAGTAAAGTAAAATTATATTTTTTACGATAAAAATCAATATATCATGTTTTTTTTTAATTTTAAATATATTGAATTAATAATAACAATATTATTCAAAAACGCTTGATTAATATTATTTAAAGATTCTTCCTTAATAATATTTAAAAATGCTTCCTTAATATTATTTAAAAATGCTTTCTTAATATTATTTAAAAATTATTCGCGTATATATAATATATAAGATATTTTAATGTCTAATAGCAGACACCGCCTAATGCTATGCAAGTTAGATTGAAATAATTATAAAAATAAGATTTTAGTACACGCTGTTCAGAAAATAATTCAAGTTTACAAAATTCAAATTTCAAAAGATTTCAAAAGAAAATTTATTATAATATCAAATTTAACTTGATTTATTCTTAACTAGGAAAAAAAATTACGTTTATTTTTCAATTTAAATGTTATCTTAAAAAATAAATAAAAGCTTTAAATAAGATGTACAAAAAAAAAACATATGCCGCGGGTATTATTTAAGCATTAAATACTTAGATTGAAAGTAAAATTTAAAAAAATATAAATAAAATAAAACAAATGAATATTAAATGAAAAATGATATGATTGTTAAAAGAACAAATCATAAGCATTAATAAGAATATTTGAAAACAATAAAAAATAAAATAAATACATCGTTATTGCCAAAAGCATAATCTATTGATAAAATATTATAATTTGTAGAATTTGTTATGAGAAAAATAATTAAAAATTATGGATTCATTATAAAAATAACGAGTTAATTATTAATTAATTTCAATGAATTAATCAATTAATAATTAATCATAAATTCAATGATTCATAATCATGGAATTAATTCATTTGAAATTAATTCCAAAGATTATGAATTAATTTCAAATCATAAATATTTAAAAATGTCATCATTTAATTATTATATGATAATTTGAAATGTTACTTCGTTACTGTCAATTTTTTTTATTCAAATTATTTCCACGTAATGCAATTTTCTTATTTAAATTATTTTTAATTTAAAGTTGAAAATTATCTTATTAAATACATAAATAAATAATGTAAAATAATTGATTTTTTAACCAATTCCTCTCTAAAAAGTTTTAAAAAAATCGACTGGTCAAAAAGCTCAATTTTTTATTTACATAAGGTTTTCATTAAACAGCAATTACGCCAAAAATCTTTTCATTTTCATCAATTAAAAATCCAATTCAATTCACTTCACTTTCATGAATTAATAATAATTAAGCTATCTGCTTTGCTCCCAACAACTATTGGTCGCAGTACACAAATTTCAGAAAACAATACTTAATAGAGCTACTTTCAGTTCAAGTTCATTAGTTAATTTGGAGATTTAAAATACAAATAACAATCGCTATTGTTAATTATTTGATACCATTGTCTTGGAAAATTTATGACGTCTACAAAAATAAAAAAAATAAAAAAATAGTCGTAATTTTATAGGACGATCTCGAAATCATTTTAGCGATTCATCTCTCATATGTAATACAATAAAGTATTTTTTGACTAATGGTATAATTGTGATAAAATAATAAATTGTAATTATTATTTTTAAAAAAAATTAATTTGAATTATTTTTATTGTTAACAAATCTTTTTATGAATGAATTAAAAATGAATCTTTTTTAACAAATCTTGTTTTTTTTTAGTAATCATAACAAGAATATAGTTGTTAGTTATTGAATAACAGGATTATATGGTTTTTGGAGGAAATGTTTGCTATTGGATAGGAGGCCCTTTCAGTAATTTTAAAATATTTGGAATTTTTGTGACAAAAAATGATGGTGTATACTATTTTTCACATCCTAAATCAATCGCAGAAAAAAAATGGTCTATAATGGAAAAATGTAAAGTTTGCGGATAATTAATTTCGTTAATCAATTAAATTACACCATAAGTTAGTTCCCTTTGAGCCATTTCCAACGATACCATGATTGTGAAGATCTAATTATTATTTTAAAAGTTATTAAGTGAGCCATTGTTTTTTTTATGTACTTGTCTATGCGTATGTAAATAATTACATATGACTAACCATATAATTATACATTATGATCAACATAACATTATATTCATACTGTATCGTTAACATATACACTGAAGTCACAAAAGTCATGGGATAGAAATATGCAAATTTTCAGATAGCAGTAGCATCGCGTAGAACAGGTATAAATGAGCAGTGCTTTCGCAGAGCTTTCATTTCTGTTCAAGTTATTCATGTGAAGAGGTTTTGACGTGATGATGACCGCACGACGGGAATTAACAGACTTTGAACGCGGAATGTTAGTTGGAGCTAGACGCATGGGTCATGCCATTTCGGAAATCGTTAGGGAATTCAACATTCCCAGATCCACTGTGTCAAGAGTGTGCCGAGAGTATGAAATTTCAGGCATAACATCCCACCATGGACAGCGCAGTGGTCGACCGCCTGGACTTAACGACCGAGACCGGCGACGTCTGCAAAGAGTCGTAAATTCTAACAGACAAGCAACACTGCGTCAAATAACCGCAGAAATCAATGTGGGACGTACAAGGGAATTGTCTGTTAGAACTGTGCGGAGAAATTTGGCTTTCTTGGGCTATTCCAGCAGAAGACCGACTCGAGTGCCTTTACTGACAGAACGACATTGCTTGCAGCGACTCTCGTGGGCACGTGAGCATATCGGTTGGTCCCTAGATGAATGGAAAACCGTGGCCTGGTCCGATGAGTCACGATTTCAGTTGGTAAGAGCTGATAGTAGGGTTTGAGTGTGGCGCAGACCCCATGAAGCCATGGACCCAAACTGTCAGCAAGGCACTGTTCAAGCTGGTGGTGGCTCCGTAATGGTGTGGACTGTTTTTTCATGGCATGGACTTGGTCCTCTGGTGCGACTGGACCGAACATTGACTGGAAATGCTTATGTTCAGATACTTGGACTTCATTCATGGTCCATTCATGGACTTCATGTACCCCAAACAACGATGGGATTTTTATGAATGACAATGCGCCATGTCACCGGGCCACAACTGTTCGCGATTGGTTTGAAGAACATTCTGGACAATTCCAACGAATGATCTGGCCACCTAGATCGCCCGACATGAATCCCATCGAGCATTTATGGGACATCATCGAGAGGTCTGTTCGTGCCCAAAATCCTGCACCATCAACGCTTTCACAATTATGGACGTCTATCGAGACAGCATGGCTCAATATTTCTGCAGAAGACATCCAACGACTTGTTGAGTCCATGCCACGTCGAATTGCTGCACTTCGCCGGGCGAAAGGAGGGCCGACACGATATTAAGAGGTATCCCATGACTTTTGTCACTTCAGTGTATAGTGCTTGTATAAAAAGATTAAAGTGTTCCCATGAAGCTGAAAGTGGCCCTCTTCTCGAAGCCGTTATAGGTCTAATACAGGCAAAGACTTTATAGTACAGTCATTCTCATTAAAAGAAGGATTATCATAATTTATCTATGACAAGTCTATTAAAACATGTATCTAAACATGAAAATAGCAGAAACTAGAAAAAATATGAGTTCCAAAGCTATTAATTCTATTGCTACGTTTCTCAGAAACAAAATACAGCAATTGATGAAATAAAAAAAATAAAAAAAAACAGATTAATGCATTTGAATGAAAATATGTTTTACACAAGTGATATTTTCTTCTCAATATAATAAGTATTGTTAATTTTAATTCAGCCTGTTTCAAAAATTGTGCATGGATATATTTTGAAAAAAATATTTTTTTAAAACTATTTGTAGGGTCTGATGGCCGAGAGGCTAACGCTCTGGTGCTCGGTACCCTAGTTTTCAGGTTCGAATCCCGCCGCCGCAATGGACGTTTGTAGTGGTTCGGCATCTACTTTAAATCGTAGGTCCCAGTTTAATATGATAGTAGAGCGTTGAGGAGGTAGTGTTAATCGCGTCCATAACATATCTTCAAGCTACAGGTGCCTTCTGTATAGTGCTAAATGAGTAATTGCGGTGCAGCCCTTGCTTATAGCATGCAGATTAACTGTCTCTATATTGCCAGCTGCATTATAACAACAACAAAACCAATTTATAATTACTTCCTTTATCAATAAGACAAATACTTTCTATACTATTTTAAAAATCTCTATAGCACGTGTTTGTTTTTTTAAATTCACGTTCTGGTAAATTTGCCCCTTTAATAATTAATTGCAACAGAAAATTTCTTGAAGAATAAAATAAAATTATCGAACCTGAAGTATTTAAAATTTTTTTTTAACCTGCTTGCTTTTAAGTATGACAATTGATTATTTAAACTTACAAAAAATATACATATGGTACACATTTTATTCAACTGAAATTGCTTGTTTGCTAACATTAGTTTAATTATTGCCCATTATGTATACTTAAAATCTCGTCATAATTTTAAAAGCTAAAAATCCGCAAAAGCATTTGCAATAAATCAACAACAAACGCAGATGGCAAAGAAGGAAGGAATTTTTTTTTGTCAGAAAATTATGGAATTTATCACATTTGATGGGGTAATAAATCCCAACTACTTTGCCATTACCCATATTTAAAAAATTTCTTTAGTTTCTTTTTTTTTTTTTTTAATTTTAAAAGTGTTATGCGGAGATAATATTTTTGTAAAAGTAAAGTAAATAATCCAAATATTTCTTTTAAACAGTTAAAAATGGTTTAACTTTTTATTTCAGTAGTTTAAGTTATTGAAATATATGCTGTTATTGCCATCATTGCAGTTTTGGATTGCTTTTAGCTTAAAAAGGTTTAAAAGATTTATGGTTACTTAGCAAAGTTGCAATCAACTAACAATGATTGTGATTGTTTAATTATTAATTATGGTAATTATTTTTTTATGGTTGCGAAGAATTTAACAAATATATGACTACACGAAGAAAAATATAGGAAGATAATTATATGAAATAGTAAATGAAGAATTATAGGAAGAATTTAACAAATTTTATGATAAGTATTCTGTAGGAAAAAGAAGTGCACCGTTTTTTCACTAATGTACGAAATTAAGGGTTTGATTTGTCGCTCTACAGTCAATTTTGTGCAAGCTCTACGTTAATTAAACCGGGACCTGCGTTAATTAACCTGGAAACCGAACCACTCACAAACATCCATGCCACATCCAGAATTCGGATCTGAAACCAGTGGTACCAAAGGCCAGATTGCTAGCTAATTGGCCATCAGGTAACCACAAAATGAGATGATTTTTGTACATAACATTGGACAGCAATAGTCTAGATCAGGGTGGCCAACTATTTTGGAAGGAATAACACTATTTGAAAAAAAAAAAAATTATACATGCCACTTTCAACTTTTCCAACATACTCCAAAATATAAAAATGTGAAATTTTTTTATTTATTATAAGCTGATTATAATATTATTAAGCAAATAGAGCATTTTTTTTTTCATGCAAATCGGAGTATTGGAGATTTAAAATTAATATAATAAATGAAACAAAAGTACAAACTTAGGTGTAATTGAAAAAAAAAAATAAATCATCACGTGATTACTGGAGGAGGTTGGAAATTTGCATAGGCACAAATAGCATTTATAGCATATGCAGCGTAATCCGGGATGCACCACAGATGTACTGTACTGTATAACTTACACAAGCACCACAATTAACCACAGTACAGTATAACTTACCGCAATTCTGAATGAAAACCATCAGAGGTTGGTTTGTCACTCTACGGTGATTTTGCGCACACTTTAGGCTATTTAGACCGGGACCTACAGTTTAACATTTATACCGAACTACTCACAAACAGCTATGCCACAGCCAAAATTCGAACTTGAAGCTAGTTGTACCAAAAGCCAGAGAGCTAGCCAATTGACGGTGAGGCCGCAAGGCAACAGAAGAGAAATATGAATAATTTGCAATCCATTTCTATTTTCCTATAGTCCAACGAAAATACTTTTGGGAGAACAGGTTTAACATATTATCCCTGTCAAAGAACACAATTTCATTTCCAATAGAATTTTATATGATACATGTTCAACAATATTCAAAGTAACAAGTACAACAAATTCAAATATCTCTTTGTAACTAACAATGCGTTAAAAATATTTAAACGAATAAAATACACCTACATTTTCTTAGAATTCTAACTAAAATTGATTTTTTTATTTTTATCATTATTTCCGAAACTTCTAAATTACATTAAAAATGCGTAGTTTGATAATAAAAGTATGCAAATTAGATTATAAAATGTGTTTTTTGAATAAAAGATCCTCTGTCATAAAATAAGTAATATTGTATTTGTTTTAAAAGAGAAATTCGATAGAAAATATTCTTTATTTCTAATTAATAGATTCAGTTCTAAAATAAGAAATAAATCCGAATTTTATAAACTCAAATTGAATGCATTTCGTTCACTTACTAATTCTAGAAATTTTGCAAACATATTTTTGCCTAAAATAAATACATAATAAACGAAAAATAATAATATTTAGGAATCCAGAAATTGAATATTTTGACATTAAATAAAATTGACATCCCTTGCTGTTTTCAAAATATATTATTTTAATACATACTGGATTTGATAATAAAATTGATTTTAATGCATGTATGAAAATTATATTAAATATTTTTTTCTAGTGAAATATAAACTTTCGTTATCTCAAAAACTGAATATTAAATTGAATTTATTCTTCATTTAAAATAAGATAGATCAGATACCTTTTTAACTTAAAAACAATTTCGAGCTATTTTAATTTAATAATGTTTTATATTTCTTTTACAAATTCATAAAAAAAAACACACCTAATTTTATTCATGTAATCTAAAGTCTATCTCAAATATGTTTAAATTGGGTATTATTTTAAAATGCTTGTTTTTTCTTGACCATTTTTTAGTAGTTAATTTTTTTAATCAAAAATATTTTTTTTTGAAAATCAAATATGTATTTATAGAAATACGATATTGTTTTCTTTCTACTTAATATATAATTTTTATTATTTATGCTCATGTAATTTAGTGGTTTTTGATTATGAAACTGAGAGTTCGTTAAATATTTTTATACCAAAACATAAAAGACATTTTTAAATATTTGATTTTGAATGCAGTGATAAATACAAATAATAAGCCGATTTAAATCGATGATTAAACTTAAAAATAGAATGCTTACGAAATAGAATGATTACGGAATATAATGATGTTGTAGTGAGCCATTGGGCAACCCGATTGTAACTGGGTATGGTTGGGTTAAGATCATCGACGCACAGGTTGGAAAACTCACAACATTATTGACACACGCACGAACACTGCACAGATACAATTAGAGAGACAAACAATATTTAACACGTTTAAAGACATATAATTATAGATTCGTGGAAGAACTCCACTTCGAAGCCGAAAACCCGATACTAGGATATGCGCAGTGTGCGCGGAATATACTTCCTATCGGGTGACCGTCTTGAGATCGATTGAATATTTTGTTAAACGACACAGGGAACGCTCTTGCAGTACGTAAGAGGAAACAAGTATTAAAGAAAATATCACTAAATGTTTCATACAGTGACGGCCTTTACACTGAAGTGACAAAAGTCATGGGATAGCAATATGCAAATTTTCAGATGGCAGTAGCATCGCGTAGAACAGGTATAAATGCGCAGTGCTTTCGCAGAGCTTTCATTTCTGTTCAAGTTATTCATGTGAAGAGGTTTTGACGTGATGATGACCGCACGACGGGAATTAACAGACTTTGAACGCGGAATGTTAGTTGGAGCTAGACGCATGGATCATGCCATTTCGGAAATCGTTAGGGAATTCAACATTCCCAGATCCCCTGTGTCAAGAGTGTGCCGAAAGTATAAAATTTCAGGCATAACATCCCACCATGGACAGCGCAGTGGTCGACCGCCTGCACTTAACGACCGAGACCGGCGACGTCTGCAAAAAGTCGTAAAGTCAAACAGACAAGCAACACTGCGTCAAATAACCGCAGAAATCAATGTGGGACGTACAAGGGACTTGTATGTTAGAACTGTGCGGAGAAATTTGGCTTTCTTGGGCTATTCCAGCAGAAGACCGACTCGATTGCCTTTACTGACAGAACGACATCGCTTGCAGCGACTCTCGCGGGCACGTGAGCATATCGGTTGGTCCCTAGATGAATGGAAAACCGTGGCCTGGTCCGATGAGTCACGATTTCAGTTGGTAAGAGCTGATGGTAGGGTTCGAGTGTGGCGCAGAGAAGCTATGGACCCAAACTGTCAGCAAGGCACTGTTTAAGCTGGTGGTGGCTCCGTAATGGTGTGGGCTGTTTTTTCATGGCATGGACTTGGTCCTCTGGTGCTACTGGACCGAACATTGACTGGAAATGCTTATGTTCAGCTACTTGGAGATCACTTGCAGCCGTTCATGGACTTCATGTACCCAAACAACGATGGGATTTTTATGGATGACAATGCGCCATGTCACCGGGCCACAACTGTTCGCGATTGGTTTGAAGAACATTCTGGACAATTCCAACGAATGATCTGGCCGACACGATATTAAGAGGTAACCCATGACTTTTGTCACTTCAGTGTATTCACACATGAAATGCTATTCCCTTATGAATAAATGACATAAGATAATTACTCTAGGTTATTTTATAAATTATTGATCAGCATATTTCTTAAAAGAAAATATGCGAATAATATTCAATATAGTATTGTTAGAATTCAAATTGTAGATTATATCCAAAATGTAAGGCCCACATGACACTCAAATGTGGGTAGTTACTCTAAAAGTTTCTACGGAAGACAATGCCCCTCAATTTTTCCTTCATGTTCAACATAAGTCTAACGCGGTCTATAAGTTACAAAGTTAAAACAATAATAACGATAAATAACAAAAGTCAGTATATTACTACGATGCATATATTTGAAGATATATCTTCTTCTTCTTTATTGACTCGACAGCCCAATGGTGAGCAAAGGCTGTCTGCCTACCAGCAGAATTTTAGACAGGAGATGTTTCATTTTACAGGATAGGGTTGTCAGCTCTACGCCAAACGCGGTACAGTCATATTAGACAGGGGCCTACAATTTAAATTCGAAGATATATATATATATATATTTTGTTCCAATGCAGCTGGGAAACACTTTAGACGGCTTGGTCTTGGATGTCTTAAGGCAAGCGCTGCACAGATGTTACTCACTTTGCATTACCCAGGGGGCGCGTGTAACTTGAAGATAGGGACGCGGAGTAACAATGCCCCCGCAACGCTCTACGATTCTATTAGGACCGGGACCTACTGCTTAAAGTGGATTCCGAACCACTACAAACATCCATGGCACCGCCGGGACTCGAACCCGAAACCTGTGGTACCGAGAGCCAGAGCGCTAGCCATTCGGCCATTCAGGCCCCTGTATTCGAAGATATATAGTCACAATAATATTTCATATAACCTAAATCTTGCACATGTATCCATACACATTCTGAGTGTGTTACATTTTCAATAAAATACACCTACAAAAAAAAACTTTTTTCATTTTTACCTGTTTCTTTCTTAAACCTTAAAGACTTTTACCGAATGTGATTCTGTATTTATCTTGATATAAGTGCATCTTCCTTTTTCAAAGTCGTTTTCAAGTAACTTTTTTTTTTCTTTAGTATCAAAAAAAAAAGAGAACATTGGGAAAAATCGGAGTTGTTCTAACCTTCCCTTCCACCCTAACCTCCCAAAAACTACTTAAAGCATTAGTCAATAAAAGACTGATTCACGTGACCAAATGACGTCATTTATCAAAATGGAGAGAGACCGTTATCATGATGACGTGAAGCACCGTTCGGCCAATAAAATACCTTTTTTTGTTCTCTCCCTTTCTGCTTTTACGAACTCTCTTGAGAAAAGGTAATCACAAAGATTTCAAAGACGGATAAAAGCCCGGAAAATACATTCTTAAATGGAGAAAATGAATGATTTTTTTTTCGTTTTATTTTTTATTTTTTTTAGCTTCTTTCTCATTTGTTTTTGTGTGATTGTTTCAGAAAAATGTATTATTAGAAGATAAAAAAAAAAGATAGAAATAAATTTATTGAAAGGATCTACGTCCGCATGTCTGAAAGTAATTGATGAGAAGGTAATGAATGTAATTACCGAGAGATTATGTCGATCAAGACGAGTTACGCTTTGTGAAAAAGTTAAATGACCCGTTTCGATGTACGTTAATCGGGTGATAAATTCGACAGTCGATCAGGAAATGAATTTTGTTTTACAACAGTGTTTAAAAAATTACATAGAAATATATCGGATATTAATATAAGTTTTTAAAGTAATTAAGTAATTAATATAAGTTATTAATATAAGTTTTGACACCCTAAGCCGAATTAAATAGTTTATGTATAAATATAAGGTTGAACGGAAAATAATGTTAGATAACGAAAATTCAAATCAATATAAATACCCGAATTTGGATTTGCTATTCTTTCCTATGGTATTATTTTTAACATATATTTCCTATGGTATTATTTATTCTACACTCATCACATTTATATTTTAACGTTTATTTTCCAAAGAATTGATGGATTGTGTTAGGTAAAAGTATTCAGCATTTAAAAACAGCATATTGTTAACCAAAAATTGTAAAGGTTTTAGTAAAATTTTAATACATTTTAAAATGTTTATTTCATTATTTTTAAAAGAAAATAGACGTAAAACATCTAATGCAATTAGGATTTTGGATTATGGTTGTCTTTCAATGTTTTATCGTTTTTTTGAATACAGGAAACTTAACCATTAGAATCGACGATAATGGTCTCAACACTGCTTCCACATTTTGCCAACATAGTTCTGTCAAACTATCCTATGAGTGGCATTTAGCAGTTCGCGTGCTCCCTCCCGAAACTAAGAAATTTAAATATGCAATTGGGAATGTTCTTTCAAATTTCAGTATTCTAGTTTTGTACTTGGATGTCTTAAGGCAAGCTCTGCACAGACGTACTCAATTTGCATTACCCAGGGGGCGCGTGTAACTTGAAGATAAGCCGCGGACGCGGAGTCACAATGCCCCCGCAACGATCTACGATCCTATTAGACCGGAACCTACAGTTTAAAGGTGATTCTGAACCACTACAAACATCCATGGCACCACCGGGACTCGAACCCGAAGTCTGGGGTAGCTATCGCTAGCCATTCAGGCCCCGTACTTGACATGTAAAACCTGGAAAATTTATTCCATAGTCCTTCAAAAAACGAATCATCATTAAGGTTTGGATATTTTTTCTTCTAATGCAGCTGGCAAATAGACCGTGATCTTCGCCATAAGGGCTGCACCGATGTTACTCACTTCGCATTACCCAGGGGGCGCGTGTAACTCGATGGTAAGTTACGGACGCGGAGTAACAATGCCCCCGCAACGCTCTACGATCCTATTAGGACCGGGACCTACGGCTTAAAGTGGATTCCGAACAACTACAAACACCCATGGCAAAGCCGGGATTTGAACCCGATACGTGTGGTACCGAATGCCAGAGGTTTGGATATGCATGCACATAAAGTGAGGATGGAACAACACATCTTGGACGGAGCACAAGTTACTAGGAGGTGAATGTTCATGTAGTTCAAGCCAGACTAACTTGTCATATGACTATGTTGGAGGAAAATGCGGAAATAAATGTGAAGCTCTTGGCCATGTTTTCTGTTCAAATGTTATTAGGGACACCACAGAGAGAACCACGATATTCGATGAATCATCATTCAGTATTGGACGGAAAGTCAGCTGGAATAGCACACCTTAGTGAATGTTCATGTACTCCAAGTCAGAGGCTAACTTTGCTATATGATCATTTCCGTGAGGAATCCGGAGATAAATGTGGAACAATTAGATGTCTTTTTACTTCATACGTTATAAGAAACACCATGTTAAGAACAGCGACAGTCGATGAACGATCATTCAGTATTTGGATGTACACCTACGGAAAATGAGGATGGACATGAAAGTGTGCATGAGGATCTTAGCCGGACCTTGAAAATTACTAGAATATGATTGTTCATGTAGTCCAAGTCAGGCGCAGGGCCACGAGATCGGATTGTGTACAGCCAAGTTTGATTGATTCAAACAGAGCATCATAATATTTTTTTTTGTTCTAATGCAGCTGGCAAACACTTAGACAGCTTGGTTTTGGATGCCTTAAGGCAAGCGCTGCACAGACGTTACTCACTTTGCATTACCCAGGGGGCGCGTGTAACTCGAAGATACGGGTGCGGAATAACAATGCCCTTGCAACGCTCAACGATTCTATTAGGACCGGGACCTGCGGCTTAAAGTGGATTCCGAACCACTACAAACATCCATGGCACCGCCGGGACTCGAACTGGTATATAGGAAGAAACATAATTTTGGAGGAAATTTTAATTGCATTAAAATAATTTTAATTTTTAAAATTTTCAATTATATATCAAGGGAAAAACTACATAAAAATCTCACGATAACTATTAAACTTTCTTTCAAAATTGCTTTGTGTATCTCGGATAGCACCACTAACAAGTGATCGATTTGTCTGTTTTAGCTTTTTTTCTATCACTCCACAGAATCAGCGGTTGAGCTATATTTTAATTGATCTATCGTTTATTTTTTAGTGCTGTTATTTAGTCTATTAATAAATTTGTCTATACATTTGCCTATTTTATTTATTCCATCTGTATATTTAATTTTTGTTCAGATGCCAGTAATGTGTAATAATTTATTTAATTCAAATTCATATTCGGAATTCACCATGAGATCTATCAAACACGAAAGATCCTTATTGGTTAATTGTTTAATTATATTTATTTGATCGTCATCTCACAGCATTTCGTTTATGTTGATAACCTTTGAATAAAATGAGATAAAGCAGTGTAAGCTAGCATAAATCTCAGGCTCAAGTCAAGTCTATTTCCATAAGATTCAATTTATGAATTGTACAATGAGCGGGAATTAAAATAAATTCAATCTAAAATCACAACGCACATGTTGAAAATGGTTGTCCATTGGACATATGTGAAATGTCGACATGACGTTTTTAAACAGTGGACCTATAAAACACATCCTACGTTAAGAAGAGTTACATCATAATTGCTAAAATATAATTTAAATAAATAAAAATCAGTTATTAAAATTAAATGCATTAATCCAAATATTAAAAAAGATTAAAATATATATATTTAAATATTAATTACTTTAAATGAAGTGGTGTGTATGCACTATATATAGAGTATACGTGTGTATACAATAGTACAAACTCCTATAGTTGCTATTCTGATGCAGCTGTCGATACAGAGACAGTTAATCTTTATGTCATAAGCAAGAGCTGCACTGATGTTACGCATTTAGCACTACCCAGAAGGCACGCGTAGCTTGAAGATAAGCTACGGACGAGAGTAACACTATCCCTGAAATGCTCTACGATCATATTAGACCGAGATTTACGGTTTAAAGTGGATTCCGAACCACTACAAAAATAAATGGCACCGTCGGGTCTCGAACCTGAAATCTGCGGTACCGAGAGGCCAGAGCCCTAGCCACTCGACCATCAGGCCTCTAATATTAAAAAAATATTAAAATTATTTATTTTAATATTAATTACTTTAAACAAAGTGGCGTGTATACAGTATATATAGTGTACCGTATACAGTATATCTTATACGTGTATACAGTATACACTATATGAATGTACAGTATATATACGTGTAGCATACTTGTAAAGTATATATATATATATATATACGCATACGTATTTATATAATAGTGTATACGCCTGTAGTATACACACGTATAACATCAAATCCTTTTCGGTTTACCAATTGAGAACAAAAGTTAGTTTCCTTTTCGAATAAGAGTGTGTGTGACATTTTTAGCTATGCATTAAATAATTTTTGCGACAGAGAATACAAATTAAACACTCTTTGAAATAATTTTCAACTTATTATCTCATTTACTAGAAATGTTTTTGCAATTCTAATGCAAAAAGTTTTATTTAGTTTGCGTTTCAACTTTTCGTAACATATATAAAATAAAACCAATTATGAACAATAACCCACGTTCTGTATTGAAATTACGTACTTTAAATTTTTGCTACATAAATAGTGAATATTACCTTTTATATCTCTACCTTTGAAATAACTTGTTAAAAAGAAGAAAATTGGATGTTTTCAATGCTATGATTCTTCCCATTATCTTTTACAATAGCACGAGTGAATTAACACCCTCGAGATTTGACTAGATAGACGTAACTTTCAAATTCAATTACCATTATGTTAGTATTATTCTTTGTGTGTGATACAAAACACAATGAGAATAGTTCCATGGGATTCAGTAGTATTTCTTTGGACAATGTGTGATCTAGAATAGTTATTATCCACGATCGCATTTACTGAGCTCTCTTACATAACTTGTATTATAATAATAAAAGAAAGAATCCAGTTGTTCTAGCAGACAAATACGTTTACGAACTATAGCAATAGTCTTAGTAAGTCCATTGTAATAATCATAACTTGCAAGACTAGTATATGTACAATTGCAGACTGTCCGGAATTAAATTACTTCTCTGTTATATTATTGTTTGCGTAGTATTGTCTGTATAGTGTAAATAGGATTGCTATTAATTTATTATTTAGAGTTTTCGCAATTTTAAGTAAAATTTACAAGATCTATTAAAAAAAAAATTTGACATAAAAATAGTATTTTAGAATTAATTAATTTACTTAATTTAGTAATTATTATTTTTTACTTAATGAATTTTACTTCATTATTACTTAGAGGCTCTTTGTTGCTCTAACAACCTCAAAATTTCTATCATCCTTCATAGATGGTTTGGTTTGCCGCACAACGGTAAATTTTCGCACACGCTGGGCTAATTAGACACAGACCTACAGTTTAACGGGGATTCCGAACAGTTAACAGACATCCAGGACACTGCCAGGATTCGAACCTGAAGTCTATGGTATGAACGGCCAGAGCACCAGCTACTTGGTCACCCGACCGCATTCTTTCGAGAATATAAATTAGTTTTATTTTCGAATAAGAGTGTTTATGACATTTTCAGCTATGCATTAAATAAATAATTTTCGCGACAGAGAATAAAAATTATACCATCTTTGTAATAATTTCAAACTTATTATCACATTTACTAGAATTATTTTGCGATTCAAATGCGTTATTAATCAACTAAGTTTAATTTTCAACGGCCATACCATGCTGAATATTCCGGTTCCCGTTAGATCACCGAAGTCAAGCATCATTGGGCGCGGTCAGTAGTTGGGTGGGTGACCACCTGGTAACACCGCGTGCCGTTGGCATTCACAAATTTGGGACCTGAATGGTCGAGTGTCCAGCGCTCTGGTGTTCGGTGCCACAGGGTTTCGGGTTCGAATCCCGGCGGTGCCATGGATGTTTGTAGTGGTTCGAAATCCACTTTAAGCCGTAGGTCCCGGTCTTCTATGACTGTAAGAGCGTCACGGAGCCAAAGTCAGGCTTCTACCTACGGGTGCTCCATCGCAACAGAAGCTGCTTCCTTCCCCTTCAATTATGAGTATGTATGGGCTCGTGGGCTTGGCCAGCCAAGTGGGATAAGAAACAACAAACAACAAGTTTAATTTATCTTGGTTTTTAACTATTTGTAAAATATATGAAATGAAACCAATTATGAAAAATAACCTACATTCTATAAGGAACTATTATATATATCCGCGCTTTAAATTGTTGCTAAGTAAATGGTGAATATTAGATTTTATATTTATATCTTTAAAAGAACTTGTTAAAAAAACGAAAACTCGATGTTTTCAATGATATGATTCTCTCCATTATCTTTTACAATAGCACGAGTGAATTAACGCCCACGAGATTTAAGTATAGTAACTTTCAAATTCAATTACCATTACGCTAGTATTCTTCTTTGTGTGGCATACGAAATACAATGCAGTATAGTTTCCAAGGGACTCTGTAGTATTTCTTTGAACAATGTATGATCTAGAATAGTTATTATCTACGATCGCATTTATTGAGTAGTCTTACATAACTTGTATTATAATAATAAAAGAAAGGATTCCGTTGTTCCAGCAGACTAATACGCTTACGAACTAAAATAATAGTCTCAGTAAGTCTACTGTAATAATCGTAACTTGCAGGACTCGTATATGTACAGTTGCAGACTGTCTGGTATTAAATTACTTCTCTGTATATTGTTGCTTGTGTAGTACTGTCTGTATAGTGTATATAGTATTGATGTTAATTTATGATTTATAGCATTTGCAAGATTAAGTAAAATTTCCAAGATCTTATAAAAAATACGTGATATATACTTGAAAAATATTTTAGATTTATTAAATAATTAAAATTTTGATTTAAATAATTTTAGTTTATTATTACTTGGATTTGTTGGTTTTTTTTTGTTCTAACTACTTCAAAATTTATATTATCATTTATAGATGGTTTGGCTTGTCGCTCTACAGTCATATTTTTCATAGAATGGGGTAATTAGATGGGGACCTACAGTTTAAAGGGGATTCCGAACAGCTAACAGGCATCCATCAAACTGTCAGGATTCGGACCTGAATCCTGTGGTACCAACAGCCAGAGCACAAGCCACTTGACCGTCAAGCTGCTATCCTTTATAGAATCAATGTTTGATTTACTAGGAATTTTGATACACACTTTATAAGACCTAACTTTAGCTTGCGCCCATACCTTTGTTGTCCTTTTTTTTTACCAGTACTTAATTTTTGTTTCAGTAAGCAATTAGTAAGGATCCACTATGTCTTCCCGAAACAAAATGTAGCCAACGGGAGTTCAAGGTTTACAGATCATGCTTTCAAGGGCGGGTTGGCTCTTACGTTAGACTTTGAACTTTGTACGTTTTGAAGTGAACTGACGCCCAAGAGATTTGAGTAGACATACGTAACTTTCAAATTCAATTACCATTACGCTAATATTCTTCTTTGTGTTGGTTACACAATACAATGCAGTATAGTTTCCATGAGACTCTGTAGTATTTCTTTGAACAATATATGATCTGGAATAGTTATTATGTACTGTCGTATTTATTGAGCAGTCTTACATAACTTTTATTATAATATAAAGAAATAATTCCGTTGTTCCAGCAGACAAATACGTTTACCAACTATAATAATAGCCTTAGCAGGTCTATTGTAATAATCGTAACTTTCAAGACTCGTATATGTACAATTGCAGACTGTCTGGTATTAAATTACTTCTCTGTAATGTAACGCTCTCTGTATAGTGTAAATAGGATTGACGATAATCTTGCGAAAACTGTAAATAATAAATTAAGTAAAACTTCTGAGATCTAATAAAAAATATTTGATGTATACTCGAAAAATATTTTAAATTTATTAAATTAAATAATTACGATTCTTAATTTAAATAATTTTATTTTATTATTACTTAGATAGTTTTTCTTGCTCTAACAACTTCAAAACTTCTATTATTTTTTACAGATGGTTCGATTAGTCGCAATACGGTTATGTTTTGTACACTCTGGGCTAATCTGACAGGGACCTACAGTTTAAAATGGATTCCAAACCACTACAAACATCTATGCCACCACCAGGATTCGAACCTGAAGCCTGTGGTACCAACTGCCAGAGCACTAGCCAATTGGCCATCAGGCTGCTATCTTTCATAGAAACAATATATCTGATTTGCTTGCATTTTTGAGATTTTATAACTCTTAACAGTAACTTGAGTCCATATAGCTTTTGTCCGGTTTTTATCAATACTTAATTTCTGTTGCAGTAACCCATTAGTAAGGATCCACCATGTCTTCCAGAAACAAAATATAGCCAACGGAGATTTTGATTTGGCGCTCTACGGTCACCTTGTGTTCAAGAGAGCTAATGAGACTAGTTTAAAGTGGATTCCGAACCACTCACAAACATACATGCCACCGCCAGTATTCGAACCTGAACCGTGTGGTACCAACTGCCAGAGCACTAGCCGCTTGTCCAACAGGCCTCAGCCAACGGAGTAAAGTTCAGGGTTCTCATTTCAAGGGTTGACTCTTACGTTAGACTTTGCACGTTTTGAAGCGAATTGACAACCAAGAGTTTCTAGTATATATACGTAACTTTCAAATACAATATCCATTACGCTAGTATTATTCTTTGCGTGCGATACAAAACACGATGCAGTATAGTTATTATGCACATTCCTTACAAAGACTGGTTGATTGACCCTGACGTTAGACTTTGGACTTGCACATTTTTTTTTTTTCACCCGTTAGACTTTGAAAACCGATAATGGGTGAGGGAGAAAGAGAAAAGAGAGTGGACAAACAATCGATATTTGGTTTGGCTAGTCGCTCTACCATCAATTTGTCCACACTTTAGGCTAATTATACTGGGACCTACAGTTTAAAGATAATTCTGAATCACTTACAAACATACATGCCACAACCATGATTTGAATCTGAAGCCTGTGGTACTAAAATCCAAAAGGCTAGAAAATTGGCCATCAGGCTGCCAAACAATTGAGAAAAGAGTTCTAGGCAGTAAGGAGGGTACGAAGACCATTAAAAGGGCATGCTTTTAAGATGTTGTAAATATGTGTTATATAATTGTGTTATGCGTTGCAGTTGTGCAGAGCTGCCTTTAATAAATGTTAATAAATATAACAACTAAAAGTTTAATCATTATTTAAAGAGATAATTCAATTTCAACCATGAGACATTTAATCAAAGCCACACGGATATCCTAAGTTCTATTCTAATCCACTTTGAAACACTGAGCTTAACATTTATGTTTCTTCATAACATTTATGTTAAACAGTAAATATATTCACCAATTATCTTTATCAGATTGATATTGAACAGCATGAAACAGCAATAGTAAATTAACCAAAAGTTGAAGCAGAAGCAATAAATAACACGATGGTTATTGAGACTTATATTTTTATCGTAATTAAAATCAAACTGAAAACATTCTAAAAAGAGTAACACACCCCAGAGAATATTTAATCAAATTATTTTGTAATAATAAAATTATAACATAGTTTAAATACATTCTTCACATAACTATGTATCTATTCCCTTAATACTGAAAATTTTATGTTTTGAGTCTTAATATTAAAAAAAAATCAACTACCCAAAATATAAAGTAAAACTCAAGCATTCGCAAATAGTTGATTTTATATATAACTTTACATCCATATATCTATTCAATGAAAACTGTTCTAAATAATGATAACATGATTGGTTCTATAAGATGTTAATAATGCACAAATCTATTTTTATTGACTAAGTTAAAATGGTTATTAATTTTCTTTACAATAATAACTGCTTTTTTATGATAGAGAAAATACCAAATTGAAATTGAATAATGTTAAAATGCCCTCAATTATTTTAATATTTCTGGATAAAGTAAGGATCTAGGGAAAACGCAAGCATTGGCAAATATTTGATTTTATATTTAACTTAATTTAATCCGATTATATTATATATAACAGATTACATATTATATTTAACTTTATTTTATACGTATGGTTTCTTCAATGAAAACTGCTCTAATTAACGATAATAATATGATTGGTTCCATAAAACACTCAATAAAATGGAAATTTCTGAATAAAGTAAGTATCTAAGGTAAAACGCAAGCAATGGAAAATATTTGATTTTATATATAACTCTACTTATATATGGTTATTTTTCAATGAAACCTGCTCTAAATAACGGTAATAATATAACATACTCAATAGAAATAGATTTTGGTATTATTAATAAATGAAAACTTTTATTAATTTACTTTACAGTAATAAAAGCTTTATGATAATTCAATTCACTTTCAATTTTGTATATTCTATATGATCAAATATCCTCAATTGTGGTAACATTTCTGAGTAAAGTAGGTATCTAGGGGAAAGCGCAAGCATTGACAAATATAAAACTTTATTTATATCCGAACGTTTTTTAAATGAAACGATAATAAAAAAATTATAATTCTAAAGATTCTAAATAACGATAAAAAATATGATCAGTTTCATAAGACATTCAATTAAAACAGACTTTAATAAACATTTCCACTTATTAGTGTTACAAATTTCCTTAATAAGTGATTTTTTATGAAAATTCAATTTCAATTTTGCATTTTCTTTACGTTAAAATATCCTCAATTATGAATAATGTATATTTCAAGGGAAAAACGCAAGTATTGACAAATACTTGATTTTATACATAACTTAACTAACACCTGCATTTATATACATTGTCTGAACTATTAATAATTAAATTATTAATTCCGAATGTTTCTTCAATGAGAATTGCTTTAAATAACGATAATAATACGATTGGTTGCACAAAGCACTCAATAAAATTATTAAGTGATTATTAATTACAAAATTATAATTAAAATATTATATTATATAATAATATAATATTATATTATATATAATATAAATGAAATATATATTATATAATTAAATTATATTAAAATTTAAATATTAATAATTAAATTATTATTAAGCATTATTGATAAGTTCTTTAATAATTTGCTTTACAGTAATAAGTACTTATTATGACACAGGTCAATTTCAATTTTATATTTTTTCAGCGTTAAAATATATTTAATTATGTTAGTATTTCTGAGCAAAATAAGTAATTACATAATATATATTGTTAATAATACATGTATACAGTGATCAATACATAAATATCATGCAACTGAAATTTTCTATTCAATTTTGTTTACAAATAATTAAATTTTTTCTTACCTGTCAGACAAGTAGAATTCAGTTAGTCAAGATAATTTTATGCTGACTTTCATTGTCGATCCCACTCAAAAAATATAACTGATTCGCGTTATATTCGTAATTGTGTTTACCAAAATAATAAGTCAATAACACTTTACTATCACTGACGTATCACACTGATTTTCACTTGTAGCATCCTCTGGTGTTTTGGTTTATATGATGGACTACATTGTGTGATCTTCAAAACATAAGTATCTGGAATTTATAAGACGCGTGTAAAAGATGCTGCTACAATATATATTATTTTAAGCTGAAAACACTGTACTGAGTTACCATGCGTAATTTTAGCGCGATCTGTCCCTCAGTGTGTTGAAACAGCTATTTTTCTAATCAAACATTTTGATTGTTGTTACTAATGCCCTTGGTTCAAGAAAGCCTACACCAGATCCAGAAAATCCAGTCGCAGATGACAGGTCCATGGCTGAGGGTAATAAACATGCACTTTCTCTTTAGCAAGGAACCACGAAGATTGACACTAAACCTCAAGACAACGCTCATATTAGACAGGGACCTAAGGTTTAAAGTGGATTCCGAACCACTACAAAAATCCTTGGCACAGCCGGGATTCGAATCCGAAACCTATGAAGCCTAGCGCCAGAGCGTTAGACACTCAGCCATTCTGGTTCATTTTGAAATGGGCGGCAAAGATTAGTTGAACCAAGAGTTTGTCCTTAAATTTTGAATTTCAAACCAATTTTCTGGGGAGGAATATGTAATATTGTTGCAAAAGACCTACTGTAAATTGTGATTGTCACAAGCACAAGCATATGAATGGTATAAAGCATGCAAAGGAAGCCAAAAAGAGGTGGTTCATTTGAGTCGTTCGACTATGATTTTTGAAAGGATCCCCACAATCAAGAAGTTGATTGTCATAATCGTGTTATGAGCCTTGTAGGTTCAAGAGGTTAACGAATATATTAATTCCGTTCATAATAAAATAAATCATATTTTCGACATAAAACCAGTCACCGCACGAGCTCAATTTCGTCCAAAAAAAGTTATCGAAAATAGGTCACTAACACGTGTTTTTCGTGTTTTACCGAGTTTCTAAGGACACTACCACCATGAAGTAAAGCGACTATCATCTCTCAAGCATATTGTTCTCATGATATGGCATCATGATGGCGTATGGCATGACTTTTTCCTGCTCCCCAAAGTTAAAATTGCCACTTCTTCGATTCGACTGAGGCTATAAAAGAAAACCGATTGAAGTAACTGAAAACCTCTGTCTTTTCGCTGATGATACTGCCATTATTGCTCAAAATAAAAATATAAATTATATTGCGTTTATGCTTCAAAATTATATTTATCTTCTTGAAAATTGGTTAACTAAATGGCGTATCAAACTCAACGTTGCTAAAACTGAAGCTGTTCTCTATACTTGGAAACGTCCCAATATTCCTAATATTACTATTTATAATACTCCTATAACTTGGTCAAATGAAGCAAAATACCTTGGAGTCATACTTGACAAGCATCTTACCTCACGTCAATTATATCAAAAATAAATTCAATATGGCTGTTAAAAAATTCTATCCTCTTATCTCTCGCAATAGTCATACCAACATTGTGACTAAAATTCTTATCTATATGGTCTACTTGCGTCCCATTATAACATATGCCAGTCCAATATGGGGATCCGCTTGCAAATCTAGAATCAAAGATATTCAAACTCTTGAAAATAAAGTATTACGCATGGCAGTTGATGCACCGTGGTTTGTCAGAAATAAAGATAGTCTCGCCGCTCTGGAAATTCCTTCAATTAAAAATTTTATTCACAAGCTCGCAACTCATTTTTATAATAATATTCCAAATAATCCTAATACTCTGCTCAAACGCCTTCCTGATTATGGCATCACTCTTCCCATCAATAATAAACACCCGCGTACTTCATTGAATATTCTAACTAAATAATATTTTTATCAGCTCTCTCTATTTGTAATTTTATTTATCCTATATTTGTATTTAAATTCCAATTTTTTTTTTTTCATACTGAGCAAGACATATTTCTCTTACAATATTATCCTCAAAGCAATCATCAAGATAGAAGTGCATGGCAGCTAACGCTGCCAATATAATCGTTAAAGACAAATTATATATAACTGAAGGCCAAACCTCCATTAGCCAATCAAAATTAGATAAATAATTGGATCAAGCGATGTCATATTTGTAGTGCCCTAGATAAGGGCTACTTTGAAGCTGACAAAATAAAACTTGATGAATAAAATGATATTTTGTGTGCTTTATTTAACAATCCAGGATACTTTTACATATAATGTATACTGTATTTCATTGCTAATAATTCACTATTTTTAGTGTATTCATATTACTTGTAAATATTAGTTCTATCAAAGCACTAAATTTCTTATTTTGTCAATTTTACACTCTTCCAATTTATAAAATTGAATATAATACTACCACAATTTAAAGTGATAAGAAATACAACTATAAATACGTTTGATTAAATATTGGAAACATTAAATCGTATCTTTTTTAACGAATCTCTGGTCTTATGGATAGGATTCATCATAATATTCATATATTATGAAACTACATATTCATCATATTAATATCAAATTATAATGGCAATATTTTCTTCTTTTCTGGAAGTTATAAGAACATTCATGGAACATAATATGGATATGATATCCAGAAAAGAATAAAATTCTTTCAGTTTTTACATTGTAGTAAAAGATTAATTACTGAAACCCTGATATATTCGGAAATTAATCACCCGGCTTTGAAAAAACTAGATCAATCTGCCATCGTTCGAGGACAGATCCTGTTATGATCCCAATTTTTTTTTTCCTTTCTTGCAAAATTTAGCTTTTCATTGGCCACTCAGTAATTAATTGTTAAAATTACTCTTATTAATGTAATTATAAACTTAGTTTTCAATATTATTGGGAATTAATTAGTTTTCAACACTATTGGGACAGTTGGCATGCATTCTTTAATAGATTTATTCCTTTTTAAATTCATATGCATATTCATATTTTACATTCATATGCATATGTATGTAAAGCTATTTATAAAAATATTAATCCCATAATAACTAAAACAAAATATATCAAGAACTGGTTTAATATTTGATATACAGTATATAAGGATAAATGCTTTATTATTTTTTTTCAGTATGCATATAACCTGACCTCTAAGTAAGAATTAGTATCACGGTTATCATTGATTAGTTTTGGACATGATATTTATTAAATAGCTGTAAAAAAAAATATCCGCTATACTCCAGTGTTTTAGGAAGAAAAATACAACGACAAAATCCTTTTCAATTAAACGCCAAACTGTTATTCTTGGATATGTTGAAAAACATCTATTGCCATCTTAAACAGCATTTTGATTTGAATTTTTTGTTGAAAAGCAAGAACTTTACTCGATAAATTATTAGTTTAAAATCCAATTTTTTGCTATATCCACTAGTTTCTTCTCAAATACGTCTCTAAAACATGTCACTCGGTGCCATGAGTTTCTTGTTCCTGTCCCTGTACTGCATTAGATGTTTGTAGTGGTTCGGAATCTTCTTTAAACCGTAGGACACAGCCTAATGTGACTATAGAGCATTGGCCGTAGGAGTTGACAACCCTACTCCGCAAATAGAAAACATCTCTTGTCTAGAAGTAGCCAGTAGGCAGACGACTTTTGCCACGAATGGGGCTGTTGCGCAAAAGAAAAAAAATTGCTTTGCATGAATTTTATAAATAGATATATGGGACCAAAATATATGGGACCTGAATGTCCGAGAATTCGGTGCTCGCTGTGGTTTCGGGTTCGAGTCTCGGCGGTAAAATGAATATTTGTAGTGGTTTGGAATCCACTTTAAGCGTAAGTTCCAGTCTTATATGAGTGTAGACTGTTACAGAGCCCAATCAGACTTTTTGTTCCGCACATCATTCCCAAACTGTAAATGATCAACTCATATCTAGTCACGTGATGCGGTGTGGTGTAGTAGTAGTAGCAGTAGTAGTGGTATACTTAAAAGGTGTTAAAAAAACATCATGCTTCTGATTTTCAGATCATTAAGCAAATGAACGATGGTAAGGATGACTGAATCAAACTTAAAGTATGGAAGTATGACCATGCTTTTAAGATCTACACTCAAGAGCCAAAACATTATGAGCGCCTGTCAATAACGAGTTGGCCCACCTTTGGCGCGCAACACAGCTTCAACCAGCCTTGGCATGGATTAATACCACCACTTAATACCAGTTAAATACCACTTCCACCTGATCACGTGCCTTCCACGTCATCCAGACGAGTTCATTGCAAAATGTAGGGGTGGTCATAATGTTTTGGCTCTTGAGTGTATATTGTTGATTGCCACCCTACCCTTCCTTACCACTTCTGTCTACCCTTTGCACTCAGTATGTACTCACTAATATTTATTGGTGATTTTAAGGCCCGTTCTCCGAAATGTTACAATGATACAAATCACAATGATACAATGATACAAATACACAAAGACACAGAAGTGGAAGATTTACTGAAGACATCCACCTTGGAACTAATTTATAGCTTCATCACCTGCCATTGGAAATAAAAGAGTTGATAAGGTTGCAACTCACCTTCTTCAGCTTCGCATATGAGATGCAGGTTGTCGCCTTCATTATAAGGACCAATCAGGCTTTCCAGAATTTCGCCATTTTGATCGGTTATAATCGGTTTCTTCGGTGGCACTGTAAAGAAAAGACAATTTTAATTTCGGCGATATATTAATTAAAAAAACAATGTTTTAATACAAATAATTACAATAAGGTAAAAATCAAATGTGTAATAAGACTCTTAATCAAATGGCGCCAAGGATATTTTAATATAATTGCTAATAGAATGAATATTCCTGTTTTAAGTTCTAATACAGGGCCTAAAGATGAACGCGTTTCCTGTTTTAAGTTCTGAAACAGTGATAGTCAACCTGGTCCCTACAGCCTACCAGTGGGCTTTCCGGCTTCAGTGTTTGGCGATAGAAAAGAAAAGTTCTGAAACAGTTTTTGTCTGGTTACTAGTGGGCTTTCCACCTTTTAGCATTTTTCGTTTGAAGCACTTTTTTTTTTTTTTTTTTTTAAATTGAATTGATAATCTAATGGTAATACTTTACGGATTGGTTTAAAAAAACCAATTTTTAATATAAGGAAGATTTTGATTCAGCTTAGTTTATCGGGTTTCAATATCAGATCTTTTAGTTAAAAAATTGGTTTGCTCTATGGTTAATTATTATTAAAATTTAGGCTTCCGAATTTGTGAGATTTTAATTTTTAAATATAAGAATTTAATTTAATTTATTTAAACCTTTTATCTAACACGATTTATTTGTGCATATATTTAATAAAATATATAAGTTTTCCACTCTAAAATTATCAGTTATCGAAAGTGTAGAGAGCATTTTTTACATTAGAGCATTTTCTTTTAAAGATGTTACGATTTATTTTATCGTTTTATCATTCGTATATTCTTTGAGATGCGAGATTTAAAAAAATCCAATAATTTTTCAAAAGTTGTCGCGAAAACTTAAGACAAGAATACCATTAGAAGGATGAAGAAAAAATGATAATAAAAAAAGAAAACATTTTGGAATCCATTTATCTTGCAGCACAGAAGACACGCAAATATGCAAAAGCATTAACCAGGCTTCCAGAATGGACTTTCCCAGTCAAAGCCCTTTATCACTGATTCAAAGCTGGGGAAGATTGCTTGTAAACCTTCGAAAATCCCCGCTTTTGATAATGCCAAAATAGATAACACATCATCAAAAGTAGAGCGAGCACTTGACAAGAGGTCCTAATCCTGTAAACAATAAGTCAGTCACGCGGGGGCGCTGCTATCGAAATTCGTTCGGTGTGAAACATTATGTGAATCCTCCCAGTTGCGTTGCCAATTTCTATCCTATAATCTCTTGACAAATAACACAGTATCTATTCAGATACAGGAGTGATGATCCCCCCACCATTTCCCTTCCAAATTGCCGAACGTACTACAAACTTCCTGAGCATTTGATTTGATTTAGTCTCTAGGGGGAAAGCATTCTCTGGAATGGAAAGTTTACCAAATATTTGTTTTCTTAATGTTCTAGTTAACATTGAATGGGTTGTTGTTATTGCGTCTATTTCCGGTTAGAGAAAGGTTTTGAGAGAGATGGGGGGATTTTCTGTTTTCACTTAAGAAAAGCAGATTTGGATTTTCCGTTTGCTGTTTTTGTTGTTTGTTTGCTTGTTTGTTTGTTGTTTTGTTTATTAGGCCTCATTTGGAGTGGAGTGCCTTTGATGGCCCACTCTGCATTTTGTAGGTTAAGCGGAAATGCATTAGATTGCCATTCTGCTTCTACAAAACGGGGTTGCGGAGCTTTGTTTAAAGATTGCCCCATCTGTGTATAGTATCATGTCGTAAGAAAAGATTATTGTAAAGAAAAAGTGAAATAAACCTTCGTGGCAATGTAGGAAAGTTGAAAAAAAAATTGTGACGATCAAACATGGAAGACTATAAAAATATGGCATAACTTCTTCGTTTTTAATCTTTTTGTTTTCTTTTTTTCTGTAAGTTATATAAATTCCATTGTAAAATAAAACGCAGTGAGTATGATATTAAGGATAGAATAAAATTCTTTGAGTTACTGTACAATTTTAAGCATGGTATTGTGCATTGCCTCGAAATATTCACTTCGAAAATGCAATGGAAGTATCTTCCAACCGATGGATTAGCATTGTATATTTCCAATATGAACTTTTGGTGAGAAAAATTTGGTTCCGCTTAGCTTATGGAATTTAGCGGCCTGATGGCAGATTGGCTGTGACATGAATGTTTATTAGTGGTTCGGAATCCACGTTAAAATGTAGGCCTCGGTCTAATTAGTCCAAAGTGTACAAAAAAATGACCGTATAGCAACAAACAAAATTATCGGGTTTCAATGTCTGATATCTGAGTCCAAAAAATAGTTCAAATTTGTCCTATCTTCTATATTGCGAATGCTCTTGAACGATTTAAGCACTCAAATTTGTGGCATTTAATTTTTAAATAGAAAACTTTAATTTCATTCATTTAAATCACTTACAGGGGCCTGATGAGCGAGTGATTAGCTCTCTGGCCATTGGTGCTACAGGTTTCGGGTTCGCTTCTCGGTGTACCGAGGATGTTTGTAGTGTTTCGAAATGCACTTTAAAGCGTAGGTCCCGATCTAATACGACTGTTGGGCGTCGGACTGATAACGCTACCCCGTAAAAGGCAAAAATAATCTCCTGTCTAGAAATCTGCTAGTAGGCAGACGGTCTTGGCCTACCATGGGGCTGTTGCGTCACTGATGACGATTATGCTGAAATCACCTATAATGTAAAACCTTTATCTAACACAAATTTATTAAATGGATATGTATTTAATCAAATATCTAAGTCTTCCACATTAAAATAATTAGCTATCAAAATTGTAGAGACCATTTTTTCTTGTATTAGAACATTTTTTTAAAGAGCATTTTCTTAAAGATATTACAATTTATTTTATCATTTTATCTTTCAAATATTCTTTAAGATGTCAGCAAACCATTATTAAAAGTAAAAAAAAAAATCCAATAATTTTTCAAGAGATGTCGTGAAAACTTAAGACAAGAATACCATTAGAAAGAAGAAGAAAAAAAAATTATAAAAAAAAGAAACCCTTTAGGAATCCATTTATCTTGCAGCACAGAAGACACGCAAATATGCAAAAGCATTAACCAGGCTTCCAGAATGGACTTGCCCAGTCAAAACCCTTTATCATGGACTCAAAGCGGGGAAGATTGTTCGTAGACCTTCGAGAATCACCGCTCTGGATAATGCCAAAATAGATAACACATCATCAAAAGTAGAGCGAGCACTTGACGAGAGGTCCTAATCCTGTAAACAATAAGTCTGTCACGCGGGGGCGCTGCTATCGAAATTCGTTCGGTGTAAAACATTATGTGAATCCTCCCAGTTGCGTTGCCAATTTCTATCCTATAATCTCTTGACAAATAACACAGTATCTATTCAGATAAATGGGTGATGGTCCCCCCTACCATTTCAATTCCAAATTGCCGAACGTACTACGAACTTCCTAAGGATTTAATTTGATTTAGTCTCTAGGGGGGAAAGCCTTCTCTGGAATGGAAAGTTTACCAAATATTTGTTTTCTTAATGTTGTAGTTAACAGTGAATGGGTTGTTGTTATTGCGTCTATTTCCGTTTAGAGAGAGAGAGGTTTTGGGAGAGATGGGGGATTTTCTGTTTTCACTTAAGGAAAGCTGATTTAGATTTTCCGTTTGCTTTTGTTGTTTTTTGTTTGCTTGATTGCTTACTTGTTTGTTTGTTTGTTAGGCCTCATTTGGAGTGGAGTGCCTTTGATGGCCCACTCTGTATTTTGTAGGTGAAGAGGAAGTGCATTAGATTGCCTTCGTTTGCCCTTCTGTTTATTCGAAATTTTATTTAAAGATTGCTCCATCTGTAAATAGTATCATGTTGTAAGAAAGCATTCTGGTAAAGGAAAGAGAAAAAAAAATCTTTGTGGCACTTTAGGAATGTTAGAAACAATTTTCTGACTATGAAACATGGAAGACTGAAGATATAACATAACTTGTTCGTTTTCAATATTATTACTTTACTTTTTTTTTCTTTCAAATTATAAAACATGCATCGGAAAATAAAATGTATATGGTATTCAGTAAAGAATAAAATTATTTGTGTTTTTACATCCAAGTAAAAGATTAATTACTCAAACTGAGATATGTTCGGAACTTAATCATCCGACTTTGAAGAAAAGCTAGATCAATCTGGCATCGTTTGAGAAGAGATACTAATATGAAAATAATTTTTTTGTTTCGCAAAATTCAACTACTTAGAGGCCATTTTGTAGAAAACTGAATATTTCAGTGTAAAAATTAATTTTATTAATATAATAATGAAGGATTTCTACATACCGCTACAGTGATGATAACATTATATATGCCCTCAAGAGCCAAAACATTATATATATATATATACATATTGTTGTCTCTTTGTGGAAAAAAGATGAATGAATTACCGTTAGAGGGCGCTGCGACGCCAAGTTAATTGGGTGAAAGAAGTGCGAGTTTGAGAGCGTGCTTGGAAAGCGAGAGAGAGAGAGAGAGGTAATCTTAGAAGTGTGAGAGGTATATTGAGAGAAATTAAGTTTTATGGCATTAGAGATTAGAATGTGTGGCATTAATATTAATTTGTAAATATTGTACAAAGTTTTTAATTATTCCTAGTATGTGTAATAAAATATTCAAGAATTAATTCAAGAGAGTTGATTTATTTTGAACCACCAACAACTTAACAACATTTGTGAACAACAAAAAGAACCCGGTGTTTGGCGAATTAATTTCTTCTACGTGTTTTCGTCACTCTTATCCCACTTGGTAGACAGCAACCTCCAGAAAAGTCCAAGAACCCATGTGGTTTCATGAAAGGAGGGGAGCTTTCGCTCTGATGGAACACCGGTAGGTAGAAGTCGTATATATATTTATAAATAAATATTGTTAAAAGATTTAAGCACACGAATTTGTGATATGTAATTTTAAATAAAAAAAATAATTTCATTCATTTAAATCTTTTATAATTTAAATACTTTATTAAACACAATTTATTGAATGTATATGTATTTAATAAAATATCCAGTTATTGCACTTTAAAAATATTAATTATCGAAAATGTACAGAGCATGTTTTTATATTAGGGCCTTTTTTTTTTTTAAACATGTTACGCTGTATTTTAAGATATTCAATGTTAAACATAAAATTTACATTTCATTTATTTAAATTGCTTATAATTTAAATCTTTCATCTGACACAATTTATTAAATTCGTATATGTATTTAATAAAATATCTAAATCTTCATCTCTAAAAGTATTAGTTATCGAATCTGTAGAGAGCATTCTTTTAAATATAATGATTTATTTTATCATTTTATCTTTCAGATATTCTTTAAGACACTAGGAAAAGAATAACAATGAAAAACAAATCCAATAATTTTTCATGAGATGTCGTGAAAACTTAAGACAAGAATACCATTAGAAAGAAAAAGAAGAAAAAAAAAACATTTTGGAAACCATTTATCTTGCAGCACAAAAGACACGCAAATATGCAAAAGCATTAACCAGGCTTCCAGAATGGACTTCCCCAGTAAAAACGCTTTATCACATACTCAGAGTGGGGAAGACTGTTTGTAAACCTTCGAGAATCCCCGCTTTGGATAATGCCAAAATAGATAACACACCATCAAAAGTAGAGCGAGCACTTGACAAGAGGTCCTAATAATGTAAACAATAAGACTACCGCGCGCGGGGCTGCTATCGAAATTCGTTCTTTGTAAAACATTATGCGAATCCTCCCAGTCGCGTTGCCAATTTCTATCCTATAATCTCCTGACAAATAACACAGTATCTATTCAGATAAGGAGTGATAGTTCCCCCACCATTCTCCTTCCAAATTGCCGAACGTACAACAAACATCCTGAGGATTTGATTTGATTTAGTCTCCAGGGGGAAGCCTTCTCTGGAATGGAAAGTTTACCAAATATTTGTTTTCTCAATGTTCTAGTTAACATTGAATGGGGTTGTTGTTATTGTGTCTATTTCCGTTTAGAGATAGGGTTTTCAGAGAGAGGGGGGGGGGATTTTCTGTTTTCACTTAAGGAAAGCAGATTAAGATTTTCCCGTTTGCTGTTGTTGTTTTGTTTGCTTGTTTGTTTGTTATTCCTCATTTGTAGTGGAGTGCCTTTGATGGCCCACTCTGCATTTTGTAGGTTAAGAGGAAGTGCATTAGATTGCCATTCTGCTTCTTCGAAATGGGGTTGAGGAACTTTGTTTAAAGATTGCTCAATCGGTAAATAGTAACATGTCGTAAGAAAGCATTATGATCATGGAAAGAGAAAAAAAATTGCTTTTAGCGATTTATTAAAGTTAAAAAAAAATCGTAATTATGAAGCATTGCAGACAAAAAAACATGGCATAAACTGTTCCCTTTTTCTGTGTTATAAGACATTCACAGGAAAATAAAATGGATATATTATTCAGAGTAAAATTCTTTGAGTTTTATATCCTAGTAAAAGAATAGTTGCTCAAACTGAGATATATTGGGGACTTAATTATCCGGCTTTTTAAAAATTTAATCAATCTGCTATCTTCCGAGAGGAGATCCTATTATGAGCCTGTTTTTTGTTATACAAAATTCAGTTTAACATTGGCCACTCTGTAGAAATCTGAAGTAATTCAGTGTTAAAATTAGTTTTAGCGCCAGAGCGCTAGTCACTCGGCCATCAGGCCGTATTAGTGATTTAAATAAATGAAATGAAATTTTTATATTTCAAAAATTAATCTCACTAATTTGGTTGCTTAAATCATTCAATATTGTTTACAATAGAGCAGATAGGATTGATTTGAACTATTTTTTTAACTGAAAGATTAGATATTTTAAACCCGATAAGTTGGTTTATCGCTCTACGATTATTTTTTTGTACCCTTTTGGCTAATTAGATTGGGGCCTACAGTTTAACGTTGATTTTGAACCACTAATAAACATCCATGTCACATCCAATTTACCAACATGCCTCTAAACCCGATAAGATAAGCAGAATCAAAAGTATTTTTACCAAACGTTTATATTGGTAATAGGAAATGTTAATCCATCGGTTGGAAAGTACTTCCATTGGATTTTCGAAGGGATATTTTGAGGCTTTGGGCAATGGCATGCTTAAGATTATTCAGTAACTTAAGAAATTTTATTATTTCCTTAATTTCATACTCATCCGTTTTATTTTTCAATGGATATTTTATAACATACAGAAAAAAAAAAGAAAAAAGATTAAAAACGAACAAGTTATGCTATATCTTCAGTCTTCTCCTATGTTTCATAGTCACAAAAATAAATATTTTTATTTAACTTTCCTAAATTTCTACAAAGATTTGTTTACTTCTTTTCCTAACCAGAATGCTTTCTGACGCAATGATACTATTTACAGATGGAGCAATCTTTAAAAAAGTTCTGCGAACCCATTCCGAAGAAGCAGAATCGCAATCTAATGCACTTCCTCTTAACCTACAAAATGCAGAGTGGGCCATCAAAAGCACTCCACTACAAATGAGGCCTAACAAACAAAGCAACCAACAAACAAGCAAACAAACAAACAAACAAAAAAAAACAAGCATAACAACAGCAAACGGGAAATCTAAATCTGCTTTCTTTAAGTGAAAACAGAAAATCCCCCATCTTTCTCAAAACCTCTCTCTCTCTAAACGGAAACACACGCAATAACCACAACCCATTCAATGTTAACTAGAACATTAAGAAAACAAATATTTGGTAAACTTTCCATTCCAGAGAAGGCTCCCCCCCTGGAGACTAAATCAAATCAAATCCTCAGGAAGTTTGTAGTACGTTCGGCAATTTGGAAGGGAAATAGTGGGGGGACCATCACTCCCTTATCTGAATAGATACTGTGTTATTTGTCAAGAGATTATAGGATAGAAATTGGCAACGCAACTGAGAGGATTCACATAATGCTTTACACCGGACGAATTTCGATAGCAGCGCCCCCGCGTGGTAGACTTATTGTTTACAGGATTAGGACCTCTTGTCAAGTGCTCGCTCTATTTTTGATGATGTGTTATCTATTATGGCATTATCCAAAGCGGGGATTCTCGAAGGTTTACAAACAATCGTCCCCCGCTTTGAGTTCGTGATAAAGGGTTTTGACTGGGCAAGTCCCATTAATGCTTTTGCATATTTGCGTGTCTTTTGTGCTGCAAGATAAATGGATTCCAAAATGGTTTCTTTTTTCTTTTTCTTTTTCTTTCTAATGGTATTCTTGTTTTAAGTTTTCGCGACATCTCTTGAAAAATTATTGGATTTTTTTTTATTATTATCCGAAAGATAAAATGATAAAATAAATCGTAGTATATTTAAAAGAATGCTCTCTACAGATTCGATAACTAATACTTTTAAAGAAGAAGATTTAGATATTTGATTAAATACATATACACATTTAAAAAATTGTGTTGGATGAAAGTTTTAAATTATAAGCAATTTAAATAAATGAAATGTAAATTTTATGTTTAACATTAAATATCACAAATCCGGGAGCTTAAATCTTTCAAATATATTTATTTAGAGTTATATATACAACTTCTAGCTTCGGATGCTCCATGACAACACCCCCCTTAAATGAGTCCCCACGGGTTCTTGGACTTGGTCTAAATGTTGTAGTTTTTTCAAGTGGAACACGAAACAACAATGTATATGTATATAATGTTAGCATGACTGTAACGATATGTAGAGATTCTTCATCATTATATTAATAAAGCTAATTTTAACACTGAATTACTTCACATTTCTACAGGGTGGCCGATGTGGAGCTGAATTTTGTTTGACAAAAAAAATAGGCTCATAATAATATCTCTTCTCAGACGATGGCAGATTCAGCCAGTTCTTTTTCAAAGTCGGATGATTAAGTTCCGAACATATCTCAGTTTCCGTAATTAATCTTTTACCAGGACATAAAACTGAAAGAATTTTACTCTTTCCTTCATACCATATAACTTTTTTTCTCGATGTTTTATAACTTACAGAAAAAAAGGAATATAAAAAGATTGAAAACGAACAAGCTATGCCATGTCTTTCTTCTTCTCTGTTTCTTAGTCATATTTTGCTTTCGACCTTCCTAAATTGCTACAAAGATTTGTTTTTCTCTATCCATACCAGAATGCTTTCTTACTCCATGATACTATTCGCAGATGGAGTAATCTTTAAATAAAGTTCTGCGAACCCATTTCGAAGAATCAGAATGGCAATCTAATGCACTTCCTATTAACCTAGAAAATGCAGAAAGGGCCATCAAAGGCACTCCACTCCAAATTTGGCCAAACAACTAAACCAAAAACAATCAAGCAAACAAAAAAACAAAAAAACAACAACAGCAAACTGGAAAATCCAAATCTGCTTTCCTTAAGTGAAAACAGAAAATTTCCCATCTCTCTCAAAACCTCTCTCTCTAAACGGAAATAGACGCAATAACAACAACCCATTCAATGTTAACTAGAACATTAAGAAAACAAATATTTGGTAAACTTTCCATTACAAAGAATGCTTCCCCCCTAGAGACTAAATCAAATCAAATCCTCAGGAAGTTTGTAGTACGTTCGGCAATTTGGAAGGGAAATACTGGGGGGACCATCACTCCCTTAACTAAATAGATACTGTGTTATTTGTCAAGAGATTATAGGATAGAAATTGGCAACTCAATTGGGAAGATTCACATAATGTTTTACGCCGAACGGATTCCGATAGCAGCGCCCCGCGCTGTAGACTTATTGTTTACAGGATTAGGACCTCTTGTCAAGTGCTCGCTCTATTTTTGATGATGTGTTATCTATTTTGGCATTATCCAAAGCGGGGATTCTCGAAGGTTAACAAACAATCTTCCTCCGCTCTGAGTCTGTGATAAAGGGTTTTGACTAGGCTAGTCCATTTTTTAAGCCTGGTTAATACTTTTGCATATTTGCGTGTCTTTTGTGCTGTAAGATAAATGGATTCCAAAATGTTTTTTTTTTTCTTCTATTTTCTAATGGTATTCTTGTGTTAAGTTTTCGTGACATCTTTTGAAAAATTATTGGATTTAATTTTTCATTATTATATTTATGCTCACATTTTAAAGACTATCCTGAATATAAAATGATAAAATAAATCGTAACATCTTTAAAGAATACTCTAATACAAAAAACAAATGTACTCCTTAGATAAGTAATAATTTTTAGGTGGAAGACTTAGATATTTTATAAGGCTATTATGAAGGTTAAAATCTGCTGTCCTTAAGTGAAAACAGAAAATCCCCCATCTTTCTCAAAACCTCTTCTCTAAACGGAAATAGACGCAATAACAACAACCCATTCAATGTTAAAAAGAACATTAAGAAAACAAATATTTGGTAAACTTTCCATTCCAGGGAAGGCTTTCCCACCTAGAGACTAAATCATATCAAATTCTCAGGAAGTTTGTAGTACGTTCGGCAATTTGGAAGGAGAATGGGGGCATCACTCCCTTATCTGAATAGATACTGTGTTATTTGTCCAGAGATTATAGGATAGAAATTGGCAACGCAACTGGGAGGATTCACATAATGTTTTACGCCGAACGAATTTCGATAACAGCTCCCCCGCGCTGTGTACTTATTGTTTACAGGATTAGGACCTCTTGTCAAGTGCTCGCTCTACTTTTGATGATGTGTTATCTCTTTTGGCATTATCCAAAGCGGAGATTCTCGAAGGTTTACAAACACTGTTCCCCCGCTCTGAGTCTGTGATAAAGGGTTTTGACTGCGGAAGTCCATACTGGAAGTCTGTTTAACGCTTTTGCATATTTGAGTGTCTTTTGTGCTGCAAGATAAATGGATTCCAAAATGTTTTTTTCTTCATCTTCTTTCTAATGGTATTCTTCTCTTAAGTTTGCGCGTTATCTCTTGAAAAATTATTGCATTTTTCTTATTATTATTCTTGTGCTAGCGTCTTAAAGAATATCCGAAGATAAAATGAAAAAATATATCGCAACGCATTTATAAAAATCTTCTTATACAAAAAAAAAATATTCTTTTCAGTTTCTATAGTTAATAATATTAAAAATAAGACTTATATATTTTATTTAATACATATACATTAAATAAATTGTGTTAAATAAATTATTTAAATTATAAGTGATTTCGTCTTTAACATTAGAGGCGCAACAGACCCGTGATGGTATTGGCTAATTATTAAGTGAGTAACGTTGGTGCACTGCTTTGCTGAAGTTATCAACGCCAATTGTCTGAGTTTTTGCCAACTGCTTTGTAACAACAACAACAAAAAAAATACCATGTCTTTAGTCTTGTCTATTTCAAAGCCACAATTTTTTTGTTAAATATCCTAAATTGCTACAAAGATTGTTTTTTTCTTTTCCTTACCAGAACGCGTTTCTACGACATGATACTATTTCAAGATACAGATGGAGCAATCTTTAAATAAAGTTCTGCAAACCCATTTCGAAGAAGCAGAATGGCAAAATAATGCACTTCCTCTTAACCTACAAAATGCAGAGTGGGCCATTAAAGGCACTCCCCTCCAAATGAGGCCTAACAACGAAATCAACAAACAAACAAGTCAACAATCAAACAACAACTTCAGCAAACGGAAAATCTAAATCTGCTTTCCTTAAGTGAAAACAGAAAATCCCCCCATCACTCTCAAAACCTCTCTCTCTAAACGGAAAGAGACGCAATAACAACAACCCATTCAATGCTAACTAGAACATTAAGAAAACAAATATTTGGTAAACTTTCCATTCCAGAGAAGGCTTCCTCCCTGGAGACTAAATCAAATCAAATCCTCAGGAAGTTTGTAGTACATTCGGCAATTTGGAAGGGAAAGTGGTGGGGTGGACCATCACTCCCTTATCTGGATAGATACTGTGTTATTTGTCAAGAGATTATAGGATAGAATTTGCGAACGCAACTGGGAGGATTCACATAATGTTTTACACCGAATGAATTTCGATAGCAGCGCCCCCGCGCGGTAGACTTATTGTTTACAGGATTAGGACCTCTTGTCAAGTGCTCGCTCTATTTTTGATGATGTGTTATCTATTTTGGCATTATCCAAAGCGGGGATTCTCGAAGGTTAACAAACAATCTTCCTCCGCTCTGAGTCTGTGATAAAGGGTTTTGACTAGGCGAGTCCATTTTTTAAGCCTGGTTAATGCTTTTGCATATTTGCGTGTCTTTTGTGCTGTAAGATAAATGGATTCCAAAATGTTTTTTTTTTTCTTCTTCTTTCTAATGGTATTCTTGTCTTAAGTTTTTGTGACATCTCTTGAAAAATTATTGGATTTAATTTTTCATTATTATTTTTATGCTCACATCTTAAAGAATATCCTGAATATAAAATGATAAAATAAATCGTAACATCTTTAAAAAATACTCTAATATAAAAAAATGTACTATCTTTAAATATGTAATAATTTTTAGGTGGAAACTTAGATATTTTATTCAATACATATGCACTAAATACATTATGTTATATAAAGGATTTAAATAAATGAAATTAAATTTTTATATCATTTTTTTTCTAAAGCAGCTGGTAAACACTTAAACAGTTTACTTTTATGAATCAAGGCATGCGCTGCACCGATGTTACTCATTTAGCACTACCCAGGAGGTGCGCGTAGCTTGAATATCAGCTACGAACGCGCAGTAACAATACCCCCGTAACACTATGGAGGTTCTGTGAGACCGTGAACTATGATTTAAAGTGGATTCCGAACCACTACAAACATCCATGGCCCCACTAGGTCTCGAACCCAAAACATATAGTACCGAACTCCAAAGAGCTAGCTACCCGGGCATTCAGGCCCGAAATTTCCTAAATTGCTACAAATAATTGTTTTTCTCTTTTCCTTTACCAGAATGCTTTCTTACTCCATGATACTATTCACAGATGGAGCAATCTTTAAATAAAGTTCCGAACCTCATTCCGAAGAACAGAATGGCAATCTAATGCACTTCCTCTTAACCTAAAACGCAGAGTGGGCTATCAAAGGCACTCCGCTCCAAATGAGGCCTAACAAACAAAGCAACCAACAAGCAAATAAACAACAACAACAGCAAACAGGAAAATCCAAATCTGCTTTCCTTAAGTGAAAACAGAAAATCCTCCATCTTTCTCAAAACCTCTTCTCTAAACGGAAATAGACGCAATAACAACAACCCATTCAATGTTAACTAGAACATTAAGAAAACAAATATTTGGTAAACTTTCCATTCCAGAGAAGGCTTCCCCCTAGAGACTAAATCAAATCAAATCCTCAGGAAGTTTGTAGTACGTTCGGCAATTTGGAAGGAAAATGGTGGGGGGACCATCACTCCCTTATCTGAATAGATACTGTGTTATTTGTCAAGAGATTATAGGATAGAAATTGGCAACGCAACTGGGAGGATTCACATAATGTTTTACGCCGAACGAATTTCGATAGCAGCGCCCCCGCGCGGTAGACTTATTGTTTACAGGATTAGGACCTCTTGTCAAGTGCTCGCTCTACTTTTGATGATGTGTTATCTATTTTGGCATTATCCAAAGCGGGGATTCTCGAAGGTTTACAAACAATCTTCCCCCGTTTGAATCTGTGATAAAGGGTTTTGTCTGGGCAAGTCCATTCTGTAAGCCTGGTTAATGCTTTTGCATATATGCGTGTCTTTTGTGCTGCAAGATAAATGGATTCCAAAATCGTTTCTTCTTTGTAATGGTATTCTTGTCTTAAGTTTTCGCGACATCTCTTGAAAAATTATTGGATTTTTTTTCATTATTATTCTCTTACTCGCATCTTAAAGAATATTCAAAAGATAAATTGATAAAATAAGTTGCAACATCTTTAAAAAAAATAATGAAAGATGCTCTCTATAGTTTTGATAGTTAATAATTCCAATATATATTTATATATTTTATTAAATACATTTACATTAAATAAATTGTATTAGATAAAATATTTAAATAAATGAAATTAAATCACATAAATTCGGCTGCTTATATCATTCAAGGCTATTTACAATACAGCAAATAGGACAAATTTGATCAATTTTTTGAATTAAAAGATCTTATTTAGTAAACAGATAAGTTAAACAGAACCAAATGCTTCTTTATACTACTGTCTCTAAAAGTAAGACCAATTTTCAATTTAAAATTCCCGGACCTGTGAAATTTCAATTGTTTTTATATTTTATGTTGTTGGCATTATCCGTGACACCTGTGCGGAATTTGACGTCAAAATATTCATTAGTGTTTGAGTTACGCTTGGCTTTGTGAAACGCTAAAATGATTCCGGCGATTTTTGAAATGTCTGAACTAATTGAACAAACAACTTGCATTACATTTTGTTTGCGGAAACATATAGAATGTTGCAGAAGGCATTCGGTGGGCATTCCAATATTGCAATGAAATGCTTAGAAATGGTATAAACAGTTCAAAGAAGGCGGAGAACACGTTGAAGTCGAAGAGCGCTGGTCGACCTCAACCGACGAAGCTCGCGTCCAAAAAGTTGAAGATTTGGTGCTTGCAAACCATCGATTTACAATTAGAGACTTTGATGATGATGGGGAAATTTCAAAAGGATCGGTCAATTCCATTTTGGGCTCCAAACGCGACTATATATATATATATATATATATATATATATATATATATATATATATAATTATAAACTATTACAGTGAAGTAGTGTGATAAACTTTTCAATGGCTAAAAGATTACAACTTGGCATTATGTTAGATTAATGCCAGCATGTTTTGTTGTATTCTCTGTTCTTTTTTATTTTTCGTTGTTCTTTTTTTTTTTTTTTTTTTTTTTTTTTTTACTGTAACTGTTCATAATCTGCCATTGGAAATAAAAAAAAAATGTCCAAGTGTTTACATAACTAAATACACCAAATTATTAGATTTATTGTGAATCAAGTAAGGAGAGATTAACTGAGCCATTGTAATGCTAGGAAAATCTTTTTAGATTAGTTGAATGTTAATCCCTATACTTTGAATTGATTAAATTATCTTAAGAAAGCTTTAATTATCTTCATTGTAACGGTAGGAAAAATTTTCATTCATAATTGAATGTATTGAATGCAACGTCTCAAGAAAGTTTTAATTGGCACCATTGTAATGGTAGTGTCAACTCAGTGTTAAAAACCAGTAAATTTATTTGAATATATTATTTCTAAACTTTGAATTGATAAGGATACCTTAATAGAGCTTTTAACTGTAGTCTTTGCAAAACTATTTATTTAAAATCAGATTAAAATAATTAATTTTGCATGTAGTTAAAAAATAAATCTTTTGAAGAAAATATTCAAAAGGATTGAAAAACTTTACCAGTATCTATTAAACTAGTACTAGTGAACTATACTTTTAGAAAATAATATAATGACATAAAAATGGGTATCGTTATTTAGGGAATATATGTTTTTAAACTAAAATACAACAATATTATAAAAAACTGAAACAATTCAGCTTTAAATTTAGCTGAGTAAATGAATTAAAAGATAGTTTCTGCATATCATTATAGTAGCTAATGGTAAGCAGGTATATTGTTTGTCACTAAATAAATCAAATTATCCCTTTCCACTCATGAGTAATGTATTCTGAACTTGCACCTTTTTAGAAAATTTCAGTAAAACTAGTGAGCAATTTCTTAATTTTTGGACTAAAACGAATATACTGTGCTATCTTGTGTCCCTAGCAAACGACAGTTCCTTCATATCTTATGTCTGTCAACTTCAATTCTATCGTAATTTCAAGATGTTTTACAGACATCTGACTCAATACTATTTAGTATGCAAAATTTAGAAGATCTGCAAATTATTTATTGATTTATTGGTAATTTCAGCAGTGTATCGTATTGGCGTAAATTCTGGCGATGAATCAGATGATTACAGTTATGATTCTAATTCGAATCTAACTTCAATCTGAATGCCTAAGTCTTTACTTGAATTTTCAAAATTAAAAATAAATAGAATATGATAAAATATTATTGATCAAAATTCTAATTCATTTTATCGATTTAATATTTACTACAATATTAGTTAAGCCGTCAAGTTTTTCGGATGTTTATATCTAAATTTTGCATTTATAAAGTAATAAATAAAATCTTAAATATCTAAATGAATCTATAAATAAATAATAAATATCTAAATAAATCTTTAATTAACGTTATTGTAAGGGTAGGATTTTTTTTTTATTTAATGAATTAATTCTTATCTCAAATACCTAAGTGAGAAGAAATTCAATATGAGGTCTTTAAAAAAGTAATTTTGGTTTTCGTAATGCTTTTAAATGGTGAAAACCAAAGGAACTTACTTGTCAATCCAATAAATGTATTGATTGAAAAGAGGATTATTAATGATATCCAATCTATTGAAGTATTTCATGAGTATTCCCATATTTCGGAAATATATAAACCAATGCCATTAGATGGAATTATTCAAACACTTACAAACCAATAATTTGTATCACATGAATTCTCATATAATCATTGAATACATTTTATTACTTTCAGATATAAATGATCGTGAAGAAGAGATATTTTCTCAAATAAAATGGGAGCAAAGAATCGCAGTTGAAGGTCATATTTCTTAAAGCAATGTTAGTTACTGGATTAAATTTTAAGAAATCTTGCCAAGAAATCATACTTGTCTGAAATAAATAACAAACGATCTTTAAGAAAATTTTTTTTATTTTCATGTTGTTCCTTTCTGTTTACTCTAAACTGCTCATTAATAATTGAAAAAAAAAAAAAAAAAAAAAAATTGGGGCCTAATGGCCGAATGGCGTTCGGTACCACAGGTATCGGGTTCAAATCCCGGCTTTGCTCATGGGTGTTGTAGTGGTTCGGAATCCACTTTAAACCGTAGGTCCCGGTCTAATAGGATCGTAGAGCGTTGCGGGGGCATTGTTACTCCGCGCCCGTGGCTTACCATCAAGTTACACGTTACCTGGGTAATTATTCCTGTGTAATGCAAAGTGAGTAACATCGGTGCAGCCCTTATGGCGAAGACCACGATCTATTTGCCAGCTGCATTAGAAGAAAAAAAATAATTAAAAATTGTAAAAATTCCATGTATGGTTCCGGATTAGAATATCTCCACAGTAGCCCATGCATGTCATAAAAAGCGACTAAAATAGGTATCCAGTACCTGGGGTCATAACCGGGTAGGGTAAAGTCACACTTTCCCTTTGAGGTTTATTAATTATAATGTCTTTGTGCAGCAAGGCCAAGGACAAAATGGCAAAAAGAAGATTCAATTTTTACCCTTTATCATAACCACAGCTTCATGATCTTGATGTTGCAGTCGACAAAGTCGGTTTGGTTTGTCGCTCTTCGGTCATTTTGTGCACACTTTAGGCTAATTAGACCGAGACCTACAGTTTAACAGGGATTCCAAACCACTAACAAGATACAGAGCGCTAGCCAATTGGACATTAGGCCAGCGACCAAGTGTGATAAGAAACAACAAAACAATTGTAAAAAAATGCATGCATTCTCTACAATACACATAATATAACTGAAAATTATTATGTACCACGTTTAAAAAACATATCAACGATATTAATTGTTAAGGGCCTGAATAGCGCTCTGGCGCTCCGGTAACAAGTTTTCTCTCATGGATGTTTGAGTGGTTCGGAATCCACTTTTTTAGGGGCATTGTTACTCCGCGTCCGTGGCTTATCTTATACGCGCCCCCTTTGTAATGCAAAAGTACGTCTGTGCGGCGCTTGCCTTGAGGCATCCAAGACCAAGCTGAGTGTTTGCCAGCTGCATTAGAACAAAAAAAATATTAATTGTTAAACAGTTTATTCACGATAAACGTTCTAGATATACGCTAATATTAAAGATTAGCTTATAAATGACATTTTCGTATTTCACAAATACAAGAACAGAAAAAAATATTTTGGCATTTAACTCTACAATGCTCGATTCTCTTGATTTTCACATTATGGTCACATAGGGACAATGAAGTGCATATTTTAATATGTGATCTATCCTTCCCATGGAACAGAAATATGCAAATCACGAACTGTTTGGACAGGGACAGCCGCTATGTTAAGCCTCTTTACAATGCTAACGGATGAGACCAAGACGCATCCTTCTATTTGCTTTCATACGACGGATGTGTTGAATCCGTAATCACCATCTGAATAATGTCCGCTTGGGAATGTTAGTTCGAATGTTGCATTAATGTTAAATGTTCGTGCGTATTGATTTAATTTTGCATATTACACAGAAGGATTAGAGGTCAGAATAATGGTAATGGGTTATACCAGGAAGGAATGGAAGAAACAGTATCATGAAAAACAGGCTTAAACAGGATTGAAACAGTATCATGAAAAACAGCCTTAAAATTAATAATGCTTAAATGAAAAAAAGCTACAATTACGTATTTTATTTTTATTGTAAATGCAGGAATAGGGGAGATTTGAGGACCTCTTAATGTCGCTGTATGAAACCAGAAATTACAGAACATAGTAAAATAGTATAATGGAAAATATTACATTGTAAAATTCTAATCGTTACATAAATTGATTATTGATTTCTATAGCTGAAAGGGTAATTAATAAAATAATTAAATTGATGTAGGTATATTTAATATTTTGGCAATAAGATATTTCTGAGGGGTCTGATGGCCGAGTCACTATAGCTCTGGTACTTTGTGGCATAGGTTTTGGTTTCGTGTCCTAACGGTGCCATGGATGTTTGTAGTGGTTCGGAATAAACTTTACACTGTAGTGCCCTGCCTTATATGACTGTAGAGCGTTGGGAATAGAGCCTATCCCTTAGCATTGTACAAGCCTACCACTTAAAAAGATAAACGTCTCATGTTTCATAAAATGTCGGTAGGCAGGCGGCCTTGGCCTACTATGGGGCTATTGTGCCCTTGAAGTAGAAGAATTTTTGTAATACAATGACTAAATTCTGATTCATGGATCTGTCAGGAATATTGACGTTTTCTGGTGATTACTGATTCAGCTTGATATATTTGTAAAATTGTCTAGTGAATCAGGTTGATATTCTTGTAAAATTGTCTACTAAATAAGGTTGACATTTTTGTAATGACTATTTTTACTTCATGATTCAAGAGAAAAAGTTGACCATTAAGCAACAATAGGTCACTTTTACCGCATTTGGATATGCATCATTATGAAAAAGCCTATAAATTAGGGTCTTTTATTGTCCATTACAGCCTAGTGAATAGGGCATGTTTACAGGCGATAAATTGAAATTCGTAAGCGGATTTTATATGTTTTTACTTTTTATTTAATGGTATCAAAAATTGTTTTCGTTTTATGAATACTTTTAACATAGTTTTATTATATTGATGCATAATTTTTATTTGGTAAGTTGCTTTTTTTGTAATGAAATTTCTTTTATTGCAGATTTCAGTATTGAAATAGGAACTAATATTTTAAAATATCACGTTGATCCAATTTTTGTAGCACACCGTTTATTTAGTATCACACAAGAAATGCCACCGATTCCTTTTAAAATTCCTTTAAAAAGGTTATTGGATAAACCCAGCCTCCAACAAAAACAGACTTTTGAATTCATAAAGAACCGATTCGAAAAAAAATTTAAAAGCAAAGATGATTTTGGAAATAAATACAAAGTAACGGAATAAACGTTTCAAATCTTTTGCATTAAGAAAAAAAAAGACAGAAATTCATATGCTTCTCTTATCTCAGAATCCAAAGCAAACATTGATATTAGATTTAGATCGATATCCAAATGGAAGTTTGGAATACAAATACGCAAATCGAAGTTTTATGTTGCCACCGAGCGTTCAGAAATAAAGAGATGGAAAATGGATCTGGCTCGACTTAAAGTTCCCCTTAGGCGAAATAAACACAACATGGAAGAATAATAAAAAAAAAAAAAAAACATGGACTTCCAAAGAGCTTTGAAGCAAACTTGATTAAAAGAAAACAGGTCTCTAACTCAAGAAAAAAAGAACTAAATTCTTAACGAAAAACACTATTTTCTTCTATAAAATTAAAGGGAAATGCATTTTCCCCGTTACCTTACGGCCACTGTGGGAATTTGCAAAAATCGTTCCAAAAAGAACAGAGGAAAAGCCTTTTTTTTCGCGTGTGGTTTTATTTATTTATTTTTTTTTTTTTACATTCTTCTTTGTTTTTTGGTCCGCCATTTTTCTGTTTTTTTCATTCGCTGCTGTTTTTCTTGTTTCTTGTACCGGAATGCCGTACCGTATAAGTGCTTGATCAACTTTTACTTCGAGAAAGTAAATAAAGGTAAAAAGGAAACAGGACTGTTTTTACGTGAGCAGAATTTCAAAGGACAGCAGAAAATTGTTTCCAAGATTCTTTTTTTTTTTTTTAAACTTTTTTTTACTGGTATCGTGTGTTTCTAGTTCTTTCTGGCATCTGGAGAATTCGAAGTAAAAGAATAGAAAATGGGAATTTGCATTAAATGTCACATGTAAAAAATTAAATTTTCTTTAAACAGCACAGCCGCTTTTTGTTTTAACTTTCGACAGATTCTTCTTATTTTTAAATGTATAAATGTATTACACGTTGATGAAAAAAATCAATAGATATATCTTCTTCTCCATTGGTGCAACAGAACCATGGTAGGCCAAGGTAGTCTGCCTATTAGCTGATTTCGTACAGAGGATGTTTTCTTTTTACGAGGTAGGGTTGTCATCTTACGCGCTAGGCTCTACAGCAACTATATATATTTGTATTGTTTATTTGATCACATAATATAAAACATCATTTGCATTATAGCAGACGCATTACTACAACATGCTTTAACAACATTGAATACGAATGGTTCTATGCAGTTTCTCATTATTAATTTTTTATTGTTAAGTCATTATGAAACAAATTTATTACTAATATGTATCGTAGAAAAAAAAATAAAAAAATGACTCTTATTTCCTCATAATAAATTATAAAAGACAAAACAAATAATTAATCATAACAATATTACCAAAAAAGAAACGTCGTTCTAGTTTAATGTACGACTCTTCAAATAGATATCATGCATTCATTAATTCATTCTTTAAGTCACTAATTCATTTTTTTAAAGTTTATTATAGTTATTTTTTAAAAGTACATTTCCTCATAATTTTTAAAAGACAAAACAAATCATTATTCATAACAATATTAGGGAATAGTATAAATACTAGTGCAAAATTTTGAGTTGATAAATTGCTGTTTTCCTAATAAAATTTCTTTTATTGCAGTTTAAATCAGTTAAAATTATATAATCACAGAAAATAGTCTTTGTTATTTACTGAAATTTATGTATAATTAAGTGTATTTTTTTATTGATAGTTTTGAATTCTGCTCAATTATCATTTAATGCTTAAGGCTGCCACTTTGATCTAATTTTCGGAGCTCACCATGTATTTATTATCATAATAAATATTATGAATTCCTTTAAAAAATTCGTTTAAAAAGTTTATTGGAAAAATCTAGTATCCAACAAAAACAGACTTTTGAATTCATAAAGAACCGATTCGCAAAAAATTTTCAAAGCAAAGTTTCAAATCTTTGCATTATGAAAAAAACAAACAACGCAGAAATTCATATTCTTCTCTTACCTCAGAATCCAAAGCAAACATCGGATATTAGATTTAGATCGATAACCAAATGGAAGTTTGGAATACAAATACGCAAATCGAAGTTTTATGTTGCCACCGAGCTTTCAGAAATAAAGCGACGGAAAATGGATCTGGCTCGACTTAAAGTTCCCCCAGGCGAAATAAACACAACGTGGAAGAAAAAAAAAAAAAAAAAAGCCACAAAAACATGGGACTTCCAAAGAGCTTTGAAGCAAACTTGATTAAAAGAAAACAGGTTTCTAACTCAAGAAAAACCGAATTAAATTCTTAACGAAAAACACTATTTTCTTCTAAAAAATTAAAGGGAAATGCATTTTCCCCGTTACCTTACGGCCACTGTGGGAATTTGCAAAAATCGTTCCAAAAAGAACAGACGAAAAGTCTTTTTTCTTCCCGTGCTTTTAATTTTTATTTATTTATTTTACATTCTTCTTTGTTTTTTGGTCCGCCATTTTTTTTTTTTTCCATTCGCTGCTGTTTTTCTAGTTTCTTGTACCGGAATGCCGTATCGTATAAGTACTTGATCAACTTTTACTTCGAAAAAGTAAATAAAGGTAAAAGAAAGCAGGGCTGCTTTTACGTGAGCAGAATTTGAAAGGGCAGCAGAAAATTGTTTCCGAGATTCTTCTTTTTTTTTACTTCTTGTATCGTGTGTTTCTAGTTCTTTCTGCTGCCATCAGGAGAATTCGAAGTAAAATAATGGAAAATGGGAATGTGCCTTAAATGTCACATGTAAACAATTAAATTTTCTTTAAATAGCACAGTCGCTTTTTGTTTGAACTTTCAACAGATATTTCTTATTTTTTATATGTATAAATGTATTATAGGTAGACGTAAAAACAGCAAAAAAAAATTATTGCATTGTTTATGCAATCACATAATATAAAACAACAATCACATTATTACAATATACTTTTTACACTATTTAATACGAATGCTCAATGTAAGTTTTCATTATAAATTACTAATTTTTGATTCATTATGTAACAGATGTATTACTAATATTTGCTATAAATCTAAAATAAATAAAAGGACAATTATTTCCTTAGAGTAATTTATAAAAAGCAAAATAAATCATTAATCACAACAATAGAATGGAAAAATAAACATAATAATTATAGTTTAAAACATGATTATCTCAAAATAAGTGTTATGTTTAATATGTTTTTCATTTTGATAATTTTTTAAATAGTTTCGTTACATTGATGGAGAATATTGATTTGATAAATTGCTTTTTTTGTAATGAAATTTTCTTTATTTTATATCATATAAGTACAAGTCATGTAATCACTGAAAATATTCTTTGTTATATAGTTGTTTAGTTCATTTGCTTTAATTTTTATGTATAATTAACTAGATATTTTTTATTCATAGTATTAAATTCTGTTGAAATACCAATTAATATTTTAAGCTGTCGCGTTAATCCAGTTTTTAAGCACATTATTATATTTATGAAGCCATACATTTATTATCACTAGAAATATTATCAACTCCTTTTAAAATTCCTTTAAAAAGTTTATTGGATAAACCTAGCATCCAACAAAAACAGACTTTTGAATTCATAAAGAGGCAATTCGAACAAAAATGTCAAAGCAAAGATATTTTTGGAAACAAATACAAAGTAATGGAATAAATGTTTCAAATATTTGCATTAAGCAAAAAAGACGCAGAAATTCATATGCTTCTCTTATCTCAGAATCCAAAGCAAACATCGGATATTAGATTTAGATCGATATCCAAATAGAAGTTTGGAATACAAATACGCAAATCGAAGTTTTACATTGCCACCGAACGTTGAGAAATAAAGCGACCGAAAATGGATCTGGCTCGACTTAAAGTTTCCCCTGGCGAGATAAACACAACATGGAAGAATAAAAAAACAACAAAAAAACATGGGACTTCCAAAGAGCTTTGAAGCAAACTTGATTAAAAGAAAACAGGTTTCTAACTCAAGAAAAACCGAACTAAATTCTTAACGAAAAACACCATTTTCTTCTATAAAATTAAAGGGAAATGCATTTTCCCCGTTACCTTACGGCCACTGTGGGAATTTGCAAAAATCGTTCCAAAAAGAACAGACGAAAAGTCTTTTTTTTCGCGTGGTGTTATTTAATTTTTATTTTTTGTACATTCTTCTTTGTTTTTTTGGCTCGCCATTTTTTTTTTTTTTTTTTCATTCGCTGCTGTTTTTCTTGTTTCTTGTACCGGAATGCCGTACCGTATAAGTACTTGATCAACTTTTACTTCGAGAAAATAAATAAAGGTAAAAGAAAACAGGACTGTTTTTACGTGAGCAGAATTTTAAAGGACAGCAGAAAATTGTTTCCAAGATTCTTTCTACTTTTTTTTTTTTACTTGTGTCGTATGTTTCTAGTTCTTTCTGCTGCTATCAGGAGAATACGAAGTAAAAGAATAGAAAATGGGAATTTGTATTAAAGGTCACATGTAAAAAATTAAATTTTCTTTAAATAGCACAGTCGCTTTTTGTTTTGACTTTCGACAGATATATCTTATTTTTAAATGTGTAAATATATTATATGTTGATAAAAAAAAGGATATATATATATATATATTCTTCCTCTTCATTGGTGCAACAGGCCCATGGTGGGCCAAGTCCATCTGCCTATTGGCTGATTTTGAGACAGGGCATGTCAGCTTTACACACAATGCTCTCTATAGTGATGGTTAATGATTTGTTTTGTCTTTCATAAATGAGGAAATACACATTTTAAAAAATAATTATAACAAACTTTTAAAAAATGAGTGCATAACATATATTTGAAGACAACCGTAACTTAAACTAGAAACATTATGTTTAGTTTTCCATATTATTGTTATTATTAAGATTTATTTTGTTTTTTTATACATTATTATGCAGAAATAAGGTTATTTTTTTATTTCTTTAAAACACAAATCAGTAATAAATTTGTTGCATAATGAGTTAACAATAAACAACTTATAACGAAAACTTACACTGAATTCATAAGAAATGTTGTTAAAACATATTGTAATAATGCATCTGCTGTAATGTAATTGATGATTTATATTACGTGATTACATAAATAATACAAATAAACATTGACTGTAGAGCATTGGGCGTAATGCTGACAACCCTACCCTGTAAAAATAACCCCTACCCCTGTATCGAAATCAGCCAATAAGCAGAAGATCTTGGTCCACCATGGGGATTGTCTTTTGTCATCTACATATAATACATTTATACATCTTATTATAAAGAATACCCCTCGAAAGTTAAAACAAAAAGCGACTGTGCCATTTAAAAAAAATTTAATTTTTTACATGTGACATTTAATGCAAATTCCCATTCTCTATTCTTTTACTTCGAATTCTGCTGGTAGCAGCAGAAAGAACTGGAAACACACGATACAAGCAAAAAAAAAAAAAAAAAAAAAAGAATCTTGGAAACAATTTTCTGCTGTCCTTTAAAATTCTGCTCACGTAAAAACAGTCCTGTTTTCTTTTACCTTTATTTACTTTTTCGAAAGTAAAAGTTGACCAAGTACTTATATGGTACGGCATTCCGCTATAAGAAACAAGAAAAACAGCAGCGAATGAAAAAAAAATGGCGAACCAAAAAACAAAGAAGAATGTAAAAAAAAATATATAAATAAAATTCAAGCACGCAAAAAAAAAGGCTTTTCGTCTGTTCTTTTTGGAACGATTTTTTGCAAATTCCCACAGTGGCCGTAAGGTAACGGGGAAAATGCATTTCCCTTTAATTTTATAGAAGAAAACAGTGTTTTTTGTTAAGAATTTAGTTCGGTTTTTCTTGAGTTAGAGACCTGTTTTCTTTTAATCAAGTTTGCGTCAAAGCTCTTTGGAAGTCCCATGTCTTTTTGTTGTTTTTTTATCTTCCATGTTGTGTTTATTTCGCCTGGGGAAACTTTAAGTCGAGCCGGATCCATTTTCCGTCGCTTTATTTCTGAACGCTCGGTGGCAACATAAAACTTCGATTTGCCTATTTGTATTCCAAACATCCATTTGGATATCGATCGAAATCTAATATCCGATGTTTGCTTTGGATTCTGAGATAAAGATAAGAGAAGCATATGAATTTCTGCGTTTTTTTTTCTTAATGCAAAGATTTGAAACATTTATTCCATTACTTTGTATTTGTTTCCAAAATCATCTTTCTTTGAAATTTTTATTTGAATCGGTTCTTTATGGACCCAAAAGTCTGTTTTGTTGGATGCTAGATTTTTCCAATAATTTTTTTAAAGAAATTTTAAAAGAAATCCATAATATTTCTAGCGATAATAAATGTATGACTTCATAAATATAATAATGTGCTTCAAAATTAGATCAACGTGATAGCTTAAAATATAAATTGATATTTCAACAGAATTCAATGCTATGAAAATGAAAAAAAATCTACCGAAATATTCATAAAAATTAAACCAAGCAAACTAAACACCTAAACAACAAAGAATATTTTCAGTGATTACATGACTTGTACTGATGTGATGTACAATAAAGAAAATTTCATTATAAAAAAGGCAATTTATCTAATCAAAATTCTGCACCAATATAACGAAACTATTTTAAAAATTGTCATAAAAATGAACAACATATAAAACATAACACTTATTTGAAGCGAATCATATTTTAAACTAGAACGATTATGCTTGTTTTTCCATATTATTGTTATGATTTTGATTTATTTTGTCTTTAATAAATTACTCTAACGATGTAATATTTTTTTTTTATTTATTTAAGATTTATAGCACATATTAGTAATACATCTGATACACAATAAATTAACAATAAGAAATTTATAATGAAAATATATATTGCGCATTAGTTATAAATATTGTAAGAAGAATATTGTAATAATGCAATTGTTTTTTTATATTGTGATTGCATAAACAATGCAATAATTTATTTTTCATTGTTCTTCATCTACATATAATACATTTAAAAATAAGAAATATCTGTCGAAAGTTAAAAAAAAACTGCTGTGCTATTTAAAAAAAATTTAATTTTTTACGTGTGACATTTAATGCAAATTCCCATTTTCTATTCTTTTACTTCCAATTCTCCTGATGGCAGCAGAAAGAAATAGAAACATACTATAAGGAAAAAAAAAATAAAAAAAAAGGAGAAACTTGGAAAAAATTTTCTGCTGCCCTTTGAAATTCTGCTCACATAAAAACAGTCCTGTTTTCTTTTACCTTTATTTACTTTTTCGAATTAAAAGTTGATCAAGTACTTATACGGTACGGCATTCCGCTACAAGAAACAAGAAAAACAGCATCAAATGAAAAAAAAAAATAAGAAAATGGCGATACAAAAAACAAAGAAGAATGAAAAAAAAAAAAAAAAAAAAAAAAAAAGCACGCAAAAAAAAAAGGCTTTTCCTCTGTTCTTTTTGGAACGATTTTTGCAAATTCCCACAGTGGCCGTAAGGTAACGGGGAAAATGCATTTCCCTTTAATTTTATAGGAGAAAATGGTGTTTTTCGTTAAGAATTTAGTTCGGTTTTTCTTGAGTTAGAAACCTGTTTTCTTTTAATCAAGTTTGCTTCAAAGCTCTTTGGAAGTCCCATGTTTTTTTTGTTTTTGTTTTTTTATTCTTCCATGTTGTGTTTATTTCGCCTAGGGGAACTTTAAGTCGAGCCAGATCCATTTTCCGTCGCTTTATTTCTGAACGCTCGGTGGCAACATAAAACTTCGATTTGCGTATTTGTATTCCAAACTTCCATTTGGATATCGATCTAAATCTAATATCCGATGTTTGCTTTGGATTCTGAGATAAGATAAGAGAAGCATATGAATTTCTGAGTTTTTTTTCTTAATGCAAAGATTTGAAACATTTATTCCATTACTTTGTATCTGTTTCCAAAATCATCTTTGCTTTGACATTTTTATTCGAATCGGTTCTTCGTGAATTCAAAAGTCTGTTTTTGTTGGATACCAGATTTTTCCAATAATTTTTTTAATGGAATTTTTAAAAGGAATTCGTAATATTTCTTATGATAATAAATATATAGTCCGCTCTAAAAATTTGATCGACGTAACAGCTTAAAATATTAATTGATATTTCAACAGAATGCAATGATTGAATAAAAAAAATTCCACCTAAAACCTCTCTTTCTCTCTCGGCCGAGTGGCTAGCTCTCTGGCGCTCGGTACCACATGTTGCGGGTCCCGGTGGTGCCATAGATGTTTGTAGTGGTTCTGAATACACTTTAAACTTTAGTGTGCACAAGATGACCGTAGAGCGAAAGTCAAACCAAACCAAATCTTTCTCTCTCTCTATATATATATACATATATATATATTCAATAAGTTCAGAATCCAACGATTTCTAAAACTATTAAAGCAACAAAAACAAACTCTATATATACACTTCTGAACATTAAAATTTCTACACCTAGAAGGCAACATGCTACAGACGTGAAATCTAAACGACTGGATGAAGGTACTGTGTTATGCAACTGATTAGCTTTTCAGCGCGTAGACAAAGACAGACAAAGCAGTCGCCGGTAGAAGCATCTACAATGTATTTAAATGAGTAAACTGTTCTGCCCTCATACACAATTTGCATTTGAACGTGGTTGCCTGGTGAAAAGTTGTTGTGATGCCTCGTGTAAGAAGCAGAAATGCGAACCAGCATTTTTCTGACGATGATAAAGGTCGAATTGTAGCGTACAGTGATTGTGGTTTATCGTATCGTAGTATTGCTGCTCGTGTCGGTCGAGATCCAATGATTGTAAGCAAAATATGGAATCGATGAGTTCAGGACGGTAACACTCAACGACCCTCTATCACTGTGACTTGGTCGTCACCATAAGCCAGTGGCTACGGTTGATGAGGTGTGGCATAGTATTGAAGCTGCATGGGCATCTGTACCTGTACATGCCATCCAATCTCTGTTTGACTAAATGCCCAGGCATATAACTGATGTTATTACTTACTATTATTCCAGAGGTAGTTGTTCTGGGTATTGATTTCTCAGGATGTATACACCCAGATTTCTGGAAAATTTAATCACTTGTTATTTCCAGTATAATATATTTGTCCGATAAATATTATTTTGTTATCTGTATTTCTTCCTGGTGTAGTAATTGTAATAACCAGTAGTGTATATAAGATCAATAAGTTTACAATACAACAATTTCTATATATATATATATATTTAATTAAAACAACATCTACATTTTAATGTATCATTTCGTAGAGAGCTTATGATGTTTCAATAAGATCAATTTAGTGCAATGAGTTTATTAACTTAGTTTTTATGTTAGCACTGTCATATTTATTTTTGGCGTGTCATGTTATCGACAGCTTATGAAGCTGTCAATAAGATCAAGTGAGTCAATCAAGTGTGCAGTACTGGAAAAAAAAAGTGCGTGTACTATGAAGTTCAATATAGTCGTGGACAAATTGCTACCTTCCAAATCCACATGGTTGCTTCAGAAATATATTCTACTGTGAAAATTTCAGTGTCTTAAAATGTCTGTTCAAAATATTATTATATAATAAAGAGTTCCTCTGGACAATGAATCGACTCGTACTAGCTAAAAGATGATGAACATACAATTAGAACACCTCATAATTGTTATATTCTCTTTCTAAAAGAGAAGATTATAAAACGGTTGTATCAGGTTGTAACTGGTTTTGTCACACACTGGAATATAACAATTATCTCTCCCTTCTCTCTCTCTCTGTCTCTCTTTCTTTCTCTCTCGCTCTCTCTTTCTCTCTCTCTCTCTTTCTTTCTCTCTCTCTCTCTCTCTCTATCTATCTATCTATCTATCTATCTATGTATATATATATATATATATATATATATATATATATATATATATATATATATATATATGAGTTGCTATTTCAACGATTGAAGATCTTAGGATTGTTGATATAAACTCTTACTCTCTCTCTGTATATATATATATATGAGTGGATATTATATGGTTGATGAAATAATTTTCTCGTTGAAAGTTGATCTAATTCATTAACAGAAATACTAAATTTAGCTTAAAAGAATCCTGAAATTTGTTTCAAAGGATATTATACTTTTTACCCTTTTAGGGTTAATATTATTTATTTCCTCAAAAAAATATTTTCCTGATATAAAAGGTTTAACAAACATGCAGAAACATACATATATACATATATGCAAATATACAGATAAAATATTTAAAGTGTTATTAGTAATGTAATATAAAAGCAGTTTGATAGAATAATTAAAATTCTGAAATAATATATATAATTTTATTTATCTAAATAGCAAACGATATTTGACTACACAGTGTTTTACGAAAGGATGAAAACGATGTTATAAATGCCCAGAATTCAAAAAGAGATAGCATGAATGAATAATTAATTAAATAATTAATTAAAATAATAGCTAAATATCGATTGAATAAATAATTAACAGACGATAATAATACACTTATTAATACACGATCGAATAAATAATTGAAAGACGATAATAATACACTTAAATAAATAAATAATACACGATTCAAAATAATTGACATATATTAGAAAATATTATTTTTAAAGTACAAATTTATCTTTTTATAAGCTAATTCAACAAGGAGTAAAATTATGCACCCAGTAAAAACAAAAGTTTATATCTATAAGGTATTTCAAATAATTTAATTTAGGAAAAATAATTAAAGTTAACCTTATATAATTTATTGTAATATCTTAGTAAAACTTTACTTTAATATGATTAATTTTCATTATCTACTGACGAATTTAGTCTAGATTAATATCGTATTTAAAATAATAGTTAAAGATCAATTGAATAAATAATTAACAGACGATAATAACACACTTATTAATACACGATCGAATAAATAATTGAAAGACGATAATAATACACTTAAATAAATAATTAAAACACGATTCAAAATAATTGACATACATTAGAAAATATTATTTTTAAAGTACAAATTTATCTTTTTATAAGCTAATTCAACAAAGAGTAAAATTAATGCACGCAGTAAAAACAAAAGTTTCTATCTATAAGGTATTTCAAATAATTTAATTTAGGAAAAATAATTAATGTTAACCTTATATAATTTACTCTAATATCTTAGTAACACTTTACTTTAATATGATTAATTTCATTATCTACTAACGAAATTAGTCTAGATTAATATCGTATTTATTAATCTAAACTAATGAGTAATTATGAGCGTATATTTTTCGTATGATTTATGAGTGATGTCCTTTTTTTTTCTATTGATTTCTTATGAATAAACAAACAAAAATATATATTTATTAATATGAGAGCAACGTTATAAAATAATTTTGTATATAATATATATTTTTCTTTAAAATAAGTTTTCTTTATTAAATAAACATAATGCACAGAAAGATAAATATACTTAATACATTAATTACAATTAAATATAATATCCATGAAAATAAAATAAATCCAATATAAAGATTAGGATTTAAAATCAAAAATGTATAATAGATGTAAATAAATAGTTTTGTTTATAGTTACGTGTAAATATTATTTAGAATTTATTTACTCAGAAACACATCCGAGTTAAGTAAAGTAAATATTTTTACATATAATTAATATTAAGCTAGGTAAAAGCATTTTCATGTAATCTTTATTCGAATTAAAATATTCCAAAGTTAATTCTAACTTAGTTTCGAAACTTTCTAAGCAGATTATTTACACGCCATACTAAATTATCTTCAAAAGAGTATGAGAGAACAAACAATCATAAAGATAAATAAATAAATTAAATAAGGTGGCTGGTAAGGTATTTTGTTAATTTAATGTAATTGTTTCAAGTTTATATATTAATGTAGCGAAAATATTTGAGGAAAAATATTATTTTACTTAATATTAGAAACTATGTTGTTGCAAAATGTTCAGAGAATTTTGAAAATATTAAAAAATAACTGTTATTTATTTAGATAACTCAACAATTATACGGTATAATAAAGGGTTTTTATATACTATTAAAGTTAAAACAGTTAATGCTATAAATTGGAAAACTTATATTTTTCAAGATAATCTACTAAAAATATTAATAATATAAATATTATTATATAATATATATCACTATATAAAAATATTTTATAATTTTTTAAAAAAAATGTCTATATTTAAGGTACTAAGATGATATTAAATATTTCTTCAAAATTATTTGTGAGTAAATTATTTTTCAATTCATTTTTTTAAATTTATTTATTTTTTATTATTTTTATTTTTATTATTAATTATTATTTTTAGTTTTATTATTTATCATTATTATTAAATTTTTAATATTTATTTTTTAAATTTTTATTTATTTATAATTATTTAATTTAATTTATTTTTTTGTTCGAATCTATAATCGTCTGCGCAATGATTGTAAATAAACATTATAAAAACTTTCAAAAGCAGAAGAAAAATATCGTCTGTTAGTTTAATGAAAAAAATTTTATTTTGGCTTTATTAACATTTTGACGTAGATAACAAACAATAGAGTTAATTTTTAATATTAATGTCAAAAAATATTTTTATAATTCTTGATAAAAAATATCTATACTTTAGTCGCTAAGATTATATTAAATATTTCTTTAAAATTGCACTTGGGTAATTTAGTTCTTAATTCAAAATTTCTTTTTTTTTTTTTTTGTTCAAATCTCTAGTCTTGCAATGAATCTTGTCTGCGCAGTGAATGGAAACAGGCATTCTGAAAACTTTTAAAAACAGTAGAAAAATATCGTTTGCGAAATTTATTTTTTGTAATGATTTATTTTTTATATTCTAATCAGAACACTCAAGGATTAATTTTATATTCTAGTCAGAACACAACGGGAAAAAAACCCTGCGTTTTGTTGTTATTACTACACATAAACATCTTTATTTTTGGTGCATCAAATACTTTAGAGAATTTCGCTATTTTTAAAACTCCCATATTTGATAATGACGAAATGGCATGCTATTCTGAAATACTTTATTGACAGATAACTTTATAATGCTACAAAATTGTGTTGCCTAACACAAAATGTTAGGTTTTTTTTTTAACATTTTAACGTATTTGAGAGATAATTTAGACAACTTCTAATATTAATATATAAAAATATTTTTATATTTTATTTTATAAACAATACATGTAATTCAGATTCTAAGATGCCATAAAAGATTTCTTTGAAATTGCGGAGTAAATTAGTTCAGAATTCATTTTTTTTTTCTTTTGTTCTAACCTATAGTCGTCTCCGGGATGAATGGAAAAATCCATTATAAAAACTTTCAAAAGCAGAAGAAAAATAACGTCTGCAAAATTTTATTTTTTGTAGTGATATTTTTTAAAAATCTAATCAGAACAATCAAGAGTATTTATGCACCACGGCTGAGCTTTCACGCCATTTTGTAGTGCTACGAAAATGCGTATTTGGGATTTGCCAGAAACGGAACAAGATGCAATTTTATTTTTTCAGGAGCGAAATATTTTACCAAAACAACGAAAATGTCCCAATTCCCATGACGTGAAACTTTATTTTGGTAAACGTAAGTTTTGGAAATTCAATTTCAGTCAGTGTGTTTATCGTGTGGGACTTAGAAAAGACAACTGGTTTGAGGGAAGCAGAATTCTATTTTGTACAGCTTTGAGATTCATATACTGCTGTTGCGAGGAGTTGATGTCGATTAAATTTTGTGAAAAGCAACTTGATTTATCTGATAAAACTGTTATAGATTGGAACAATTACATGCGTGAATTATGTGTCTTAGATATGGAGAATAAACCAAAAAAGAAGGTAGGCGGACCAGATTGCATTGTGGAAATTGATGAAAGTGTTTTTAATTTTGAAAGCGTTTTGATTTTAAATGAAAGTGTTTTATATATTTTATTATTTGGAACACAAATTTTTTGAAAGCGTTTTGATTTTAAATGAAGTGTTTTATATATTTTATTATTTGGAACACAAATTTTTTTTTTGAAAGCTTTTTGATTTTAAATGAAGTGTTTTATATATTTTATTATTTGGAACACAAATTTTTTGAAAGCGTTTTGATTTTAAATGAAGTGTTTTATATATTTTATTATTTGGAACAAAAATTTTAAGTGTAGATTGGCGCCACTTAAGAACCGCCAAATCTGTAGCTGCGGTTGGCGCGTGTGCTCTTTATTGGCGCAACTGTCGTCAAGGTATCGTTAATGCGTAAGTACCGAATTTTGTTAGATTATTTAGACAAATTCGAATGTTAACATTTAAAAATATTTTATAATTCTTTATAAGAAATTTTTATAATTTTAGATCATAACAGGATAGTAAATATTTCTTTTAAATTACATATGGGTAAATTAGGTCTAAATTCAAATTTTATTTATTTATTACTTTTTTTGTTCGAGTCTATAGTCGTCTGGGCGTCTTATAAAAACTTTCAAAAATAGAAGAAACATCCTCTGCGAAAAGTTATTTTTTGTAAATGATTTTTTTTTTAAATATTCTAATCACAACAATCAAGGGCATTTATCCAACACAGGAGAAAAAAAAGGGTTCTTAATTTTAATTGTCCTTATAATTATATAAAATTTCTAATTGACATAATTAAAAATATTTTTGAAACGCAATTAATCTACAGTACCTTTCTTGTAATTAAAATGCGCCTTCAGTAACAGTTCGTTCATCAAATACTTTAGAGAATTTTGGTAATTTTAAAGCTCCTATCAATGATGATGACGACTTGATATGCTATTCTATAAACTAGTTTATTTTCAGATATTTTAATAATACTACAAAAGTGTTAGTTTAACGCAAAAAAATTTCGTTTGGCTTTTTAACATTTTAACGTATTTAAAAATAATCTAGTCAACTTTTAATAAATATACAAAAATATTTTTATAATTATTTATAAATAATACTTATATTTCAGATACTAAGATGATATCAAAGATTTCTTTCAAGTTTTATGTGGGTAAAATAGTTCTAGATTCGAATTTTTATTTATTTATTTTTCTTCCAATATATAGTCGTCTGCTCAATGAATGAAAACAGACATTCTAAAAACTTTCAAACAGAGAAGAAAAATATCGTCTGCGAAATATTTTTTTTTTTTAATTATTTTTTTAAAATATTCTAATCAGAACAACTAAGGATATTTATCTACCACGGGAGAAAAAAAATATTGCACTTAATTTCAATTGTTCTTATAATTAGATAAAAATTCTAGTTTACATAATTAAAAATATTTTTGAAACACAATTAATCTACAGTATTTTTCTTGTAATTAAAATGCGCCTTCAGTAGCAATTAGTTAAAAAAAAAAAAAAAAAAAAAAAAAGATTCGCAGATGGTCATTTGAGAACAAACATTTTAAAATGAAATTCGAGATTTTTAAATTTTTTCTTGAATTCGTATGATAAGAGTAAAAATTAAAACTCATTGTTTTAATTACTATGATTTTGCAGTATCTAAACAATTAAAATTATAAAAGGGTATGTTTAATTAAAAATTATATGTATTACCTCTTGATTTTTTGCGAGCCAATTAACTTTCAACTGCATGTAGTTCAGCAAAACATTATAATGATTATTTAATAACAAAAAGTCATTACTGCTCTGAGATAATTGCACTCAAAAAATATTTTAATTGTTTAAATGTTGAATATTTTTAATAAAGTTTTAACGTTTCGATACAATAAAAAATTAATTGCCAAAATATGCGAGAAAAATATTTTTTTATTAAGAAAAATTTTTTTTTTTCCATATAAATACTTTTTATATTCTGATTATAAATTAGTAAAATGGAGAAATAACTATTTACAATTTTTTTAAATGTCTATGAAATATAAAACTCTAAATGAAAACAATTAGTTTATTTATTCATTATTTTTTCTTATTCTTCAAATTTTATGAAAAAATTCTAAAAATGGATGTAATAAAAATTAATACTTTATACTTTAACATATATCATAAAATTTAAATAACTAATAATATATACAATATATAAATAGCCATTAATATGTAATTCATTTAATGAAGAAAGGCTTAACTGGATGATACTTGAAATTACAATGCTAGACCACACAGGATAGAGATTTACACTAGATATTTTTAGATATTTTTTATATATATTCTATTCTATTATATCTATTATTTTTTATTCTATTCTATTATATCTATTATTTTTTATTCTATTCTATTTTATATATATTTAGATATATTCTAGATATTTTTATTTAAAATTCAAATATTTGCTGTAATTAAATTATATGATTTATATGTTATATCTAATAAAAAATTGTTTTTTCAATACAAGATATTCTGGCGCGTAAGATCAAATCTCATCTTTAAATACATTTTATTCTTAGAATGTCAATATTTCATCAGATATTTTACACCTATTTCTATGGTTTTAGAAAATTAAATAATTGCACATTTAAATTATTAACATAGAAAATCTAGCATATTTACTATAATTATATCGACATTTTAATTTTTATTATAATTAGTGTACATTTTTATGAGTCAACAAAAATTTTTTTTTTCTTATCCAAATTGGTAGACAGCGACATTCAGACCAAATACAAGAACCTGTGCGGTCTTATGAAAGAAGAGAAAGGGGGCACCCTTGGGTAAAAGTCTGATTCGACTCCGTGATAATACCGAAGACAATGAGTCCCAAAATGATTTTAGGCGGAACTAAACCGCATTTGCGTATCGTATGGGAGAAAACACTGAAAGCTTCCACCAGGTAATCCGACTCACGAGGCAAGATGCTGAACATCCCAAATGCCATCGAATCTGCAAGTTTTTTAAAACAGTGTATACAACAATTCCGCTACATGACTGAATCTCAGCAATAATGCTCACCAGCGTCGGGAATATTAATAAACATAAAACTATAAAAAAGCTATGTGCAAAAATGTCATTTTTAATTAGAAAATTTTAAATTTTATTTGCTAAGACATGTCATGCCTTTGACGACCTGAATCTAAAATATCATTCTAAATTCCCGAGTGTCTAGCACACTGGCGCTCGGTGCCGCTGCTTCAGGGTTCGATTCCCGGCGGTGCTTTGGATGTTTGTAGTGGTTCGGAATCCACTTTAAGTCGTAGTTCCCGGTCACATATGACTGCAGCGTCATGGAGTCATGTGAAACATAAAGGCGCACCAAAATTTTCATATTCAGTTCGGATGTTGCTGTACTTTTTTTTAATTTTTAATTTTTTATTTACGATAAATACGATAAATTCTTTTTTTTTTTTTTACTAGCAATTTATTTTTTATACGATAAAAGATTCTGCAAAATAATTATATGTACATTGTATCGTACATTCGAATACATAGGAACACAATTATATATATTTAAAAAACGAAAATAAATGTATTGTTTTTTAATGTACTATATTTTTCTGAACAACAAAACACTTTATTCTCCCTAGCATAGAAGAGACCCCAAACTCATAAACAAACATTAGAAAAGATATTTTGCAATATGATAAAAGTGATGAATGTTTTGTTTATTTTATTTTATTTTTTTCATCTTTACAATCAATAATATTTTTTTTTATATGCCTGGAATAAACTCATATTTAATATATGCTCTCCACAAGATGATAATTACGATTACGATTAATATGATAATTACGATTACGATAAATTAATTTACGATTAATACGATAATTAGAACTACGATATATTTATTTACGATTAATGAGATAATTACAATTAAGATAAAATTATTAGCGATAATTTTGATAAAGATGTAATTAAGATTATTTGAAAAAAAATTACATATGAAGTTCAGAAGTTGTGCTTTGTTTATTTATTTTTTTACTTACGATTTACTTTTTTTAAGCGATAATAAATAAAACAAAAATAATTATATATATAATGTATCATACATTTGAATACATCGGAGCCGATTTATTTATACTTAAAAAAATCAAATTAAACATTTTGTTATTTAATGCACTACATTTTCTCAACTACAAGACAGTTTATTCTCCCTCGAATATAAGAGACCCCATAGAGTCTCTTATAAAATTGGATATTCCCTGACAGTGTAAAATTATGCCGACGCGGACAGATATCAACTCGGAACCGTGACGGCAGGAATTGCAAGACCCCCTTCAAACACCCACTGAGGAACGAATTAAATGTATTGAAACCGCGTTCCTTCTTGGAGGGGAAATTTGAAAGTTAAAGGCAGAAGTGCCCTACCTCCTGCATTGGGCATCTAAACAGCTAGATGGCACTGTATTGGTTTTTTAAACATCATCCCTGGTCGGTGGTGGAGGACGATACTAGTCAAAGGATATTTCCTGAAAATAATTTCCTCGCTGTTTATATAACACGGCAAAAGGATTCTTTGAGAAGACAAAGGCATGAGTGCGTGAAGGCAGAGAAGAAGAAGAAAAAAAAGGAAAAATATCTGGGGAAACGGGAAATGTGATGTCCTGGCTCCGGTTTTGCGATATGACATTCACTTCGGCTGGAGTCACTGACAACTGAAAGGGAACTGGGGAGTTTGAAGTTCGTTTTGTGATGTTGTTGCTTTTATCGTTCTATTTTTGCTCGGAGAGTTTTAATGGCAGTTGTAAAGGAATAAAAAGAACACCAGGGTGTTTTGGAATGAAGAAGCTGCTGGGATTGGGTTGAGTAAAGTTGCTGTAGTGAAGTCATTTAGAGAACTCGAGTGTTATATCTGGTGAGAGAGGTTTTTTTATGGTGCGTCAAGCTTTCATCTTAGGTATTTGACGTTGGAAAAAGTTTCGGTGTCGTAGATAATTAAACATAAACACACGTCGGGAAAGTTATTTTGTAATACGATAAAAGTGAGGAATATTTTATATTTTTTTCTTTATCTTAATAATAATTTTTTCATGTTCATTAAGTGGACTCATATTTAACAGATGCAGGTAGACGATTCTGGTCAAGAATATTGCATGACAATATGTTCTTCGCTGCTTATTTACGATAAGTACAATTATGATAATTATGATAAATTTATTAATGATAATTTTAATAACGACATAATTAAGATTCTAAGAGAAAACTTACATGTGGAATTCGGAAGTTGTTGTGCTTCTTTTTATTATTTATTTATTTTTACTTATGACAAAATTATTTACGATAAAATTCGATCATTCCTATTACGATAAATTACGGTCATTTTGATTACGATAATATCGATCAACACAATTACGATTATTACGATAAATTACAATCATTAAGATTACGATTATTACGATAGATTGCGATTACATTCATTACGATAAGTTAATTTTTCTACGCTTTAATACGATAAAATATTATGCAAAAATAATTATGTATATATCGTTTCATACATTTGAATACATATTATCAAAATCATATGCATTTAAAAAAGAACTAAATAAAGGTTTTGTTATTTAATGACCTGTATTCTTCTCAACTACAAGACAGTTTATTCTCCCTAGTATTTGAAGAAACCCCAAAGTCTCTTATAAAATTGGATATTCCCTCACAGTCTAAAATTATGCCGACTTGGACAGATATCAACTCGAAACTGTGACGGCAGGAATCGCGAGACCCCCTTCAAACACCCACAGAGGAACGATTTAAATGTATTGAAACAGCTTTCCTTCTTGCAGGGGGGATTTGAAAGTTAAAGGCGGAAGAGCCCTACCTCCTGCATTGGACATCTCTACCAGCAGATGGCGCTGTATTGGCTTTTTAAAACACCACCCCTGGTCGGTGGTGGCGGACGATTCTAGTCAAAGAATATTGCATAAAAATAAGTTCTTCGCTGTTTATATAACATGGCAAAAGACTTCTTTGAGAAGACAAAGGCAGGAATGCGTGAAGGCAAAGAAGAAGAAGAAGAAAAAGGAAAAATATCTGGAGAAAGGGGAAAAACGGGAAATGTGATGTCCTGGCTCCGGTTTTGCGATAAGACCATTCACTTCGGCGGAGCAACTGACAACTGAAAGGGAACTGGGAGTTTGAAGTTCGTTTTGTGATGCTGTTGTTGCTTTTATCGTTCTATTTTGGCTCGGAGAGTTTTAATGGCAGTTGTAGAGGCAGAAAAAGAACACCAGAGTGTTTTGGAATGAAGAAGCTGCTGGGATTTTGTTGAGAAGCGGTGCTGTAGTAAAGTAATTTAGAGAACTCAAGTGTTATATTTGTTTGATGAGAGGTTTTTTTTTTTATGGTTCGTGAAGAGTTCATCTTAGGTATTTCACGTTGGAAAATTTTTCGTTGTCGTAGGTAATTAAACATGATCAAACGTTGGAACAGGTATTCTCCAATATGATAAAAGTGATGAATGTTTTATTTATTTTATATCATTTCTATTTGTCTTTATAAGTGATAATTTTTTTTTGATGTACATTAAATGGTCCCATATTAAATAGATGCTGGCCTCAAAAAAGAGATAACAATGACATCTGGGGTCTGACGACTCGAGTGGCTAGGGCTATGGTTCTCGGTACCACAAGTTTTGCGATCAAATCCCGGTATTGAGATTGGAAGTTTGCAGTGGTTCCGAATACACTATAAGATGTAGGTCCCGGTCTCATATGACTATAGAATGTCACGCAGCCAGGTCAGACTTCTACCTAGGGGTGTTCAATGATAACAGAAGTTGCCCACTATCCCTTCAACCATGAGTCCATACAAGTTCGAAGGCTTGGATAGATGTCTACCAAGTGGGATAAGAAAGAATAACAACAACATACACAAGACAATAGCTTATATGATCCTTATAGAAAACGTTCATTTCAGAGCATTTTCATATTAACCGTATTTTACTCAAAAATACAAAGACAATAAATTATGTTCTGAGAATAAATACTAAAATTAATAAAGACATAATTAAGATTAAAGGACAAAACTTACATATTAGGTTCGTCAGTTTTTCTTCTTCTAAGGATAATGTTATACGATAAAAGATTCAGCAAAAAAATTTATGCATACTGCATATGATGAATGCATATGATCACAATTAAATATATTTAAAAAATATTAAATGTTTTGTTAAATAATGCATTATATATATCTCAACTACAAGACACTTTATTCTCCCTAGCACACAAGAAACCCCAAAGTCTCTTATAAAATTGGATATTCCCTCGCAGTGTAAAATTATGCCGACTTGGACAGATATCAAGTCGATACCGTGATTGCAAGACCCCCTTCAAACACCCACAGAGGAGCGATTTAAATGTATTGAAACAGTGTTCCTTCTTGCAGGGGGAAATTCGAAGTTAAAGGCTGAAGGACCCTACCTCCTGTATTCGGCAGCTCAACCGCTAGGAAAGATAGAAGAAGAAGAAAATGGAAAAACATCTGGAGAAATGGGAAAAAGGGGAAATGTGATGTCCTGGTTCATCCTGTTTTGCGATAAGACATTCACTTCGGTGGGAGTCACTGACAACTGAAAAGGGAACTGGGGAGTTTGTGATGTTGCTGTTGCTTTTATCGTTCTGTTTTTGATAGGAGACTTTTAATGGCAGTTGTAGAGGAGGAAAAAGAGCAGCAGGGTGTTTTGGAGTGAAGAAGCTGCAGGGACTTTGTTGAGAAGCGATGCTGCAGTGAAATAATTTAGAGTACTCGAGTGTTATATCTGGTGACAGAGGGTTTTTTTTATGGTTCGTCAAGCTTTCATCTTAGGTATTTGAAGTTGGAAAATTTTTCGGTGTCGTGGATAATTAAACGTAAATAAACGTTGGAAAAGTTATTTTGCAACTCGATAAAAGTGATGAATATTTTTATTTTTATAAGAAATATTTTTTTTTTTCTTTTTATGTACATTAAATGAACACATATTTAACAGATGCTGGCCACAAAAAGGCAATAATAATGGCATCTAGGGCATGACGGCAGAGAGGCTAGCGTACTGGCGTGCGGAAACGCAGGGGTCGAGTCCCACTGTTCAAGATACCCAGGATTCGAGTTACCATGTTTGATAACCAGGGTTCAAGTTCCAGGTTCGGTACCCAGTAATCGAGTTACCAATCTCGATTACCAGGGTTCGAGTTACAAGGTTCGAATTACCACAGGGTTCTTTCGGTTTCCAATCTCGGTGGTGCCTTGGATGTTTTTATTGGTTGGGAATCCACTTTAAACCCTAGATCCCTGTCTAATATGATCGTAAAGCGTTGTAAATGTAGTGTTACTCGAGTCCGTAGCATATCTTCAAGCTGCACGTGCTCCCTAGTTAGTACTAAACGAGTAAAAACGGGACATTCCGTGCTTATGGCATAAAGATTAACTTTTTCTGTATTGCCAGCTACAGCATTTTTTTTTTTACTTGCGATTTACTAATTTAATACAATAAAAGATCATGCAAAAATAATTATATATATACTGTATCATACAGTTGAATACATATGATTTCTATTATACATATTAAAAAAACAAAATAAATGTTTTATTATTTAATGCACTATACTTATCTCAACTAGAAGAGCAACTACAATTCTCCCTCGCATAGAAGAAACCCCAAAGTCTCTTATAAAATTGGATATTGCCTCACAGTGTCAAATTTTGCCTATTTGGACACATATCAACTAGAAACCATGACATCAGGAATTTTAAGACCCCTTCAAATACACACAGAGGTACGATTTAAATGTATTGAAACAGCGTTCCTTCTTGCAGGGGGAATTTGAAAGTTAAGGCCCTACTTCCTGCATTCGACATCTCAACCGCTAGATGGCCCTGTATTGGCTTTTTAAAACAGCATGGTGGCAGTCAAGAATATTGCATAAAAATAAGTTCTTCGCCGTTGATATAACATGGCAAAAGATTTCTTTGAGACGACAAAGAAATGAGTGCGTGAAGGCAAAGAAGAAGAAGAAGAAAGAAAAATATCTGGAAAAATGGGAAAAACGGGAAATGTGATGTCCTGGCTCCCGTTTTGCGATAAGACATTCACTTCGGTGGAGCAACTGACAACTGAAAGGGAACTGTTGGAGTTTGAAGTTGGTTTTTTGATGTTGTTGTTGATTTTATCGTTCTATTTTTGCTCGGAGAGTTTTAATGGCAGTTGTAGAGGAAGAAGAAAAAGGACACCAGGGTGTTTTAGAGTGAAGATGATGTTGGGATTTTGTTGAGAAACAATGCTTTAGTAAAGTAATTTAGAGAACTCGAGTGTTGCATCTGGTGAGAGAGTTTTATTTTATGGTTCGTCAAGATTTCATCTCAGGTATTTGACGTTGGAAAATTTTCGGTGTCGTAGATAATTAAACGTAAATAAACGTTGGAAAAGTTATTTTGCAACTAGATAAAAGTGATGAATATTTTATTTATTTTATTTTATTTTATTTATTTTTATAAGAAATATTTTTTTTTATTTTTATGTACATTAAACGATAAATAATAATGGCATCTAGAGCATGAGAGCAGAGAGGCTAGCGTACTGGTGTGCGGAACCGCAGGGGTCGAGTCCCACTGTTCAAGATACAGAGGATTCAAGTTACCATGTTTGGTAACCAGGGTTCAAGTTCGCGGCTCGATACCCAGTAATCGAGTTACCAATCTCGATTCCCAGGGTTCGAGTTACAGGGTTTGGTATACAGGGTTCGAATTACCACAGGGTTCTTACGGTTTCCAGTCTCGGTGGTGCCATGGATATTTTTATTGGTTGGGAATCCACTTTAAACCCTAGATCCTGTCTAATATGATCGTAAAGCGTTGCAAATGTAGTGTTACACGAGTCCGTAGCATATCTTCAAACGACACGTGCTCCCTAGTTAGTACTAAATGAGTAAAAACGGGACATTCCGTGCTTGTGGCATAAAGATTAACTTTTTCTGAATTGCCAGCTACAGCATTTTTTTTACTTGCGATTTACTGATTTAATACGATAAAAGATCATGCAAAAATAATATATATATACTGTATCATACATTTGAATACATATGATTTCTATTATACATATTAAAAAAACAAAATAAATGTTTTATTATTTAATGCACTATACTTATCTCAACTACAATTCTCCCTAGCATAGAAGAAACCCCAAAATCTCTTATAAAATTGATATTCTCCCATAGTGTAAAATTATTCCGACTTGGACAGATATCAACTCGAAACCGTGACGGCAGGACTTGCAAGACCCCCTTCAAACAGTCACAGAGGAGCGATTTAAATATATTGAAACACTGTTCCTTCTTGCAGGGGAGATTTGAAAGTTAAAGGCAGAAGAACCCTACCTCCTGCATTGCACATCTCAACGGTTAGACGGCGCTGTATTGACTTTTTAAAACACCACCCCTGGTCGGTGGTGGCAGACGATTCCAGTCAGGAATATTGCATAAGAATAAGTTATTCGCTGTTTATATAACATGGCAAAATATTTCTTTGAGAAGACAAAGGCAGGAATGCGTGAAGGCAAAGAAGGAGAAAAAAAGAAAGGAAAAATATCTGGAGAAATGGGAAAAACGAGAAATGTGTTGTCTTGGCTCCGGTTTTGCGATAAGACATTCACTCCACCGGACTAACTGACAACTGAAAGGGAACCGGGGAGTTTGAAGTTCGTTTTGGATGCTGTTGTTGCTTTTATCGTTCTATTTTTGCTCGGAGAGTTTTAATGGCAGTTGTAAAGGAAAGTAAAAAAGGACACCAGGGTGTTTTGGAATGAAGAAGCTGCTGGGATTTTGTTCAGCAGATATGCTGTAGTGAAGTAATTTAGAGAACTCGAGTGTTGCATCTGGTGAGAGAGTTTTATTTTAGGGTTCGTCAAGATTTCATCTCAGGTATTTGACGTTGAAAACATTTTTCGATGTCGTAGATAATTAAACGTAAACAAAGGCTGAAAAAGTCATTCGGCAATACCATTAAAGTGACGAATTGTTTATTTAGTTTATTTACCTTTTTCATCTATATAAATCATAATATTTTTTCCATTTTTACATGCCTGAAATAAACTCGTATTTAATATATGCTCTCCGCAAAAATGAGATAAGATGGACTTTTCAGAAGGCTTGTTGTTGTGATTTTTTTAAATTTTTTAATTTCGATGAATTTATTTACGATAACTACGATTATGCTAATTATGATAAATTTATTCACGATAATTTTGATAAACGAACAATTAATATTATAACAGAAAACTTACATATAGAGTTCGGAAGCGGTCGTTTTTTTTTTTTTTTTTTTTTTTTTTTTACTTACAATAAATTTATTTAAGATAAATTACGATAATTACGATACATTTATTTATGATTAATTCGATAATTACGATTACGATAAATTTATTTACGATTAATGCGATAATTACGATTAATATAAATTTATTAGCCATAATTTTGATAAAGACATTATTAAGATTATTAGAGAAAGCTTACATATGAAGTTGCTGTGCTTCGTTTATTTATTTTTTTTTAATTTACGATTTACATTTCTTAACACGATAATAGGTAATGCAAAAATAATTAGATATATATATTGTTATATACATTTAAATACATAGGATCGGAATTTTATATATTTAATAAAACCAAAATAAATGGTTATATAAACCCCAAAGTCTCCTACAAAATTGGATATTACTTCACAGTGTAAAATTATGCCGACTTGGACAGATATCAACTCGAAACCGGGAAGGCAGGAATTGCAAGACCCCCTTCAAACACCCACAGAGGAGCCATTTAAATGTATTGAAACGACGTTCCTTTTTGCAGGGGGAATTTGAAAGTTAAGTTCAGAAGAGCCCTACCTTCTGCATTCGACATCTCAACCGCTAGATGGCGCTGCATTGACTTTTTAAAACACCATCCTTGGTTGTTGGTGGCAGACGATTCCAGTCAGGAATATTGAATAAAAATAAGTTCTTCGCTGTTTATATAATACGGCAAAAGATTTCTTTGAGAAGACAAAGGCAGGAATGCGTGAAGGCAAAGAAGAAGAAAAAGAAAGAAAAACTAAAAATATCTGGAGAAATGGGAAAAACGGGAAATGTGATGTCCTGGCTCCGGTTTTGCGATAAGACATTCACTACGGCGGGAGCCACTGACAACTGAAAGGGAACTGGAGAGTTTGAAGTTCGTTTTGTGATACTGTTGTTGCTTTTATCGTTCTATTTTTGCTGGGAGAGTTTTAATGGCAGTTGTAAAGGAAGAAAAAGATGCCACTAGGGTGTTTTGGAATGAAGAAGCTGCTGGGATTTTGTTAAGATGCGATGCTGTAGTGAAGTAATTTAGAGAACTCGAGTGTCATATCTGGTGTGAGCCTTTTTTAGAGCCAAGGCTTTCATCTTAGGTATTTGACTTTGGAAAGTTTTCGGTGTCGTAGATAATTAAACGTAAACTAACATTTGAAAAGTTGTTCTGCGATACGATAAAAGGTATGAATATTTTATTTCTTTTTGCCTTAATTTTCTCTTAATTATTTTTTTTTCTTTTTGTGCTCATTAAACGGACTCATATTTAACAGATGTTGGCCACTAAAAGGATATAACAATAACATCTGGTTCGTGATGGCAGAGTGGCTCGAGCTTTGACGCTCGGTACCACAGATTTTGTGTGCGAGTCACGGTGGTGCCATGCATGTTTTTAGTGGTTCTGAATATACTTCAAGCCGTAGGTCCCGTTCTCCTATGACTGTAGTGCCTGACGGAGCCAGGTCAGACTTCAAAATATGTGCCCTCCCATTATACAACAGACGTTTCCCCCTTCCCTTTAACCATTAGTGCATACAAGTCGTGGATTTTGTGTAGATGTGTACCAAGTGGGATAAGAAACAACAACAACAAAATACTCCAGAACAAACTAAAAAAACATGCGCTTATATGATCCTTATAGAAAACAATTATTTCTAAGTATTTCCATATTAATGGTATTTTACTCAAAAGCACAAAGATCTAATAAATTGTCTTCTGAGAAGAAATACTAAAATTGTTAAAGAAATAATTTAGATTAAAAGACAAAACTTACATATTGGGTTCATCAGTTTTTTTTTCTTCTCTTTTAAAGATAATGTAATGCGATAGGTAATTATACAATAATAGTTATATATAAATTGCTTTACACTTTCGAATAAATAAGATTACAATTAAATAACTTTTTAAAACCAAAATAAATGTTTTGTTATGTGATGTACTATATTCTTCTCAACTAAAAGACACTTTATTCTATCTACCATACAAGAAACTCCAAAGTCTCTTATAAAATTGGATATTCCCTGACAGTGTGAAATTATGCCGACTTGGACAGATATCAACTCGAAACCGTAACGGCAGGAATCGCAAGACCCCCTTCAAACACCCACAGAGGAGCGATTTAAATGTATTGAAACAGCGTTCCTTCTTGCAGGGGGAATTTCGAAGTTAAAGGCAGAAGGACCCTACCTCCTGCATCGGGCATCTCAACCGCTAGATGGCGCTGTATTGGATTTTTAAGACACCATCCCTGGTCAGTGGTGGCAGACGATTCCATTCAAAGAATATTGCATAAAAATAAGTTCTTCGCTGTTTATATAACACGGCAAAAGATTACTTTGAGAAGACAAAGGCAGGAATGCGTGAAGGCAAAGAAGAAGAAGAAGAAAAAGGAAAATATCTGGAGAAAGGGGAAAACGGGAAATGTGATGTCCTGCCTCCGGTTTTGCGATAAGACATTCACTTCGGCGGAGTCACTGACAACTGAAAGGGAACTGGGGAGTTTGAAGTTCGTTTTGTGATGTTGTTGTTGCTTTTATCGTTCTATTTTGGCTCGGAGAGTTTTAATGGCAGTGGGACAGACACCAGGGTGTTTTGGAATGAAGAAGCTGTTGGGATTGTGTTGAACGGCGATGCTGTACAAGTAATTTAGAGAACTCGAGTGTTGTATCTGGTGTGAGAGTTTTTTTTTTTTTTTTATGGTTCGTCAAGCTTTCATCTTAGGTATTTGACGTTGCAAAAACTTTTCGGTGTCTTAAATAATTAAACATAAACAAACGCTGGAAACATTTACTTTGAAATTGATAAAAGTGATGAATATTTTATTTCTTTTTTCTTTATCGTTATCGTAATAATATATATATTTTTTATTTTTATGTACATTAAATGGACTCATATTTAACAGATGTTGTCCTCGAAAATGAAATATCAATGACATCTGGTGCATGATGGCAGAGTGGCTAGAGCACAGGCGATCAATTTACCCAGGTTTCGAGTTACGAAGCTCGGTACCGAGGGTTCGAGTTGCCACATGGTTCTTTCGTGTTCCAGTCTCGGTTGTACCATGAATGTTTGTAATGGTTCCTAATTAGTTTAATCCGTAGGCCCCGGTCTAATGTGATCGTAAAGCTTCATAGGGGTAGTGTTACTCAAGTCCATGGCATAACTTAAACCTATACGTTTCCCCCGGATAGTGTTGAATGAGTAACAGCGGTGTAATCTTTGATTACGGCATTAAGAGTAACTGTTTCCGTTTTGCCAGCTACATTAGAACAGCATTGATAATAACGATATAAGAAAGATTATAAGAAAAAAAGTAAGTTGTACTTTTTAATTTTTTACTTACGATAACTACGATAATTATGATAAATTTATTTTTTTTTACTTTCATTTTACTTTTCTAACACGAAAAAAGATTATGCAAATATAATTATATACATAAATGTAGTTTTCATACATTTGAATATAATCTTATGATGACAATTACATACATTAAAAAATCCAAAATAAATGCTTTGTTATTTAATGCTCTATATTCTTCTCAACTGCAAGACAGTTTATTCTCTTTAGCATATCAGAAACTCCAAAGTCTCTTATAACATTGGATATCGCTCACAGTGTAAAATCATGCCGACTCGTACAGATATCATCTCGAAATCGTGATTTGATTGTAAGACCCCCTTCAAACACCCACAGAGGAGCGATTTAAATGTATTGAAACAGCGTTCCTTCTTGCAGGGGGACATTTGAAAGTTAAGGCCCTACTTTCTGCATTGGGCATCTCAACCGCTAGATAGCGCTGTGTTCGCTTTTTAAAACACCATCCCTGTTCGGAGGTGGCAGACGATTCTAGTGCAGAATATTGCATGAAAATAAGTTCCCCGCTGTTTATATAACACGGCAAAAGATTTCTTAGAGAAGACAAAGGCAGGAATGCGTGAAGGCAAAGAAGAAGGGAAAAAAAAAGGAAAAAATATCTGGAGAAATGGGAAAAACGGGAAATGTGATGTCCTGGCTCCGGTTTTGCGATAAGACATTCACTTCGGCGCGGTAACTGACAACTGAAAAGGGAACTGGGGAGTTTGAAGTTCGTTTTGTGATGTTGTTGTTGCTTTTGTCGTTCTATTTTTGCTCGGAGAGTTTTAACGGCAGTTGGAAGAAGAAAAAACACCATGGTGTTTTGGAATGAAGAAGCTGTTGGGATTGTGTTGAGAGTCGATGCTTTAGTAAAGTAATTTAGAAAACTCGAGTGTTGTATCTGTAGTGAGAGTTTTTTTATGGATCGTCAAGCTTTCATCTTAGGTATTTGAAGTTGGAAATATTTTTCTGTGTCGTAGATAATTAAACATAAATAATCGTTGGAAAATGCTGTTTTGCAATTCGATAAAATTATGAATATTTTATTTCTTTTCTTCTTTACCTTTATAAATAATATTTTTTTTTCTTTTTATGTACGTTAAATGGACTCATATTTAACATATGTCTGGTTGACATAGTTAAGGAGATAGGAGGGAAGGAGATAAAAAGAGACAGGTGATGAGATAGGGAAAAAAGAGATAAAAATAGAAAAATGACTTATGGGAATTGCTTCTGCATAATATTATTTATAAGAGTAAGATTAATAATTAATAAAGGTAAGATCATTTTCTGGGAAAATTGCAAATCATTTGTGTGTCGTATTTGAGAAAATCCCATCTTGCAGCCTGACTAGATATGAGAGATCCTTTACAAATCTGACATATATAATAAAAGAACTGTATTAAAATCTAGGATACTGTACCCCTGAGGAAGTCGCCAATCTTGCAACCCTGAATATTTCGCCAATTTTCCGCCAATTTCTTTAGGGTTGCAATACTATAACTAGAGGAATTCGTAGTTTCATTTTCCAAACAATATAATGACTATTTGTTGTTATTGTGATTATATTATTATTTGCAGAATACTTATTTGCAGTAAATAAGAACAGAAATATATATTCTTTTAAATTAGTATTCCAATAAATTACTGATTATTCCGAACTTATTCTTACAACGTATGTCGGCCACTGATTCAGAACATAAACAATATTTATGAAGTTGCCACTCAGGAAAGTAAGAAACAAACAAGAAAAACGATTTTTTTATTTATTAATAACTTATATTTTATTCTTAAATAATTAATTTCCTTTTTAAAGATGTTCGTTTAGTTAGGATTTTGTGACAACCGGAATTAGAATTCGCTCGGAATATTTGAAGCTTTAGCTTTTTAGAACGTTAGTTAACGTTACATTTTAAATTTTTATTAATTAAAATAAATTAATATTAATAAAATAATGTGTCCGGAACATTTGATAATTATCTGGCAGAGTGCATGTGGCGGCGCCAGCACAAATGTGACATCCGCAAAATAATTTATGATTTCACCGATGGAATAACATTTTTGTTTCCACCACAGAGGAAGGACATACCACAATAAAAGGTAAGTTATTCTCTAGTTTTTTCTTCTTTTTTATCTTTTGTTAATATTAATTTATCATTCGAATTCGACTTCGTAAAGAACATGATTTATTTTATGACATTACAAAAAAAAAAAAAAGAATTGGCGAATAACTTTGGTGAAATTTTATCGTATCGAAATTTTATCAATTAACAGAGATTATTTAAACGATACTTTTTTATGACTTAGCAAAATAAAATTCCACATAATAATTTGGCGATAAAGCGATTTAATTTGGTGTGAAAGCAATTTAGGAATAAAATGTTGACAAAATAATGATATATTTTGGCGTTAAAGCGGCAATATGTGGCGTAAAAAGAAAACATTAAAAAGTTGACATAATAGTGGTAAAAATTTGGCGATAAAGCGATATAAATTGGCGTAAAGGCATTTTAGATATAATTTTCTTGGCATAATATCGTTAAATTTCGGCGTAAAAGCGGTTTCATTTGGCACAAAAGTATTCCAGAGATAAAAAATTTTAGATAAAAATTTGGCGATAAAGCATCAACTTTTGGCGTAAAAGCGCCTCAAAAAACAAGATTCACTTAGTGAAAAAATGTGGCTATAAAGTGATAAATATTGGCGATAAAGCATCAACTTTTGGTGTAAAAGCGCCTCAAAAAACAAGATTCACTTAGTGAAAAAATTTGGCTATAAAGCGATAAATATTGGCGATAAAGCATTTTTTGGCTTAAAAGAAGTTATATAACAAAATTTGCTTAGTGAAAAATGGTGTTAAAGCTATAAATTTCGGCTTCAAAGCCTTTTCAGGAATAAACTTTGACGTAATAGATATTTGGCTGCTAATGTTGGCGTAAAAGCACTGTTTGGCTATAAATTTTGGCGAAATAGCACTTTACAATGACACCGAACTTAGGCAACCTTTTTGTCTGTTTATTTGGCGATTTGGCAACACAGTAATGGATTTTGGCGTAATATCATTTTACCGCGCAAACTACCTGGCCCATTCATTTCTATGCTTACTTACCGACTTGGCAACTTGGCGATGTGTTTGGCACAAAGGGTACAGGATCCTAGATTTTAACCAAGAACTGATCGTAAAAGGAGAGAGTATGAAAGGGGATCATGGTTTCCAACCATAAACTACTTGTGCATTATCTGAACCTTTCCATAAAAACGATTAACCATTTTATATAAAATTATATACATTTTTTTTAAAGTTAATCATCAACAATTTATACGAATAGACTTTATGGGACATATTATGTCTTTATGTGGATGTATAAGTCCATCGTACCATTCTCATGTCATTTTACCATTTTAGATAAACATTTGATGGCCATTATAAATTGTTTACCAGGTCATTATCGGTTAAGACCCATTGAAAGACATTCTGTTATCTTAATTTTAAAAAAAAAAAAGTATTTAAACCAAATTTACATATTGAAGTTTCGGAAATATTCTAAATTACCATTCCCAATAACATTTAAATACATCTAAAATTAATAAATTTTTTTAAAAATATGTCTACGAACATGCAGAATGCCATAAAAATATTAATACGAATTTTAAAAATTTGTTAAAATAGACATAAATAAAATTTTTATAAGTTAAATAAAAGTAAAAAAAAAAAATATTGTGTTCACATTATTTAAATGTGGGCCGGATTAAGATACAATTGGAATAACAATTCTAAACGGGTTTTTTTTTGCAACAATGGAAGATGAACAATGAATTTTTCATTTCGTAAATATCACGAATATATTCGTTGTTCCTCAATGATAAGCCGCATTAAACAAAGACTTTGAGCGGCGAGGTACTTTTAAAAGAGTTGACCCATCGTAAACTTCATCACTTTACGTGTGAGGCTTTTGATCGGTTGATGCCAGACTCCTTCGCCGTTTAATGATTGACTCGTCGCCATTTAATGCCGGTGTAAATGTGGCTTTGGAATTACAACTTTCTGCCACGGCGAGACTTACTACTGTGACCAAAAAGTAAGACCAATTATTTTTTTTTCAAAAACTCTTTATTTATTCTTCCAAATTTATTTCATCGCTTTCAAAGTAATCCCCTCTGGACACAATGCACTTATGCCAACTTGTTTTCAAATCCTCAATGCATGCTAAAAAGTCATTGGCAGTTATGGCCTACAAAGTGCTCGACGATTCTCTCCCGTTGAATCTCTTCAAACGATTCAAAACGGTGTCCCCGGTGTGATCTTTTGAGTTCAGGAATAGCCAAAAGTCGCATGCTGTGAATACGGGGGTTGTGGAACGATATGGGTTTCATTTTTGGTAAAAAAGTCACGAAAGATTCAAAGCAGTGTGATCTGGCGAATTCGTCTTCAACCGTTATCTGTCTTCTTTGAACTGTTTATACCACTTTTAAACCTTTCTTTCCAATGTAGGAATGCTCACCAAATGACTTCTGCAACATTCTATACATTTCCGCAAACAAAATTTATTGCAAGTTCTTTGCTCAATTAATTCAGACATTTCAAAAAACGATGGAATCAGTATTAGCGTCTCACAACGCCAAGCGTAACTCAAACACTAATGAATAGTTTGACGTCACACAGACACAGATTTCACACAGATGCCAAGGACAGTGCCAGCAACCTAAAAAAGAAAAAAATTGAAATTCCATAAGACCCGTTAATTTTAAGTTGATTATTGGACTTACTTTTTGGACTCAATAGTACACACACACACACACACATATATACATATACATATATATATATATATATATATATATATATATATATATATATATATATATATATATATATATATATATATATATATATATTTATATGTGAAGTGTATATGTGTGTGTGTATATATATATATCTTAGGTATTTTAAGGAAACTTTTTCGGTGTCGTAGATAATTAAACATAAACAAACGTTGAAAATTTCCTTTTGCAATATGATAAAAGATATTTATTTTTTAACTTTACAAGTAATAATAACTTTTTTTTATATATAAATTAAATGGACTCGTACTTAACACATCCCCATCACGGAGAGATAAAAAAGAGAACAATGACCTCTGGAAAGATTTCATACAATCGCTATGATTTTCAAACACACCTAAGTGATTGTGAGCCCAGTGTTAGTGTAACCACATGGGATACACGTAAAGCACTTTAGAGACCACTGGACTAGATGATGAATGTGACAAGGTTGGACCAGATTATCGCAACGACCTTGTAAGAAAAACGTGAGCACACTGCTTGTTTTTAGATTGCTGATAATATTACCCCTAAGTACAGCTTCAAAATGAAATATCAAGTTTTTAGAAAGAGAGGAAAAGGTAACAATTAAAAAAAAAGCCCTACAAAATTTTTGAAACAATGAAAGCATAAAAAAACTTGGCCCTGGACTCATGATTGAAGGGGAAAAAGCTTCTGTTTTAAAAGTACTTTTGCTCCTGACGCTCTTAAGTTAGAAGACCGGGACCTACAATGAAAGCATACAAACATCCATGGCACCTGGCACCGAGCGCCAGATCACTCGGCCATTCAGGTCCCAAATTTGCCAGTGCATTTATTGACCGCCTCAATGATGCTTAACTTCGGTGATGCATATCTATCTTCTTACTAGCCTCAATATTATTATAATTGAAAATTATCTTGGTTTAATTATAAACACTAATATCCTTTTTGATGACAAAACAAGTGATGAAAATTTCAATATCATTTTGAGATTTAAGAGTTTTGGTAACATGTATTGCCTTTAAATAGTCTATTGTCAATTTCAAGTTTTGCATTATTATCATTGGACATGATCATTTCTTATTATGATCATCACCATCATTGGCGCAACAGCATCCTAGTGGCCATATGTTGGTGTTTTATAATTGTAATATTTTAATTTAAACAATAATTATGATTTATAAACTTCTTTTATTTGCTCACAAAAATTTGTTTATGTAATTGCTTATAAACTTAGTGAATTTTTTTTTATCCAACTGTATATAAAATAATGAAAAATAAATATTTTAAATAATTTTATGTATATATATAGAGTGCCTGGCTCATAAAAATGGATGTTGATTTAACATAGGATGAAGAAAGTAGTCCATACCTAAAATAGTGGCTGGCCAAAGCCGTTTGCCTACTGGCAGATTTAGAGACAAGAGATATTTTGTTTTACAGGATAGGCTATTCCGCCATACGCCAAACTCTCTTACAGTCATAGTAGACTGGGACCTACAGTTTAAAGTGGGTTCTGAATCACTTCACTCATCCATGGAACCGCTCAGGCTCGAACCCAAAACCTGTGGCATCCAGAGCCAGAGCACCAGTCACTCGGTCCTCAGATACCTTATTTAATTGTAAATACTAATAAAATTTTTGATGATAAAACAAGTTAAAAATTTCAATATCATTTCGGGATTTAAAAGTGTGGGCTTTAATATATAGTTTTAGCAATGGTCCATTTCAAGTTTAACTTTATCATCATTGGAAATTATCTTTATTTAATTATCATCATCACCATTGATTCAACCAGCCCCATGGTAGCCAAAGCCGTCTGACTATTCGCAGATTTCGAGACAGGAGAGGTTTTTCTTTTACGGGATAGGGTTGTCAACCCTACGCTCAGCTCTCTTACAGTCATAGTAGACCGGGACCAACGGTTTAAAGTGGGTTTTCTACCACTACAATCATCCATGGCACGACAATCGAATCCGAAACTTGTGACACCCAAAGCCAGAGTCACTCGGCCATAAGACACCTTTTTAAATTATAAGCACTAATAAATTTTTAATGACAAAACAATTGATAATTTGTTTTGATACCAATTATGTACATTTGATACTAAACACAATATCTAAACATACAAGTATAGACTAAATTGAAAATAGTCTATACAATAAATGGTTTGAAATAAATTGTTTTAAATATATTATACCTCAATAGTGTTAAATCAAGAATCTTTTCATAAGCCCCAAACCCTGTATATTTACAGAAAAATATTTAATTATTTATTTTTATAATTTTATATGCAGTTCTATAAAATTCTCGACTAAAGTTTGTTGCAATTAAATTAACAGAATTTTCCCAGCAAATAAAGAAAATCATAAATAATAATCATTGTTTAAATTAAAGAATTATAAATATAAACGCTTAAGGTACAAAGTAGCTTTCATTAAAATTTTGAATTAAAACCATCATATATTCTAATCTGTCATAATTGACTTTAAATATACACAAGTAAGTAAATAGACATATGCATTATGAATATGTATTTGTATAATAAATTAGCAAATTAGTATGGTAATCATATGTCTACTTAGTCGTAAGTCCACTTAGTCGTAGTTTCCTTTATTAACATGTCGTAAATTAAATCATTAAAAATTTCCAAGTTAAAAAGTATGCTTCTAAAAATGGTGGATAATTAATAAACAATTCACAGAAAATGATTTATGAATGAATTTTGGAATAAATTAAACTATTTATATTCATGAACATATTTTATCGTTTCGCATTTGACAAAATTAATAATTTTAAAATGATTGAATTGGTAAAACTTGAACTCAAATTTGACCATTTTTTTTTTTTTTTTTTTTTGAAGAGAAAGGTAGAGTTTCCGATAATAAGTAAATTTATTTATGTAAATGAAATTATAAACAAGATAATGAAACATTTAGTCAGTTATTTATGTTAATGTTAATGAAAAATACGTTAGAAATATTTGAAAAGATTTTTTTGTCGTTACTTATTAAATAAACATAACTCAGGCTATAGAAGTGCTATGCGAATGCTAGCCATTATACAAAATAATTTTTCTAACTGTTCAGTAGATGAAAAGATTATCTTTAAACTAATTATAAATATTTTTTTTCTTCTACGTTTATCCTTAAGAAGTTGCATGGTAAAATATAAATGTTACTTAAAAATGAAAAAGAGGAATATAATTAACAAATAAATTTAAAGCAAACATTTTTTCTCTTCTAATGCAGTTGTCTTGGATGCCTTAAGGTAACGCTGTACCGATGTTACTCACTTAGCACTAAGAAGGAGGGGCGTGTAGCTTGAGGATAAGTTACGGACACGGAGTAACAACACGATAATATGTAATGCAAAAATAATTATGTATATATATATATATATATATTGTTATATACATTTAAATACATAGGATTGCAATTTTATATATTTAAAAAAAACAAAATAAATGTCTGGTTATATAAACCCCAAAGTCTCTTATAAAATTGGATATTCCCTCACAGTGTAAAAATTATATCGACTTGGACAGATATCAACTCGAAACCGTGACGGCAGCAATTGCAAGACCCCCTTCAAACACCCACAGAGGAGCGATTTAAATGTATTGAAGCGGCCTTCCTCCTTGCAGGGGGGATTTGAAAGTTAAGTTCAGAAGAGCCCTACCTTCTGCATTCGTCATCTCAACCGCTAGATGGCGCTGTATTGACTTTTTAAAACACCATGCTTGGTTGTTGGTAGCAGACGATTCCAGTCAGGAATATTGCATAAAAATAAGTTCTTCGCTGTTTATATAACACGGCAAAAGATTTCTTTGAGAAGACAAAGGCAGGAATGCGTGAAGGCAAAGAAGGGGAAAAAAAGAAAGGAAAAATATCTGGAGAAATGGGAAAAACGAGAAATGTGTTGTCTTGGCTCCGGTTTTGCGATAAGACATTCACTCCACCGGACTAACTGACAACTGAAAGGGAACCGGGCAGTTTGAAGTTCGTTTTGTGATGCTGTTGCTTTTGTCGTTCTATTTTTGCTGGGAGAGTTTTAATGACAATTGTAAAGGAAGAAAAAGACGCCACTAGGGTATTTTGGAATGAAGAAGCTGCTGGTATTTTGTTAAGATGCGATGCTGTAATGAAGTAATTTAGAGAACTCGAGTGTTGTATCTGGTGTGAGCATTTTTTTATGGTTCGTCAATCATTCATCCTCGGTATTTGACGTTGGAAAATTTTTAGACTATTAAACGTAGATAATAAACAAACGTTGGAAAAAGTTAGTTTGCAATACGATAAAAGTGATGAATGTTTCATTTACCTTTTCTTTATCCTCATAAATATTAATAATTTTTTTTCTTTTCATGTGGATTAAATGGATTCATATTTAACATATGTCTAGCACGGAAAGGAGATAAAAAGAGAAAAATCACTTCTAGAAAGTTTTTCTGCATAATATTATCCATACGATTAAGATTAATACTTAATATTATTTTCAGGGGTAATTGCTATTCATTTGTGTGTCATATTTGAAAAAAATATAGAATAATCCCATCATGCAGCCTGACTAGATATGACATATCCTTTACAAATCTGACATATATAATAAAAGAACTGATCACAAAAGGACAGTGTGAAAGGGGATCATGGTTTCCAACCGTAAACAACTTACGCGTTATCTGAACATTTTACCATAAAAACGATTAAACATTTCATATAAAATTTTATGTATTATTTTTAAGTTTATAAGCAATAGTTTATCTAATAGATTTTATAGGATACATTGCATTAAATTTTGAATGTGTGTTTATATAAGGCCATTGTACCATTTTTTTAAACATTTTATCATTTATAATATAAATTGTTTACCAGGTCATTATCGGATAAGGCCCATTGAAAGACATTTTGGCATCTTAATTAAATAAATTTGCATTATAAGGTTCTACAAATATTTTAAATGACCGTTTTCAATAAAATATTAAATACTTCTGAAATTAATAAACAATTTAAAAAAAATGTCTAAGAACATGCAGAATGCCATAAAAGTATCATTAAAAAGATTAAAAATTCATTAAAATAAACAAAAAAAAATAAGGTTTAAAGGTTAAATAAAATACGAATTTTTTATGATCTTTGTAGCATTTAAATGTAAGCTATATTAGATACAATTAGAATAATAATTCTAAACAGGTTTATAGCAGCAATGAAAGATGAACAGAGCATTTTTTTTTATTTCGTAAATATCACGAATATATTCGCTGTTTCTGGTAAGCCGCATTAAACAAAGACTTTGCGCCGCGAGCTATAAAGAGTGACCCGTCGTAAACCTCATCGCTTCACGTGTGAAGTTTTTGATCGGTTGATGGTTGATCGGTTGACACTCCTTCGTCGATTAATGCTTGACTCCTCGCCATTTAGTGCTGGTGTAAATGTGGCTTTGGAATTAAAACTTTCTACAACGGTGAGACTTACTACTGAGCCCAAAAAGTAAGACCAATTTTTTTCAATATCTCCTTATTTATTCTTCCATAATTAATTCATCGCCTTCAAAGTAATCCCCTGCGGACACAATGCACTTATGCCAACTTTTTTTCCAATCCTCAACGCATACTAAAAAGCAGGCAGGGATGGTCTTTAAAGCGCGTGGCGATTCACGTTGAATATCTTTAATCGAATCAAAACGGTGTCCCGGGAGTTGTCTTTTGAGTTTAGGGAGTAGCCAGATGGTGTGAAAACGGTGGTTGTGGAACGATATGGGTTTCCTATTTGGCGAAAAAGTCACGAAGAATCAATGCAGTGTGAGATGGCGCATTCAGTGTTTTCGGTACCAATCGAGATTTGACGCGTTTGAGGCCCAGAATGGAATTGACCGATCCTTTTGAAATTCCAACATCCTCAGCAAGGTGTCTAATTGTAAATAGACGGTTTTGAAGCACCAAATCTTTAATTTTTTGGACGTAAGCTTCGTCGGTTGAGGTGGATGTCGACCAGACGAGGCTCTTCGCATTGAGGCTCTTCGGAAGGAGGAACGCATTGAGGCTCTTCGTCTTCAATGCGTTCTCTGCCTTCTTTGAACTGCTTATACCACATCAAAAAAAAAAAAATTCCGGTATAAGAATGCTCACAGAATACCTTCCGCAAATTCTATACGTTTCCGCAAACCAAATTTAATGCAAGTTTTTCTCAATAAATTCAGACACGTCAAAAATCGCCGAAATCCGTTTTAGGGTCTCACAAAGCCAAGCGTAACTCAAACACTAATGAATATTTTCACGTCAACTTTCACACAAATGTCACGGACAGTGCCAACAACCTAAAAAAGAAAACGAAATAAAATTCCTTAAGACCCTCGAATTTTAAATTGAAAATGGAACTTTTTGGACACAGTAGTATATATATAATCTTAGGTATTTTAAGGAAACTTTCTGTGTCGTATATGATTAGACATAAAGAAATGTTGAAAAAATGTTTTCCCTTTACATGTAATAACAACTTTCTATTTTCATATAAATTATATCGACTCATACTTAACACATGCCCAGCACGGAGAGATAAAAAAGAAAACAATGACTTATGAGAAGATTTCTTTCAATCACAATGATTTTCATACAATCTCAAGTGATTGTGAGTTTACCGTATTTGGCGTACCACCCGGGATACACGTAAACCACTTTAGAGACCACTGTACTATAGATGATGAATGTGGCAGATTGAACTAGAATCTCGCAAAGATGATGACCTTGTAAGAAAAACGTGACCATACAGCCAGTTTTTGGATTGCTCATAATATTACCCCTAAGTAAAACTTCAAAATGAAATATCGAGTTTTCAGAAAAACAGGAAAAGATTGTAATAATTAAAAAAGACTCTAAAAATAAAAAAATTACGACGGTAGTCTAGAATTGCTACAATGAAAGCATATCTAACTTCTATTAACATAACATCTGTTAGCTGTAGATGCTTTTTGTCATTTTCAGGTTTAACATTATTATCATTGAAAATTATTTTTATTTAGTAATAAATAATAATATCCGGTACTTACGTATTAACGATACCTTGGCGACAGACTTGGCGGTTTTTAAGTGTCGCCAATCTAACAGCTACAGATTTGGCGGTTTTTAAGTGGCGCCAATCTAACAGCTGCAGATTTGCTCAGTTTTGACTCCATTTTGTAGTGCTACGGAAATGCGTATTTGGGATTTGCCAGAAACAGAACAAGATGCAATTTTATTTTTTCAGGAGCGGAATATTTTACCAAAACAACGAAAATGTCCCAATTCCCATGACATCAAACTTTATTTTGGTAAACGTAAGTTTTGGAAATGCAATTTCAGTCAGTGTGCTTATCGTGTGGGACTTAGAAAAGACAACTGGTTCGAGGGAAGCAGAATTCCATTTTGTACAGCTTTGAGATTCATATACTGCTGGTGCGAGGAGTTGACGTCGAATTTTGAAAGCGTTTTGATTTCAAATGAAGTGTTTTATATATTTTATTATTTGGAACAAAAATTTTAAGTGTAGAAATCGCCAAATCTGTAGCTGCGGTTGGCGCGTGGGCTCTTTATTGGCGCAACTGTCGCCAAGGTATCGTTAATACGTAAGTACCTAGTATCCTTTCTGATGACAAAACAATTGATAAAAATTTCAATATCATTTTGAGATTTAAGAGTTTGGATTTTAATTAATTCTTTAAACAATAGTAAGATCTAGTAGCCTTGAACATCCTATTATCAATTTCAATTTAAGCATCCTCATAAATGGAAATGATCTTTATTTAATTATAAATAATAAAATTTTATTTGGCAAAACAAGGGATAAAAATTTTAACATCTTTTATTTTGATACCAAACATGACTTTCAACTATTTTCTTCATCCAGTGTTAACACAAAATCTCTTTTAATAATCCCAGTACCCTATATATTTACAGAAAAATATTTGAATATTTATTTTTCATAATTATATGCAGTTATATGCAGTTGGATAAAAATTCTCGACTTAATTTGTAGCAATTAAATAAACAGCTTTTTCCATAGCAAGTAAAGTTTATAAATCCTAATCATTGCTTAAATTAAAGCATTATAAACATAAACACTTAAGGTACAAAGTAGCATTAATTAAAATTGTGAATTAAATTCATGATAAATTGTATTTTAAGCTGTCATGATTGACTTTAATTACACATAACTAAGTAAAAACCATATGCATTATGAATATGTATTTGTATAATAAATATGCATTAGCAAATAGTATGGTAATCGAGTGCCTACTTAGTCGTAAGTCGGATTTTTTTCTTTATTAACATGTCGTAAATTAAATCATTAAAAGTTTGCAAATTAAAAGTGTGCAATTGAAAATGTTTGATAATTAATAAATAATTCGTTGAAAATGGTTTATGAATGAATTTTAGAATTAGTAAAACAAATTATATTCATGAACGTATTTTATCTTTTCATCTTTGGTATGATTAATAATTTTAAAATAATTTGATTGGTAAAAGTTGAACGCAAATATACCCTTTTTTTTGAAGGAAAGACTTTCTGGTAATTAGTAAATTTATTTATGTTAATGAAATTATAAACAAGGTAATGAAATATTTAGTTTGTCATTTATGGTAATGTTAATGATAAATTTGATAGAAATCTTTGAAAAGCCTTTTTGTCGTTGCTTCTTAAATAAACATGAGTCATATTATAGAAGGCTTTATTACAAAATTATTTTTCTAACTGTTTATTAGACGAAAAGATTATAGTTAAATTAATTTAAAATTTGTTTTTCTTCTATGATTTTCTTTAAGAAGTGAAATGGTAAAATATAAATGCAACATAAAAATGAATAAGAGGAAATTCTAGTATAATATAATTAACAAATAAATTTAAAGCGAACATTTTTTTTTCTAATGCAGCTGGCAAACAGTTAGACAGTTGTCTTTGGTGCCTTAAGGCAAGAGCTGCACCGACGTTACTCACTTAGCACTACCCAGGAGGAGCGTGTAGCTTGAAGATAAGCTACGGACGCGGAGTAGCACAACCCCCACCCCTCGCGACGCTCTACGATCATGTTAGACCGGGATCTACGGTTTAAAGTGGATTCCAAACATCTACAAACATTCATGGCATCGCCGGGACTCGGACCGGAAACCAATGGCATCGAGAGTCAGATCACTATTCACGCGGCCATCAGTCCAATTATTTAATTATAAAACTTCAATAAAATGTTTAACGACAAAACAAGTGTCAAAAATTTCAATATCATTTGTTTTGTACCGAACATTTACATTTATTGATAAATAAAATATCTAAACTGTTACAAATATGACTATGTCCTTCATCCTGTGTTAAATAAAGATCCCTTTTTATAAGCCAGGAACCCTATATAATTACAGAAAAAATTACATATTTATCTTCCATAATTTTGTATGCAATTGGATAAAAATTCTCAACTAAAGTTTGTAGCAATTAAATAAACAGATTTTTGCTCAGCAAATAAAGTTTATAAGTACAGAATTATTGCTTAAATTAAAGCATTATAAATATAAACACTTGAAGTACAAAGTAGCTTCAATTAAAATTGTGAATTAAAACTAGCATAAATTATATTTTAATCTGTCATAATTGACTTTAATTACACATAACTAAGTAAAACCCATATGCATTATGAATATGTATTTGTTTAATAAATATGCATTAGCAAATAGTATGGTAATCAAGTGTCTAGTTAGTCGTAAGTCAGGTTTCGTTTCTTTACTAACATGTCGTAAATTAAATCATTAAAAGTCGCAGAGTTACAAGTATGTTATTAAAAATGTTTGAGAATTAATAAGCAATTCGCTGAAAATGGTTTATGAATGAATTTTAGAATTAGTAAAACTAATTATATTCATGAACATATTTTATATTTATGTCTTTGACATAATTAATAATTTTAAAATGATTTGATTGGTAAAACATGAATGCAAATATGAACTTTTTTTTAAAGAAAAGGGAAGATTTGCTGATAATTAGTAACTTTATTTATGATAATGAATTTATAAACAAGGTAATGAAATATTTAGTCAGACATTTATGTTAAGGCTAATGAAAAATATGTTAGAAATCTTTGAAAATACTTTTTTGTCATTACCACTTAAATAAACATGAGTCAGACTATAAATGGTTTTATTACAAAATAATTTTGCTAATTGTTTATCAGATGGAAAGATTCTCTTCAAACTAATTAAAAATAAGTTTTTCTTCTATGTTTATCCTTAAGAAGTAAAAGGGTAACATAAAAATGTATAACCTGAAATTCTTTTATAATATAATTAAGATATAAATTTAAAGCGAACAATTTTTTTTTCTAATGCAGCTGGTAAAAACTTAGACAGTTGTCTTTTATGCCTTAAGGCAAGCACTGCACCGACGTTACTCACTTAGCACTACCCAGGAGGTGCGTGTAGCTTAAAGATAAGCTACGGACGCGGAGTAACACTACCCCCTGCAACGCTCTACGATCCTGTTAGGCCGGGAAATACGGTATAAAGTTGATTCTAAACCACTACGATCATTCATGGCACCGCCGGGACTCGGACCGGAAACCTGTGGCATCGAGAGTCAGAGCACTAGTCACTCGGCCATCAGACCCCTTATTTAATTATAAACATCAATAAAATGTTTAATGACAAAACAAGTGATAAAAATTTCAATATCATTTGTTTTCTATCGAACTTTTACATTTGATGCCAAATAAAATATCTAAACTGGTACAAATATGGACTATTTTATTCATCATGTGTTAAAACAAAGGTCCCTTTTTATAAGACCGGAACTCTATATATTTATAGAAAAATATTTAAATATTTATTTTTCATAATTTTATATGCAGTTGGATAAAAATTCTCGTCTAAGTTTGCAGCAATTAAGTAAACAGCTTTTTCCATAGCAAGTAAAGTTTATAAATCCTAATCATTGCTTAAATTAAAGCATTATAAACATAAACACTTAAGGTACAAAGTAGCATTAATTAAAATTGTGAATTAAATTCATGATAAATTGTATTTTAAGCTGTCATAATTGATAATAATTATGCATTAGTATGTAAATAGCCATATGCATTATGAATATGTATTTATATAATAAATATGCATTAGCAAATATTATGATAATCGAGTGCCTTCTTAGTCGTAAGTCAGGTTTCTTTTCTTTATTAATATGTCGTAAATTAAATCATTAAAAGTTTTTAAGTTAAAAGTATATTATTAAAAATGTTTGATAATTTAATAAACAAGTAATTGAAAATGGTTTATGAATGAATTTTAGAACAAGTTCAACTAATTATATTCGTGACAATATTTTATTTTTTCGTCTTTGCCATGATTAGTAATTTTAAAATGATTTGATTGGTAAAACTTGAACGCAGATATGCCCCCCTTTTTTTTTTATAGGAAAGGGAATACTTTTTGGATAATTAGTAAATTTATTTATATAAATGAAATTATAAAAAGGTAATGAAATATTTAGTCAGACATTATGTTAATGCTAATGAAAAATATGTTAGAAATCTTTTGAAAATACTTGTTTTGTCTTTACTACTTAAATAAACATGAGTCAGACTACAGAAGGTTTTATTGCAAAAATATTTTGCTAACTGTTTATAGTATTAGACGAAGCGACTATCTTCAAACTAATTAAATTTTTTTTTTTCTTCTATGTTTATCTTTATGAAGTGAGATCGTAAAATATAAATGTAGCATGAAAATGAATAAGAGGAAATTCTCGTATAATGTAATTAACATTAAAGTATATTTCACCATTAATGTTACTTTAAAACATAATAAGTAATATTCAGTAAAAATCATATAATTAAAAACTTATTTTATTATTTTTAAATAAAAAAAAAATGATTAACTTGAAAATACCGCGAAAAGAATATAGCTGCTTTATATAACCTTTTAGAAATCTAACCTGAAGTTTATCCTTAAGAATTGAGATGGTAAAATATAAATGTATCATAAAAATGAATAACAGGAAATTCTAGTATAATATAATAAACAAATAAATTTAAAACAAACAAAATACCGTTATAGTATATACTAATTCTCCATTAACCATTCTTTAATCTACAAATCAAAATAATTTTTTTTTGTTGATTTTTTTCCTAATGCAGCTGGCAAACACTTAGACAATTGTCTTGAATGTCTTAAACCAAACGCTGCACAGACTTATTCACTTAGCACTACCCAGGAGGTGTGTGTAGCTTGAAGATATGCTACGAACGCGGAGTAACACTATCCCCGAAAGCTCTATGATCATTTTAGACAGGAGCCTACGGTTCAAAGTGGATTCCGAACCACTACAAACATCCATGACACCACCGTGAATCGAACCCGAGCGCCAGTGTACTAGCCTCACGGTCATTAGGCCCAGTTATCATTGTTATCCTCTTTTTATGGCAAGCATCTGTTAAATATGAGTCCACTTAATGCACATAAAAAGATAAAAAGTTGTTATTACTTATAAAGAAAATTGAAAATTAATTTAAATAAATAAATTATTCATCATTTTTACAAAATTGAGAAGTAACATTTTTCAATTTTTGTTTACGTTTAATTATCTACGACACTGAAAAATTTTCCAACTTCAAATACCTAAGATGAAAGCTTGGCTAAACATAAAAAATTTCACTCCAGATAACACTCGAGTTCTCTAAATTACTTTACTACAGCATCTTTACTCAACACAGTCCAAAGCAGCTTCTTCATTCCAAAATACCCTGCTGTTCATTTTTTTACTTTCCTTTACAACTGCCATTAAAACTCTCCGAGCAAAAATATAACTATAAAAGCAACAACAACATCACAAAACGAACTTCAAACTCCCCAGTTCCCTTTCAGTTGTCAGTGGCTCCCGCCGTAGTGAATGTCTTATCGCAAAACCGGAGCCAAGACATCACATTTCCCGTTTTTCCCATTTCTCCAGATATTTTTCCTTTTTTTTTCTCTTTCTTCTTTGCCTTCACGCACTCATGCCTTTGTCTTCTCAAAGAAATCTTTTGCCGTGTTATATAAACACCGAAGAACTTATTTTTATGCAATATTCTTGACTAGAATCGTCTGCCAGGATGGTGTTTTAAAATGCCAATACAGCGCCATCTAGCCGTTGAGATGCCCAATGCAGGAGGTAGGGTTCTTCTGGCTTTAACTTTCAAATCCCCCCTGCAAGAAGGAACGCTGTTTCAATACATTTAAATCGTTCCTCTGTGAGTGTTTGAAGAAGGTCTTGCGATTCCTGCCGTCACGGTTTCGAGTTGATATCTGTCTAAGTCGGCATAATTTTACACTGTCGGGGAATATCCAATTTTATAAGAGACTTTGGGATTTCTTGTGTGCTAGGGAAAATAAACTGTCTTGTAACCAGAACGCTAGCCACTCGTCCATTCAGGCCCTGTTGATGTGTTGCTGTTTATCACATTTTATCATTAGCAGTGAAACAAGCATGTTTTTATTCAGCTTTCAATCCTTTTTAGAGATAATATTCAACAATGTAAACAGTTACTTTTTCAGAATACTTGTACTTTTTATGTCCCATATACTGGTTAGATATTAGGATATTTTTATTAAAATATGGATTTTAATCAACAAGTAGGCAATGCAGTAACATATTAAAAATAATAAAATACTTCATTGCATACAATATAATTTTATATAAGATAATAATATTTATCTTTATATAAAATTCTCACTTATGATATTTGACAGTGTTTTCCATCAAATATACCAGGGCAATATTATCAAACGTACAATAGAAAGAGCCTAATATTTCATAAAAATTAAAAAAGATCACGAAATTGTACTCTCAATGAATAAAAGTTAATTAAATCCATAAAGAGTGGAAAGCGCACAAGATTTCTAGAATTCATAAATAATAGGTAACGCACAAGATTTCAAGATTCAATAAAGAATAGAAAGCGCACAAGATTTCAAGATTCAATAAAGAATAGAAAGCGCACAAGATTTCGTAAAAAATAGAAAGCGCGCAAGATTTAAAAATTTCATAAAGAATAGAAAGCGTAGAAGATTTCGTAAATAATAGAAAGCTCACAAGATTCAATAAAGAATAGAAAGCGCACAAGATTTTAAAATTTCATTAAGAATAGAAAGCGCACAAGATTTCAAGATTCCATAAATAATAGAAAGCACACAAGATTTCAAGATTCCAAGATTCCATAAATAATAGAAAGCGCAGAATATTTCAAGATTCCATAAAGAACAGAAAGTGCACAAGATTTCAAGATTCCATACAAATTAAAAACATTGCAAAATTTTACTCTTAGTGAATAAAAGTTAATAAGTTTCGTCTTCTATAAATATGAAGAAAAATTTCAAGACTTCGTAAAGAATAGAAAACGCACAAAATTTCTAGATTTCATGAATAGGAAGCGCACAAGATTTCTAGATTTGATAAAGAATAGAAAGCGCACAAGAGTTTATAAAGAACAGAAAGCGCCACAAGATTTCATAAAGAATAGAAAGAGCACAAGATTTCATGAATAATAGAAAGAACACAAGATTTCAAAATTTTATAAAGAATAGTAGGCGCACAAGATTTCATGAAGAATAGAAAGAACACAAGATTTCAAGATTTTTTAAAGAATAGAAAGCACCCAAGATTTCGTAAAGAATAGAAACATTACGAAATTGTACTCTTAATGAATAAAAGTTAAGAAGTTTAATTTTATATAAATATGAAGTTGCGTGGATGGATGTGCGTGAGAGACAACCGTTAGACTTTTTTTATCTTTTGTGACACACGTTTCGCAAGCACACACTAAAAATGAGAAAAACTTCATCACATCTCTTGTTAGAACACATAACGCAGAACACAACCGACATCAAAAATTATTTGCAGTCCCCAGGAACCAAGGGTGTGGTTCTACGCGAAACCCTTTTCTAAAAATGGCTAAATAAATCACTAAATAATTCAACGCCCCAAAGTTTGGGGTGAAAAAAAAAGCATATAAACCACCCCTTTAAAAATTCTTTAACTTCCTCTGGCATATGAAAATAAAATAAAAAAAATAATAAATAAATAAAACATAAATAAAATGACAGGAGGAATAAATTAAATTCAGCTTTCGCAAGAGTATAACGACATTAAAAAAATCTCCAGATTTTACGAACATCCACTCTGGCGTCAACAGCGCACCAAAAATAAACAGTATTTACTGCCCGCTTCTGGTTGTAAAATTGGACTGATGAAGGTCTGCCTGCCTCAATCTACATAAGTTCGGGTGGGATTCAAAGCCCTAAATGAAGCATTATATTTTATTACTACATCGCGTGAGGCAGTTCTAAGGTGGAATTAATGGGCAAGGGGTTATTTAGGTTTACATGTCGGGACAGATTTATAGCGCTAGAGGATGAAATTATCGCTTGAAGTTATATTTCTTGAGGTGTGTTCCTGTCTTCAGGAAAGGGGTTGATTTCGAATGCCTTGTCAACGGAAAGTCGGAAGTAGGTAACAGGAGTCTTTATCGATTATGAATGTTTTTAATAGAGCATGTCTTTACTTGAATTTCTTCAGGCAAATATAATTGGTGCAGTTCTTATACAGTATACATTTTTTTTTGTTTAAAGATTATGTTGTAATTAATTAATATGTATATTGTGAACTTTAATACGTTTCACAATTAATAAAATAGAAAATAATAATGTAATTTTGTTAGAGATTATAACTGCGATTTTTTAAGTGGGGAGTTTCAACCCTTAGGTGATAGCGAAAAAAAATTTAAAACTGCATCTATTTGAAAATTGCCTTCTCACTAAAAGTGAAAACAGTACATTTTTGGTTATATTAAATTTTTCTTCATGTAATGAAAATTAATTCCAGTCTTTGTTTTGTCCAATCTCCAGTGTTCTGCAGAGGACAGTCATCCCATGGTTTGGTGTGTCGCTCTACGGATATTTTTTTAACACTTTAGGCCAACTAGACCTGGAAATACAGTTTAACGTGGATACCGAACCACCAAAAAACATCGATGCCAACACCAGGATTCGAATCTGAGATATATGGTGCCAAAGCCCAGAGCGCTAGCCATTTGATCATTGGGTCATTTTTATTAAAATAAGAATTTTAATCTACAACAAATTGCATCAAAATAATTTCAATCAATAAAGATGCAGTATATATATATATATATATATATATATATACATATATTTTTCCTTATGAATGTTTGTAGTTCTCCCACCAAATATAGCATAAGAATATAAAACACGAACAATACAAAATGCACAAGATTTCTAAATTTCGCAAAGAATAGAAACATTATAAAATTGCATCCCTAATGAATAAAAGTTAAGAAGTTTCCTCTTGTATAAACATGAAGTTACCGTGGGTAGATGTGCGTGAGAGACAATCGTTAGATTTTTTTATCTTTTGTGACACACGTTTCGCAAGCACACACTAAAAATGAGAAAAACTTCATCACATCTCTGGTCAAAACACATAACGCAGAACACTACCGACATCAGAAATTATTTGCAGTCCCCAGGAACCAAGGGTGTGGCTACACAAAACCCTTTTCTAAAAATGGCTAAATAAATCACTAAATAATTCAAAGCCCCGGTTTGGGGAGAAAATAACATATAAACCACCCCTTTAAAAATTCTTGTAACTTACTCTGGCATATGAAAATAAAAATAAATAATAAATAAATAAAAAAAAAAATAAAAATGACAGGAGGAATAAATTAAATTCAGCTTTCGCAAGAGTATAACGACATTAAAAAAATCTCCCAGATTTTAAGAACATCCACTCTGGCGTCAACAGTGCACCAAAAATAAACAGTATTTACTGCCCGCTTCTGGTTGTAAAATTGGACTGATGAAGGTCTGCCTGCCTCAATCTACATAAGTTCGGGTGGGATTCAAAGCCCTAAATGAAACATTATATTTTATTACTACATCGCGTGAGGCAGTTCTAAGGTGGAATTAATGGGCAAGGGATTATTTAGGTTTACAAGTCGGGGCAGATTTATAGCGCTGGAGGATGAAATTATCGCGGGAAGTTCTGTTTCTTGAGGTGTGTTCCTGTCTTGAGGAAAGGGGTTGATTTCGAATACCTTGTCAACGGAAAGTGGGAAGTAGGTAACAGGAGTCTTTATCGATTAGGAATGTTTTTGATAGAAAATGTCTTTATTTGAATTTCAAGTGGCAAATAGGGTTTGTGAAGTTCTGCTTGTTGTAAGATTATGATACAATTAGTTTATATAAATATTATGAATTTTAATTAATTATTTCACAATCAATAAAATAGAAAATAGTAATGTAATTATATTAAGTACTGGAGCCGTGATTCATTAATGAGGGCAGGGATTAGTCTAAATCCTTAAGTGATCGCGACCAAATTGCAAAATTGTATTGTTTAGAAAATTGCGAAAATTACCTTCCCTCTAAAAGTCAAAACAGCAAATGCTCATATTTACTTATTGTAACATAATTTAGTGCTTATTTATATATTTTTTCATTGACCAGTTAGCAATAATTATTTTATTGTAAAAACCTCTATAGTCTGGCTAATATTAGATAAATCATGGTGCCCCTTTTAAGGTCAAGTAGTGCTGCACAATAGCTAAATTGCAGCATAATATGGTATGATTTCGCTTCAATCGATGTTTAAAACTAGTCGATTTGGAGGCCTATGTGATCAAAGTCTTGCATCCTTAATGAAATTTCTTAAATTAATTTAAGGGTATCTATAATACGATAGCAAATATGGACAATTATTCTTTAAAAATCCTCCTCCTAAGCTGACATTACCTTGGAAAAGTCAGACTTTATTATTTGGTGCGCAGTGAGACTCAGTATCACTTGAAACTACACATTCTTTTTTGTATAATACATAAAAAATAGGAAACGTGTTTTTATTTGTAATATTGTTGAAAGAAATGTTTGCTTTTTTTATTGCTTAAGAAATTATGGTGAAATATTGCATGGTGCTATTCTGCTAGCTAATCTTTATAAATTTAATGAATTAATTAACCAGACGTTAACAAATTTATCACGGCCATTCCTGCCAAAGAAAATATACCATTTTTGGCAGCGTGAATATAACAAAGTAAGTGTTCAGTTTGGGCAACTGTATTGTAATTGGTGGAGTTCGGTTGAGGTATTTGAGGCACAAGTTGGAGAACTTACAGCTGCATTTACACACGCACAAACACCATACATATACAATTCGAGATATCTTATTTAGAAACTTACATCTTTACACGATTTGTGGCACAGAAAATTTTATGTGAAACTGGCATTTGGAACTGTGTTTTGTTCCTATTGGAACTGTGTTTCAATAAGAATTTCTTAGAAACACATCTTATTAGCAAATCAAATTATATAAACACAATTTTATGTCTACATTTAAAAAGATGGAAAACAAATTTATCAAAAAATGGAAAACATTTCATTCTATTGCGATTTTTCTAATCCGTGCATTAAAATTTATTTAGTACTCTTTTAGATTCAAATAATTAAAACAAAACTCAGGAAAAATATAGACATTTCATGAAATACAAAATTTCGAATAATAATAACAAATTTATCGCGATTTAGTTGAACCTCCAACGATTCGTAATAATGAGACTCGCAAAAGTCTGGGAGGCAATTAATACTGCTTAAACATCTACAGGGCAGCGTCTTAATGCGATTTAACTTGGAGGAGGAATTATCCTCCACACAGATTCACGGGCGACAGCTCTTGCTTTATTCACAGTAACGAGCGTGTTGTCTGGTAAAAGCGCGCTCCAGAATGGAGTTAATCTTGGTTGATGGCAACACCACACTAAGTTAATTCAATTGAAGTGAAGTAACGGGATTACCGGGCTGCCAGGAGTATGTCTTGGCGATACAGCAAAAGGGATTAGGTCTCCGCTTAAAACGGGGGAGGTCGTTCTAATTTTCAGGACCTTATTGGGGTTGGCGGCCTTTTAAAGAAACCTCTAATTAATAAGGCCTCTTAAAAACAAAGAGTAGTACTTAAAACAGCTTTTACTTTAAACGCCTTTTTTTTTTGTTTGAGACTTAATGCATTTTCAGAAAAGGCTCGAGAGAGTGCCACTGAATAAGTAATGGTATGTTTTCTATTTGGAATGGAATAGAAAATTATGGCATTTTTTGTTGATTATTGATATAATTAGAATGTAATGCAGAAGAATGCGTAAAGAATATATTGCTTTATTTGTGTCTATGAAAAAATTGATATCTAAGGTAAACCTTTGGATGAGTAAATTATATAAAACCGTACATATTCATTTTTTCTCTCTCTTCTCGTATATATATATATATGGATCTAAAATTGAAATGTAAATTAAGAGATAGAAAGAGATTAAGAAACTGATAAGAAATGAATTAGAAACACCGTCAATTTTGCATAACAAAAATTACAACAGTATTTGCTGCACTAACTAACTAACACCAGAGCACTATAATCCAAGTTGGATTGTGATCGAGAAAATGTCTACTGAATGAGAAGAGAGGAAAGCTGCCCCCTCCCCTCTCTTAACGAATTATCTTAAAGAGAGGTTTGTAGAGAAGAAAAGAGTGTTTTGCGACCAATTGACGAAAGTCGCTATTTTTCTCTGAAGTGACAGAGTAGACCGGAGTATCCGTCTGTTGTCAAAGTGAGCCCCTTGTGGTTTCTTGTATTACGCTGTGTGATAATTAAAGTTTGCCGCAGACCACGTGTTTTGAGATTCGACGTAGACAACTCTGAAAATCTCTGACCTTGAAGTGAACCGTACTAGTGATTTAATCGTGCACTTGCATTCAAATTTATATTTTTTATTTCCATTTTTTTTCGCATAATAATCCAGAGTTCTCTATGCATATATATACACACAAAAGCCAAAACATTATAACCACCCCTATATTTTGCAGTGAACTCGCCTGGACGATGTGGAAGGCACATGATCAGGTGGAATTGGTATTTAAATGGTATTAAGTGGTGGTATTAATCCATGCCAAGGCGGGTTGAAGCTGTGTTGCGCACCGAAGGTGGACCAACTCGTTATTGACAGGTGGTCATAATGTTTTGGCTCTTGAGTGTATATATATATATATACATATAAGTTAAGTGTATATATTTATATATTAAGTTATATTTGTTGTAAATAAGTATAACTAAGTGTAAACAAAAGTTAAAGTGTTCCCATGATCCTGACAGTGGCCCTCTCCTTGAAGACGTTATAGCTGTAGTACAGTCTGAGACGTTGCACATGTAATTATTATTACTCTGTCACGAGTTATTTTTCGTTCTTATCGATAGATTTTAATTTCCTAAAAATCCTATAATTTCATTATTTATAAATATATAGATTAGCGTTAGAAAATATTAAATTCATTTATTATCTACCTTTTCAAAGAAATTAGTATGAAAATGAGTTTGTAAGAAAACAAATTATTCAATAATAAATTTTTTTTTTCTTTTCTAATAAACATTTTATATTATTTCAGTCTTTCTTATAAGCTAAAAAAGTAATTGTGTACTATAAATTCACATCATTTTAAAACGAGTATTTTCCAACACTTTCATATTTAATTTCAATAATTATAATGTAATTTAATCTCATAAAAATGCTTATTTATAATTTGTTTTGGAAAATCTGAGTATTTCACATAAAAACCTCCTCTGTTATTAAGAATTCACAAGAGTAGGATATTTGAAATATTAAATTTATTTTCCAAGTACTAGCAAATTACAAAATATCAAAAAGTTTTTATGTGCCTGTGCCGTATTATTTTATGCAGAACATAAAAGTAGAAAAAATATATTTTCTGGGAGAAACTGTTCTCTATATGAAACTTACGAAGAAAAATATTTTTTTTTTTTTTTTTTGCATAGTTTATAAATCTTATCTGTTTTAAAATATTCAAAAGTTCTTTTCAGAACTCTGTTTGCAAAAGCGCCATTTTTTTCTGAATTTCAAATATTTAATGTTAAGAGAAATTACTCAACTGTTTTTTTTTTAGTTAAGTATATTTTTATAATAAATAATTAAAAAGATGAGTGCAGAAAAAAATTATAAAATTACAAAAGTGCAGTTTACCTATTACTTACTTAATGACAAATGAATATATTTTTAAAATAAATATATTCTCTTAATTTAAATGGCTCTAATATTAAATTAATTTCTTAAAATGTATAGAAATTAAATATATAAATATTCAGTTTATTTCTGTGGATTAGTTTTTTGTTAATTATATTTTAAGTGATTAAAAATATAATTATACTTATAAAAATAAACATATATATGTTACCACTAAAGTAGGGAAGCCTTTAATGTGTGCATTACCCGGCTATTCTGCAGATTAACTGATTTGCTCCGTTAAAATGTGAATCAAATCAGTTAACCTTAAAAGACGGTAAAAGGAAGTAAAATAATCCTTCCTTTTTTTTTAATTCCTTCTATTAGCTCACACTCTCCCTATATAGATCGTGTTCAAATTTTCAATCGGTAATTAAATACTTTTTATTCATCCACTCAAGTTCAAATACATTTTTTTTAAACTTGTAGTGGATGACACTAGATGTTAATACAGTTTTTTTAATTCATTAAATTTAATGAATAAAATATTTTAGCAACTGAATTAATCCTTATAAGAAAATAATTTAGGAATCAAATTATGCATTGAGAGTTGAAGTCAAATTCTAAACGCTATTGGGTTTTTTAATTAAGTTTTCGATCAATTGGTTTCATTTGATGTGGTAAAGTATGTTGACGCACGTGTCAGGATCTACTCTAACGTGATGTCACATATTAAATTCTTTCTGCCCCGATATATATTGGGATAGAGTGGTTCAGTAGTAGAGTAGAAAACTTAAGTGTGTCTAGAATAAAGGAACCAGAAGGAATGCGACTAAGCTTTAAAAATATGTTTTGGTTCGGAGCTTTTAAAATCCACCGATTCGTAAATCTAACTTAAAACTGTTCAAACTCTTCCATGTTTATAAATATTACAAGCAACACGACGTTTTAATCATTCAAACAAGAACCATTAATCTGCTTTTATTAAATTAAAAAAAGATAAAAATATTTTAAAATTTGATTTAGGTGGTGATCTGGTGATTTCTGGTGGTTTAGATTAACTAATTGTCTAAGCCGCTCCGGATTTAGTTTCAATCTTTTTAGCAGAAAAAATATTATTTTTCATAATCTTCAGATATTTTATTTTTTTCTCTGGTTACTAATTCAGCAATATTTTATGGAAGAAGAATTAAAGCCCAAATGTCATCAGAAATATCCATATGTAACCATACTTCCTCCTACAAACTGGTAAGAGTGCCTTCTGTGGAGTTTAGGAGAAATTCTCAGTACGACTCTAGACTTTCACCCGAATGGAAGTACAACGCAATCACACGCTTCTGATGAGAAACGTTTAGTGTAGTCTCTCACCCCGAGAAGAAATATATTTTACACAACCCTGTGTATTTTTTTGCCTACAGACTCTCACCCAGCGAAGAAGTATATTTCTCATCCAGCGAGGAAGTATATATAACGCATACATAAGTATCTTTAGTTTTAGTTAGTATACATGAGTATCGTCTTAAAAGTGGGAGCCTTCCACGAATCTATAATATGTCTTTAAATGTGTTAAATATTTTATTCTATTTGTATGTGTGTGGTATTTGTGCGTGTTTCAATAAAGCTGTGAGTTCTTCCCCGTGCCTCAAGTATCTCTACAAAACCGCACCCAGTTACAATCCAGATGTACAACCCACAACATTACTCATATAGAATGTTATAATTAAATATCGCAAGCATATAATTATTATATAATATATAATATATATTATATATTATATAATATACAATACATATTATATAAAATATAATATATATTACATATTATATAAAATATAATATATATTACATATTATATAATATACAATATATATTACATATTATTTAATATACAATATATATAATATAAATATTATATTTTTTATAGAGATGATGAAATTGTTTTTTGTGGACAACATCAGAGATAAATGCCACACATTTTGCAGAGCTTTCTCTGTCCAGATTGCAAAAGGGATAATGTCTTTCCATTTTTCTCCGGCCATTTCTTTTGTAACTTTTGATATTTGATATTCCGATTCCATCATTCCAGAGACGGAAACACTCTTTGTGCATCAAAGAGTACTTTTCAGAAATATCAAGAGGAAACTATTTTGAATGTCCGGCGAAATTCAAAGGACATTTTCTCATTTTTTTTTCTCTACTGGAAATATTTCGGTCGAATGGGAAGATTTTTTTCGAAAAATAAACTTATCATTCAAGCTGTTCTTAGTTCTACTACGTAGTTGTTTTTCATATAGAAATGCATAAACCTTTGTTAAAAAACGTAGGCATAGATTGAGGTGGATGCCTCTATGAATTTTCAGCTGCAAGATTTTAATAATAATGGAAAATAAATACGCAAATTAAAATTATACCAAGAAAAGAAATATGGCGTGCATTTGACCTGATTTACTAATTGCCACAAATGTGCCACATTGTGTGAGATTAGACATTACCCTAGGTACTGCTCGAGTGTCTGCAATTTACAATTACCATCCCATGAGTTTTCCAATCTGTGGAATTCACATCCAAGACTTCCACGTAAAAACGGATTTTCATCTAGGTTTTTCTATTAATCAAGCAACATAATGCATAAATACCACTCATAACGTGAAGCCCAAAATATTTCAAATATGTTCTCTATTATCTCTAGGTGTTCAAACATTACTGGTTATGCACATAAAAAAACATTAACATCATTTTCAGACATTCCCCCACACTCATCTATTATCAATATAAAGCTTATATATTTAAATGTTTAAATTAACTGTTTTTGAAATAAATTTCAAGTGTTCAAATATAACTGTTAAAGTTCCAAAACTGTCTATAATATCCTACTTACCCCTCATTAGTACATTAGAGTTATTATTATTGAAATTATTAATACATTATATAAATTATTATTAAAATTATTATTACATAATATAATTATAATAACAATTATTGTTATTTTAACATTAAGATTACTGTTTTGGGAATATTTTCATGTGTTAAAGCATAACTGATTAAACCTTCATAAAAACATTTAGCGATATCATTTTCGAATATTTTACCTTTTTCTCCTTAGATCGATTACCAATCTAAAGTTTATATCTTTAAACGTTAAAGACAGCTGTTTTTGAAATAGATATAATTGGTTAAACTTCCATAAAAAGACATCAATATTATCTTTTGTCGGATATTTTTTTTATCGCATATCGCTAATCAATCATTACTAGAAAACAAAAACATTTAAACTTTTAAACTAACTGTTTTTTAAATATCTTTCAGGTGTTCAAATATAATTAGTTTAAGCTGCAAAAATATTTATAATATTCTTCTTACCAGTCCTTCGTCCAGAGTTTGAGTATATAATCATAAGCATAATTCCAATTCAAATACGTTTATATTAAACGATTTAGAAATATAATAATTATTAATATTTAAATAATAAAACTATTGTTTTGGTGATATTTTCAGTTGTTAAAACATAACTGATTAAACTTCCAGTAACGTTCTTTTCAGATATTTCAACTGACACATGGCAATATTTACCAGCATCATATCTCGTGGCATCTGTTCCAGCCAACCAATCAAATCCCGAGCACCATTGATTTATTTTTTACCCCTTCAGTGATTCGGATCCAAAATTGATGAAGTGAAACGGTACTCGAAACCTTAACTGACCTTCAAAGTAACTGACTTGCTGGCTATATTTGTCTACCTTTTCTACCAATAAAAACCAGCGGGAATTATTTTTTTTTGGCAAATATTTTTCTACTCTACCTTCCATATCTTTGATCACGGGTCAGTTCGCTTTCATATGCGATATAAACCATAACTCAGAGAAAAACTTCCCTCCAACTTCAACGCAATCTTCGAGCAGAAAAGCAGAAAAAAAGAAGAAATGCACGAGGAAAGAGGGAAAAAAAATCTACAGAGAGTTCTACAGGCCAGTTTCTAGACTTTTCTTTCTATTGCAGTTTGCTACAGTTTCATTGGCTCTTTTTTATGCCAATGGTTTTCATTTTTTTTCTGGTTTTTTTTTGTGCCTCGCCCTTTTTCTGGTTGTATTTTTTTTTCTGCTGCTTTTATTTTTCCATCTGATGCGAAATAGAGAGGAATAGTTGGATGAAAAGAAAAAAAAATTGTAGAAACTCCATCGCATATATATTTAGTGTTGCTTTCTTTCTCTTACTACAAGGTCACATATAGAGAGTGGATGATTGGATTACACCCTACTTGATATGAGAAAAATGGGTAGCAGCACTTAAAAGGAATTGGAGCAAGGGATTTTTAACATTGGATGCCTCTATCCTAAAACTCACTCACTAGAGAAATAAATAAATAAAAATGAGATGAAAATTAAAATTATTTAGTTGGAGAGCTTAAAAAGCACACCTATTTAAGAAAAATAAAAAACTTTTAAATAAAACTAAAAGAAATTCATTAAATATTGATTTATATTTGATATTCTTCTTACCACTCATTCACCCAAAATTTAAATATTTAAACATTAAATGTACACTATAATTATTATTATTATATAATAGAGTTATAATTATAACTATTATTATAATATCATATAATTAGAATTATATTACATTTTTCTTCTTATTATTATTATTAAAATCATTTATTTATTAAATTCAGATTATAATTTTTATTATATTATAATATAATTATAATTATAATTAATATTATTATTATAAAAACATTAATATTTTTGGATTTTGGATATATTCAGTGTTCAAACATATCAGATTAAAACTCCAAAAATATTTATAATATACTTCTTACCACTCAATAGACAAAATTTAAATATTTGAACATTAAAGTTGTACTTTATATATAATTATATTATAATATAATATAACTAATTATTATTAGATTATTATTATTAAAACATTAAAATTACTGTTTTGGGGGCATTTTCAGGAGTTAAAACATAACTGGTAAAAGATCCAGAAATATCTGTATATCTTTCTTACCTTTCATTAATCCAAGATTTAAATATTTAAATATTAAAGTTACATTTTAATATTAATAATTATTATTATTATTATTATTTTTATTATACATATTATAAATTAAAATTACAGTTTTGGAGATATTCTCAGTTGCTAAAACACAACTGGTTAAACGTCCATAAAAAAAAATGTTTCACCTTTCCGTATACCTAAGCACGCTACTTCAACTAACGCATGTCAATATTTATCAGCATCATATCTGGTGGCATCAGTTCCAGCAAACCAATCAAATCCCGAGCACCCTAGATTTATTTTTTACCCCTTCAGTGATTCGGATCAAAATTGATGAAGTGAAATGGTACTCGAAACCTTAACTGACCTTCAAAGTAACTGACTCGCTAGCTATATTTGTCTACCTTTCCTCCCAATAAAAACCAGAGGAAATTATTATTTTTTTGGCAAATATTTGTTTTCTCTACCTTCCATATCTTCGATCACGGGTCAGTTCGCTTTCATATGCGGTATAAACCATAACTCAGAGGAAAACTTCACTCCAACTTCAATGCAATCTTCGAGCAGAAAAGCAGAAAAAAAGTATGAAAAAAGACAGAAAAAAATCTACTACTGAGAGTTCTACTGGCCAGTTTCTAGACTTTTCTTTCTATTGCAGTTTGCTACAGTTTCATTGGCTCTTTTTTACGGCAATGGTTTTCTTTCTTTTCTGCTTTTTTTGTGCTTTGCTCTTTTTCTGGCAGTCCTTTTTTTTTCTGCTTTTATTTTTCCATCTGATGCTAGATGGAGAGGAATAGTTGGATGAAAAAAAAAAAAAATGTAGAAATTCTTCTCTCGCATCTGTATTTAGTGTTGCTTTCTTTGTCTTACTACAAGGTCATATACTGAGAGAGTAGATGATTGGATTATACCCTACTTTATATGAGAAAAACAGGCAGCAACACTTAAAAGGAATTGGAGCATGGGATTTTTAACATTGGGTACCTCGCCCTTAAAACTCACTCACTAGAGAAATAAATAAATGTAAATGAAAATTATTTCGTTGGAGAAATTAAAAACCCATTTATTTTATAGAAAATGCAAAACATTTAAATAAAATTAAAATATAATTATTATATATCGATAATGAAATATCCATTAAAAGATAATTAGTTAATATCAATGATAGAATATAAATGTGATGAAAATTAAATTTATTTAGTTGGAGAATTTAGAAAGCACACCTATTTCAGAAAAAAATCCTAAACTTTTCTATAAAATTATTAAATAATCGAAAATGATATAAAAACTATTAATCCAAGATTTAAATACTTAAACATTAAAGTTACATTATACTTATGATTACTTTATAATTAAATTATAACAATAATTATAATTATTATTATTTAACCAATAGAATTACTGTTTTGAGGATATTTACAGGCATTAAAACACAATTGGTTAATCTCCGTAAAACAATCAGTAATATTATTTTTTGATATTTCACCATTCCGTATACCTAAGCACGTTATTTCAACTGACGCATGTCAATATTTATCAGCATCACATCTCGTGGCATCAATTCCAGCCAACCAATCAAATCCCGAGCACCCTAAATATATTTTTTACCCCTTCAGTGATTCGGATCAAAATTGATGAAGTGAAATGGTACTCGAAACCTTAACTGACCTTCAAAGTAACTGACTCGCTAGCTATATTTGTCTACCTTTCCTCCCAATGAAAACCAGAGGAAATTATTATTTTTTTGGCAAATATTTGTTTTCTCTACCTTCCAAATCTTCGATCACGGGTCAGTTCGCTTTCATATGCGGTATAAACCATAACTCAGACGAAAAACTTCACTCCAACTTCAATGCAATCTTCGAGCAGAAAAGCAGAAAAAAAGTATGAAAAAAGAGGGTAAAAAAAAATCTGCAAAGAGTTCTACAGGCCAATTTCTAGACTTTTCTTTCTATTGCAGTTTGCTATAGTTTCATTGGCTCTTTTTTACGCCAATGGTTTTCATTTTTTTCTTTTTTTTTTTTGTGCTTTGCTCTTTTTCTGGTTGTTGTTTTTTTCTGCTGTTTTTATTTTTCCATCCGATGCGAAATGGGGAGGAATAGTTGGATGAAAAGAAAAAAAAAAGTGTAGAAACTCCGTCGCATCTATATTGAGTGTTGCTTTCTTTCTCTTACAACAAGTTCATATAGAGAGAGAGCGGATGATTGGATTATACCCTACTTTATATGAGAAAAATGGGTAGCAGCACTTAAAAGGAATTGGACCGTTGGATTTTTAACATTGGAGGCTTCGCCCTTAAATCTCATTCATTCAATAAATAAGTAAAAATGCGATGGAAATTAAAATTATTCAGTTGAAGAACTTTAAAAGCACATCTATTTAGGAAAAAATGGAAAAATTTTCAATAAAATTATTAAATAATAAATATCGATAATATCGAAAATTCTTAACAGCGATAATATCGAAAATTATTAACGTCGGTAATATCGAAAATTATTAAATATCGATAATGAAAGAAAATGCGAAGAAAATTAAAATTAATTAGTTGGTGAATTTCGAAAACACACCTATCTAAGAAAAAGTATGATAAACTTATCTATAAAATTAAAAGAAAATCATTACATAACGATAAAGACGTAAATATCGATGATAAAATATCGATTAAAAGATTATTAGTAAATATCGATAATGAATTAATAATGTGATGAAAAGTAAAATTATTTAGTTGTAGAATTAAAAAAACACACACCTATTTAAGAAAAAATACTAAACTTTTCTATAAAATTATTAAATTTCGATAATGATATACAAATTATTAATCCAAGACTTAAATACTTAAACATTAAAGTTACATTATAATTATTATTACTTTATAATTAAGTTATAACAATTGTTATAATTATTATTATTTAATCGTTAGAATTACTGTTCTGAGGATATTTTCAGTTATTAAAACATAACTGGTTAAACCTCCATAAAAAAATCAGTAATATTATTTTCATATATTTCACCTTTCAGTATATCTAAGCACGTTACTTCAACTGACGCATGTCAATATTTATCAACATCATATCTCGTGGCAACAATTCCAGCCAACCAATCAAATCCCGAGCACCCTAAATATATTTTTTACCCCTTCAGTGATTCGGATCAAAATTGATGAAGTGAAATGGTACTCGAAACCTTAACTGACCTTCAAAGTAACTGGACTTGCTTGCTATATTTGTCTACCTTTTCTACCAATAAAAACCAGCGGGAATTATTATTTTTTATAGCAACATTTTTTTCTACCATTCCATATCCGCGATTACGGGTCAGTTCGCTTTCATATGTGATATAAACCATAACTCAGAGAAAAAGTTCATTCCAAGTTCAACGCAATCTTCGAGCAGAAAAGCAGAAAAAAAGTAGAAAAACTATAAAAGAAAGGAGTGGAAAAAAATCTACAGAGAGTGCTACAGTCCAGTTTCTAGATCGTTCATTCTATTGCAGTTTTCCACAGTTTCATTGGCCCCTTTTTACGCCAATGCTTTTTTTTCTTTTCTGTTTTTGTGCTTTGCTCTTTTTCTGGTTGTATTTTTTTTTTTGTGTTTTTATTTTTCCATTTGATGCGAGATGGAGAGTCATATTTGGATGAAAAAAAAAAAAAATTGTAGAAAATATTCCGTCGCATCTATATTTGGTGCTGCGTTCTTTCTCTTACTACAAGGACATATGGAGACAGTGGATGATTGAATTGCACCCTACTTTATATGAGAAAAACAGGCAGCAACACTTAAAAAGAATTGGAGCATGGGATTTTTATCATTGTGCCTCGTCCCTAAAATTCACTTACTAGAGAAATAAATTAATAAAAATGAAATTAAAATTAAAATTATTCACTTCTAGAATATAAAATGTCCATCTATTTAAGAAAAAAAGAAAAAATTATGTATAAAATAAGATAAGATTAAATATCGATTGAAGATAATTATTAAATATCGGTAATAAAGATAAATATTAAATATCGATAACAAAAACAAATATTAAATATCTATTTAAATGTACTTTAGTAAATATGAATAATGAATTAAAAATATGATGAAAAATTAAAATTGCATAGTTTTAGAATTTAAAAAGCACACCTATTTAAGAAAAGATGCAAATACTTTTCAATAAAATTAAAAGAAAATTATGAAATATCGATTAAAATAATAAAGGATGATTAGTAAATATCGATAGTAAAATAAAAATGTGATGAAAATTAAAATTATTTAGTTGGAAAATTTAATAGCACTCCTATTTAAGAATAAATTCTAAACTTTTCTATAAAAGTTTTAAATATCGATAATGACACAAAAATTATTAATGCAGGATTTAAATATTTAAAAATTAAAGTAACATTATAATTGTTATTACTTTATAATTAAATTATAACAATCGTATAATTTAATTATAAAATATTAATTATTATTATTTATCATTAGAATTGCAGTTTTGAGGATATTTTCAGTTATTAAAACATAACTAGTTAAACCTCCATAAAAAGAATCAGTAATATACTTTTCATGTGTTTCTCCTTTCCGTATACGTAAGCACGTTACTTCAACTGACGCATGTCAATATTTATCCGCATCATATCTCGTGGCATCAGTTCCAGCCAACCAATCAAATCCCGAGCACCATAGATTTATTTTTTACCCCTTCAGTGATTCGGATCAAAACTGATGAAGTGAAATGGTACTCGAAACCTTAACTGACCTTCAAAGTAACTGAGTCGCTTCTCATGACTGACTATATACCTTTTCTACCAATAAAAACCAACGGGAATTAATATTTTTTTTTTTTGGCAATTTTTTCTTTCTACCATTCCATCTCCACGATCACGGGTCAGTTCGCTTTTATATGCGATATAAACTATAACTCAGAGGAAAAACTTCACTCCAACTTCAACGCAATCTTGGAGCAGAAAAGCAGAAAAAAAGTATGAAAAAAGAGGAAAAAAAAAAAAATCTACAGAGAGTTCTACAGGCCAGTTTCTAGACTTTTCTTTCTATTGCAGTTTGCTACAGTTTCATTGGTTCTTTTTTACGCCAATGGCTTTCTTTCTTTTCTGTTTTTTCTGGTTTTCTGCTTTGCTCTTTTTCTGGATGTACTATTTTTTTCTGCTGTTTTTATTTTTACTTCTGATGCGAGATGGAGAGGAATTGTTGGACGTAAAGAAAAAAAATTGTAGAAACTCCGTAGCATCTATATTTAGTATTGCTTTCTTTCTCTTACTAGAAGGTCATATGGTGAGGGTGGATGGATTATACCCTACTTCATATGAGAAAAATGAGCAGCAACACTTAAAAGTAATTGGAGCATGGAATTTTTAACATTGGATGCATCGGCCTTAAAACTCAGCCACTAGAGAAATAAATAAATAAAAAAATGCGATGAAAATTAAAGTTATTTAGTTTGAGAATTTTAAAAGCACACCTATTTAAGAAAAAATACTAAACTTTTCAATAAAATTGAAAGAAAATTATTAAATATTGATAATGACATAAATATTGGTAATGACGTA